>JAHHUM010000073.1:28771-60226 GCA_036173005.1 Crenichthys baileyi | reverse complement strand
TGGGGCAATTCTTGGGAAAACTGGTTTTCAAAGACTTTCCATGTGATGAACATGTCTTCAGTATCAGTGTAGACCTGATTTCAGAGCATAACCTGGATGTCACAGATGATGTTTTTTGCAAAAACTGATCTATATATAAAGACCCAGCTAATTACCATGTTTTGGAACTGCAGTGATAAATGTAAAACATTTTGTTGTGTTGACAGTTACTACCTTGTAATTTTGGGGACTTCAGTAACTTTTTCCTGGGGGAACCTGCATTTGCTTTCAACACATTGTTGCACCAGTAAAAAGATGGGTCAAAGTCATTCACAAGCTTTGTAACAAAGTAAGAAGGACACTAAATAAGATCAATGCATGCTAAACTGATAAAATAAGTCTGACATTAGAAAATACGGGGGTTGGATAATGAAACGGGAAACACCTGTCATTTAGTGGGGAGGTTTCATGCCTAAATTGGACCAGCCTGGTACCATCTTCATTGATTCACATTGCACCAGTAAGAGCAGAGTGCGAAGGTTCAATTAGCAGGTAAGACCCACAGTTTTGCTCAAAATATTGAAATGCACACAACTTAGGGTGACATACCAGAGTTCAAAAGAGGAGAAACTTTTGGTGCACGTCTTGCGGGTGCATCTGCGACCAAGAGAGCAAGTCTTTGTGTGTATCAAGAGCCATGTTACCATACCACCAAAGGATAAACCACATCCAACAGGATTAACTGTGGACGCAAGAGGAAGCTGTGGAAAGGGATGTTGGGGTGCAAACCGGATTGTATCCAAAAACATAAAGCCACGGCTGCCCAAATCACGGCAGAAATTAATGTACACCTCAACTCTCCTGTTTTCCACCAGACTGTCCGTCGGAGCTCCGCGGGGTCAATATCCACGGCCAGCTCTATACCCAAAAACCTTTGGTCACTCATGCCAATGCCAAACGTGGGTTTTTCAATGGTGAAAGGGACTGCAAATCTTGGGCTGTGGACAATGTGAAACATGTATTGTTCTCTGAGAGTCCCAACCTTTACTGTTTTCCCCCAAACCGGGAGAGTTACGGTGTGGAGAAGCCCCAAAGAAGCGTACCACCCAGACTGTTGCATGCCCAAATGAAGCATGGGTTGGATCAGTGATGGTTTGGGCTGCCATATCATGGCATTCCCTTGGCCCAATACTTGTCTAGATGGGTGCGTCACTGCCAAGGACTACCGAACCATTCTTGAGAGGACCATGTGAATCGCAATGGTTCATACATTGTATCCCGAAGGCGGTGCCTGTTCAGGATGACAATGGACCATACACACAGCAAGACTGGTTGAAAGATTGGTTTTGATGAACATAAAGTGACGTTGAACATCTCCCATGGGCCTGAACAGTCACAATCTAAATATTATCAGCCACTTTGCAGTGTTTTTGGAGGCGCGAGTGCCAGGAACATTTTCTCCATCAGTATTGCGTAGTGTCCCTGGCCACTATCCTTGCAGAAGTAATAAATCCCTCTGACTCAAACTGAAGAGGGTGCAGGTAGACTTTATCTGTCATTTCTCACACACAGACGAATTGACATTTGTATTGGCCGCAAAAGGAGGCCCTACCCCTATACTTGTAATTAATTGTTGGTCTAAAACCGGTGTTTCAGTATCCATTGTCCACCCCTGTATATTGATACAGTGCGCTAGTATGGTCAGATGATTTTTCGTTTGTTTGATATTTTCCCTTTAATATCATATCCCTGCTATTACAGTTTTGGTAACATTATGCTGATTATTTAATAGGTAAATAAAGAATTGAAAACTGCTGTAGAAACCTCATCATTTTTCATTGTGCATTCTCCAATGGCTGTCTTGTGATGATTCTGGCCCTCTGCCTGTCTGCTCTCACTCATGCAATTAACTCATCTGCTTCACCATGTCTGCTGCTACTGCGCACTCACCGTCATGCAGACACACCTGTTGAGCTGCAGTTATATACAGCCTTATGAACAGGCAGACGGTGCCAGATTTTCGAAAACATTTGTTGAGTTAGTTTATCCAGCGTTCCTTCCTGATGATCTCGTTCCATGACCTGTGCCTTTGCCTTACGGATTATACCCTCTTGCTTGCTCCTGTCTGACGGATTGGATTTTGGATTTCGACTCTGTTTTCTGCCTCTGGTTATGTCTCAATGCCTGCCCCTTGTCTGACGCCCTCTAGCCCCTGGAATTAGGGACCTTATTTCTGTCCCTATTCCTGGATTTACGTCTCAGCCTATCCTGTTTTTAGTTCACCTGTAGCCCGGCCTGGCTTCTAGTCGGCCTGGATTTATTGTCACGAGTACAATCACAGCTCTCTGTGTTTTCCTGTCACAGAGCGTCAGCTGGTTCCCCGGAGGATTTGGATCATTCGCATTCCGAATTCTCTGTTGGTACGCTTCTTAGAGGGGTTCCATCATTAACTGTCTGGATCTCTCCTCCTCTGGATTCGTGCTCGGTCACCAGGCTGAGAAGGTTTAGTGCTTTATCTAACTCCTTGCAGATCCTGAGTTTTAGTTCCAGCCACTAACTCTCTGCTCTGTTCTCAGTGTTCTGAAGCTGACTGCTGTTCGTCTGCTCTCTGATCCTGTAGTTTCTGATAACCTTTTTGACTTAGTTCACTTTGTGTTTTGGCTTGTAATTTGGTTCTCTGTCTCTGGTCGTAGATAGTAAATCCTGCCCATAAGATGGACCCATTTCGCCAGCCCAGCAGTGGCGCACTAATGTTTGTCACTCTATTGCCCTTCTTATTCCGTCTTGGGGGAAGTGATTCTATGCTGCCGATCGCTACTCCTGTTCCACGCATCGTCCTCACGCTGTTCCCAACGCCCCCCCCCCCCTCCCTAGAGTCCCTGATCTTTCCGCTGTGGTAATAGAACGCTAGACCTCCGCCTCCCTGAACTGTTTTAGGTGAGATCCTGAACAGTGCCGTGGGCTTTTCTTACGCCATGTAGATTCATTTTGAGCTCACCTTCTTCGTTCCCTGTTCTGAGCGCTCCTTAGGTTGCGTGTTTGTTATTTCCTCTCTCTGGAAAGCTAAGCAATGGGGCACTACTGAGTGGCAAATTGGTCGTCCCACGTGTTTGCTTCTATGTCGTGCATTCCTCCAAGGAGCTCACTCAGGTTTTTTGATCCAGTTCTTCCTAGTCGTGAGCTGCCAGAGGTTTGTACCTCGTCCATTTAAACAGGGAGAGAGAAGTGTTACATCTTATAAAGATCATTGTCAACTTTCATATCTCCTGGTGCAGCAGACAGCCTTTGGAATGAGCATGCTAAAATGGATGCTTTTCAATGCAAGGTCTGAATGAGAATATTAAGGATGAACGGCTACCCGGGACTACCCTGCCCCTTGCACCAACTTGAGACCTGGCAAACCCGCATCGATGTTGGCGGCTCACAGAAATGAGGGTAGAGAGAGGCGTTATAACGGGTTTAATTCCCCTTCAGCTTCACCAGTCCTGTTCCCCACCTAGATACCCAAGGGTCTTACACAGCCCCTTCTGATCACTGTTGTGACCGGAGCCCATGCAGTTTGGTCGTTCTAGAGATTTCTGCGGGGGAACGAGATGCGACGAAGGAAGAACTAACTTGTGTTTTTATATTGTGTTGGACATGTTCATGTTGCATTCAGTGGTCCGTTAAAGCCCACGCTTCGTCA
The DNA here is from genome assembly GCA_036173005.1 of Crenichthys baileyi. Taxonomy (NCBI): domain Eukaryota; kingdom Metazoa; phylum Chordata; class Actinopteri; order Cyprinodontiformes; family Goodeidae; genus Crenichthys; species Crenichthys baileyi. Next base: position 56,562 of record JAHHUM010000073.1, on the reverse strand, counting down.
GTAGAGGTGAGGAGAACTCTACTGAGCCGAAGTCCCAACTGTCTGTCTCCTCTAGTGCCCATTTTCGCTGTCACATCCATTCAGTCGTCTTCTACTTCTCATCAGGTGTTAGTGTTCATTGACTCAGGGGCGTGACCACGGATTTATGGATGAGTCGTTTGCCAGGACCATGACATCCAAGCTCCTTCCCTCCGTTCTGACACCCGTATTTGTCCTGCATTGGACAGAGTCCATAGTATCAACATTTTTTCATATTTACATAGACGTGTCAGGTAATAAATTAATCAGCCACTGTGGGGGGCAATCATCCATGGACAAGTGTCACATTCAGGGCTCATCAACTCTCCTATAACTACCCATTGTTTGTAGCGCCCGATTCCTGGTTACGAAAAGTGCACATATCTACCCCATATTAGATTGGCAAGGCCTTGAATGTAAAGAGATTTGGGCTGGGCTAAGTCCTGCTTCGGCCACATTTTGTTGTCTTCTGCCTCTACAGGATATTTTTCCGGAGAATGATTGAGGAAAAGCATTTCAGATTGGAAAAAAAAAAGGTGAGAACATTATCCTGATGCTGTCTCAGGTCCACCCGAAGTATCAATGGTTTCAGCTTAATGTAGAGGTTTTCAAGCAAGTATCCAGGGCTACGGCACTTACCAAGGAGTCCACCTCATATACCTATGACTGTGGCATTGAGCTCCTACCAGGCACTCTCGTCCCTAGGGGTCGTTTTGTATTCATTGTTCAGGACCAGAGAACCCAAAGCCATAAAGGGAAGGGATTTTAAAGAGTACTAAAAGCTGGTGTTATCAGACCTTTTTCCCTTCTCCGCGGGGGCAGGCTTTTTCTTTGGGGGAAAAAAGGGATGTTCCTTGAGACCATGAAACGACTACGGGGGTTTTTTAAACGCCCATCACGTAAAAAACCCGATACCCTCAAACATTTAAAGGATCCCCCCCCTGTTTTCCCCCCGCCCAAAAAAAATTCGGGCCGCCAAGATTTCTCAAAATTGGATTTGAAAAACGTTTAAACCCCCTTTTTCTTTTATAAAGGGAAAGGGGGGGAAAGGGTTAAAGGGAAAGACGGCTTTTAACGCTCCTACTGGTCACTATGAGTACCTTGTAATCCCCTTTTTGGTTTTTAACCAATCCCCCCTGCATTTTTCGGGCCCATTGGTGAATGATGCCCCTTTTTTTTTGAGGGAATGGGTTGGACAGTTTGTTTTTGAAATACCTGAGACATTCTGATTTATTCTCAGGATTGGAACCCACAGAAAATGCCCCGGGCTTTCCCTCCCCCGTTTTTCTTCAAAAATCATCGGGTTTGTCAAAGCTGAAAAGGGGTGAGTTTCATCCCCATTTAAACTTAAATTTCCTTGGATTCACATTTCCCCAACCAAGTTATAGGGGAACCCCAAAGTCAAGGCAGTTTTGGGAAATTTGGCCTTATCCTAACGACCCCCAAACAGCTTCAAAGGTTTCTGGGGTTTCCCCTAATTTTTTACGGGACGGTTAAATCGGGAAAACTATAGCCCTCGTTGCAGCCCCTTTTAAACCCCTCTCACATCACCCAAAGAAAAGGGTTTTTTTGGAATAAAGAGGGTGAGGGGTTTTTGTCAGCTTAAAGGATTTTTTACGTTTTGCCCCCCCGGTTCTACGGCCCCCCAAAACCCGGGTAAGCAGTTTTTTTTTTTTGTGGAGGTTGACCCCCTCAAACACGGGGGTTGGAGCGTCCTAACCCAAAAAGAAATTCTGAATGGCCGTTTTTCCCCCATTTTCCTTCTTTTCTGGGACAGTCCCAAGCAGAGCGCAATTATGGTGGGGGAAACCGAAAAACTGGGGGGCCCCAGCCCAAGTTGGCTCTCGAGGGGTGGAGGCTTTGGGGCCCTAGGGGGGGCAAAGGGAAAACCTTTTCCCTTGTATGGAAGATCATAAAAAACCGGATTTCCCTTTAGATCAGCGAAGCCCCTTTTAACCCAGGCAGGAAGGGGGGCCCTCTTTTTTTTTGGAAGTTTAAAAATTTTCCTCTTTGATCTTTCAGTTTCTGGAGCCCAAAAATGGAAAACCCAGACCCCCCTGCCCAGAATACAGGAACCCTCCGAGTCACGGGGACCCTTGGGGAGGATGAGTTTATTCTTCCGGAATCAGTAAAGACTCTCTGTCCCCATTTTGGATTGGGGGAAAGGAGGTTAAAGATGCCCCCCAAAGACCTCCCTTACCCCAAAAATTATGCCCACCCGGGCCCGGGTGTTTGTCCGGGAACCCCCCCTGTACCCAAGGTACGGGTTTCCTTTGCCAAAATTTCACGTCTTTTCCCTGTCCCCTGGAACAGCAGGCGTTACAGATGGTCCGAACTCATTTTTTTTTTGTGGCCACCCTCTTGTCAAAGATGTCACAAATTACGTCACGGCCGGGTATCGGGGTTTCCCCAAACCCCAAGTCTTCTCATCGGACCCCCTGCTGGACTTTTGCACCCACCCTTTCCCCTCGCCCTGGTCACAATAGCCATGGTTTCATTACGGGTTTTCCCCATTTTCTAAGGGTTTCACAGTTCTGAAAACCATCATCGACAGTTTTTCAAAATGGTTTCACCTAGTCCCCTTCAAAAATTTCCCCTCACCCAAAGGAAATGGGGGCCCATTCGGGCCCCACGTGGGGTTTTTTCCCCGCCTTCGGGGAATACCCTCAGACATTGTCCAGACAGAGGGCCCCAGTTTGTGTCACGTTTCGGAAAGAGTTTTGTTCCTTGCGGGGGGATTACTGTTAGTTTTGTTCCTCAGGATTTCCCCCACAGTCGGAATGGACAGAGGAGGGGGGCCCCCAACCCGGGGAGGGGGCAAAACCCAAACTTTGCACACTATGTGAGTCCGACCCCAAACCAAAATGGTCTCAAAATTTACCCGGGGTTAAAATATCCCTGCCCAAAAACCCTCCCGGCTAGTGCCACGGGGGTTCCCCCCTTTTCCAAGTTTTTTTTTTTTTTTGGCGGGTTTTTTAGCCCCCCTTGTAAATGTCCGGGGAAAAAGAGAGCGAGGTTCTTCTGCTCAGGCCGGGGGCCCAAGTTTGTCACCCGCTTTGGGGGAAAGGGCCCAAAAAGGGGTCTATGATAAAATGTCAGAGGGCGGGCCCACGCCCCCAAGCAAACCGTGGGAAAGAATCCCTGCCCCCCCAAGCTACAAGGGGGGACAAAAAGGTTTTGGGTTTTCCACCAAGGACCTCCCGCTTCTGGTTGACTCCCGTAAGTTTGGCCCTCGTTTTGTGGGCCCCTTTTCCCCCCATATCCAAGATATCAACCCCTGTGGCTTTTCCCCCTTACGTCTGCCTGGGGCCCCATGAGATTTCCCATTTCCCCCTTTCCCAGGGTTTCCCGGGAATCAAGCCCTATGTGGTTCCCGTTTTTTTTTTTCGGGGCCCCACCCCCAGGGCCCCCCCCCACCCGCCCGGGCTTCTTCCCTGGGGCCCCCCAAGTCTACACGGGTATGGGCATCACCCGGTCCAGAGGGGCCGGGGGAAGGGCCCCATACGTTCCTGGTGGATTTGGGAAAGGGCAGGTCCTGAGGAGAGGCCCCTGGTTCCCGGGCCCCCGTTTTATAGTGGACAAAACCCCTCCTGGGATTTCCCAAATCGCCTCCATCCTGATCGGGCCTCGGGGTCCCCCGAGCCGGCCCTTAAAGGAGGGGGAAATTTTTAGATTCGGGCCCGGGTCTCCCTGCCCTGCTCTAAATCATCCCAATTTAAAATCATCTGCTTCACCGTCTGCTCCCTGCGCTTTTCCGCAATCACCGTCAGCCACACCCCTTGGGGAGTGCATTTATATACAGCCCTCTGAAAAGGCCCAGACGGTGTCAGTTTTTCCGGAAAAACTTTTGTGGTATTTAAATCCAGCTTTCCCTTTTTTTTCCGACTGATCTCGTTCCATGACCGGGCCGGTTCCCCGGATTTTTTCCTCGGTCCCTTGCCCCCCTTTTGTCAAACGGTTGGATTTTGGATTTCGACTCTGTTTTCTGTTTTGGGTTTTATGTCTCTTCCCCTGCCCCTTGGTCTGATCCCTTAGCCCTGGGAATTGCCCCCCGTTTCTGCCCCTGGATTTACGTCTCAGCCTGCCACTGGTTTTTTCCCGCCCCTGAGTTTCCCCGGGCCCCTCTCTAGTTTCCCCTGGATTTATTTTTAAAGAGGCAACACACCCTTTCTGTTTTCCCCTGTCACACCCGTCACCCTGGTTCCCCGGAGGATTTGGATCAGTGGGCCCCAATCCGACTTCAGTCTTTGGGACGATTCCTCTTTAAAAACTGTCTGGATCCTTTCCCCTTTTCGGGGATTCTGTGCCTCATCACCGGGACTGAGAAGGGGTTAGTGGTTTTTATCAAACCCTCCTTGCAGACCCTGATTTTTTATTAAACCCACTAACTAGTCTTCTGTTCCCCCAGGGGTTTCCTGGAAACCCCTGACTCCCCTGTTCTTTTTTCCCCCTCTCTGATCCGGGATTTTGGGGGAAAAATTTTTTTTTCTTATACTTAGTGTTTGGCAAAAATTTGGGTTCTTGTCTTGGTGGATAGTAAAATCGGGGCCAAAAGATGGACCCATCGCCAGCACAGCAGTGGCGCACAATTTTGATCACCTATTGCCCGTTTTAAAATTTGGTTGGGGGGAACGGTTTTCTAGCCTGCAAACCATGACTCCTGCTTCCACCCCAGGTCCTCAAAAGCCGGGTTTTCCCCCAAAATTTCCCCTATTTTTTCCGCGGGGTTTAAGAGAACCTAGACTCACGCCCCCCCTAAAACTTTTTAGGGGAGACCCCCTGACCAGTGCTGTCCCTTTCTTACTCAATGTGAGTTTTCATTTTGAGTTTTCAGCCTTTTTTCTTTCCCCTTTTCTGGGGCGCTCAAAGGGTGGCGTTATTTTCCTGTCTCGGGAAAAGGGCTAAGCAAGGGGGCACTCCCTGGGGCAAAATATTTCCGATAAAGTGTGCTTTTATTCGCATTCTCCAAGGAGCTCTCGGGGTTTTTTGACCCAATTTTCTTCCTGGGCGTGAAGTTTCCCAGAGGTTTATCTCCATTAAACAGGGAGAGAGAAGGGTTACATCTTTTTTATCATTAAATTTCTTTTTTACGGGGCCAGCAGACAGCCTTTGGAATGAGCATGCTAAATGGATGCTTTCATGCAAGGTCTGAATGAGAATATTAAGATAAAACGGCTCCCGGCTACCCGGGCCCCCCCTTCACCAACTTTAGGACCTGGCAACCGATCGATTGCGGGTAAAAGGGAAAAGGGGGAGGGAGAGGCCCTTTATAGAGGGGTTTAAATTCCCCCTTTAGCTCACAGTTTTGTTCCCCCCCTAAACCAAGGGTTTCCACCCCCCTTTTGGGTCACTGTTGGGGGACCCCAAACCCTGCAGTTGGGTCCCTTCTAAGATTTTTGCGGGGGAAAAAAGACGGGCGAAGGAAGAATAACTTTTTGTTTATTGTGGGGGACAGGGTCATGTTGAAATTAAGTGTCCGTTAAAACCCAGGGTCAGTAGAGGGAAAGGGGAACTCTACGAGCCGAAGTCAAACTGTTGTCTCCTCATGCTCATTTCCTGCAAAATATTCAAGGGGTCTTCCACTTCCATCAGGTGTCTATTATTAGACTCAGGGGCGGACCAGAGGTTTTTAGATGAGTCGTTCGCCCGGGACCCTGACATCAAGTCCCCCCCCACGTTTTGACACCCCTAATGTTTTGGGTTTGGATGGTCATAGTATCAACAGTTCATTCTACAAGACGGAGGTAATTTAAAAATCACACTGGGGGGCAATCATCAGGGGCGAGGGGCACATTTAGGATTATCAACTCTCCTAAACTATCCAAATTTTTTTAGGGGGCCCCCGGGTTTCAAAAGCACAAACCCCAAAATTTACGACGCCAAAAGATTTTGGGTGGGGTAGGTCCTGCTCCCGGGCCCCTTGCCTGTCTTCGGGCCCCTACAGTATATTTCCGGAGAATGACATTGAGGAGAAATATTCCCGATCTGTTTTAAGGTACCACCCGAAAAATCATGCACTAAAGGGGGGTTTTCAAAAAAGGGCCAGGGGGTTTCGGCACTTCCACCCCATAGGGCCCTATGACTGTGGGATTTTTAGTCCTTTCCCCGGCACTTCTCCCCTGGGGGCCCATTTATTCATTTTAGGACCAGAGAAAACCCAAACCAAAGAGGGTATGTTGAAAGAGTCACTAAAAGCTGGTGTTTTTCAGACCCTTTTTTTCTCCCGCAGGGGCAGGGTTCTTTTTGTGGGAAAGGGAAAGGGTGATTCCCTTTAGACCAGTACGGAAAATACCCGGGGGTTTTAAAAGACTCACCGTCAAGAAAAAGATACCCTCTACCATTAGATCCCCCTGCTTTTGACCCGATTCCGGGCCGCCCCGGGTTTCCTTTTAAAATTGGATTTTAGAAAAAGCCCACCACCTTGTTCGTATAAAAGGGGGGGGATTTAATGGAAGACGGGGATTTAACCCCTGTACTGGTCACATTTAGTACCTGTAATTTCCTTTGGGGGAACCAATGCCCCTTTCAGTTTTTTAGGCATTGGTGAATGATGTCCCGAAAGGGAAAATGGTTGGACGTTTGTTTTTTATAAACCCCCCCATGACATTCTATTTATTTTTCAGGATCTGGAAAAAACCCCCAGAAATCATGTCCGGGTGCCTCCCCCCGTCTTTTTCAAAATCATCTGTTTTTTCAAAAACTGAAAAGTGTGAGTTTTATACCACTATCACTTCATTTTCCTTTTGGGGTTTATCATTTCCAGACCAATTTTTAGTGGACCCCTCCAAAGTCAAGGGGAGTTTGGGGAATGGCCTTCTCCTAACGCCCCAAACAGCTTCAAAAGGGTTTTTGGGGTTTGCTAATTTTTTCAGACGGGTTCATCAGGAACTATGCCCGGGTTGGGAGCCCCTCTTAATGCTCTCAACATCACCAAGACAAGGGGTTTTTTTGGAATGAGACGGCTGAGAGCTTTTGTCGAAATTAAAAGGGATTATTTACGTCTGCTCCTGTTTTCTACGGTCCCCTAAAACCCAGATAAGCAGTTTTTTGTGGAGGTTGAATCCTCAAACACAGGGGTTGGAGCTGTCCAAAACCCAAAAAAAATTCTGATGGCCGTATTCACCCATGTGCCTTCTTTCTAGGACTTTTGTCCCCAAGCAGAGCGCAATAATGATTTTGGGGGGCCCAGAACTTGGCAGTCAAGTTGGCTCTCCGAGGAGTGGAGGGGATTGGCTAGAGGGGGTAAAAGGGAAACCGTTTTTTTGATGGACAGATCATAAGAACCGGAGTACCTGAGATCAGCGAAGCGCCCTTTTAAACCCAGGCAGGCAAGGTGGGGTCTATTTTTTTGGAAGATTTAAATTTTTTTTGTTTTCAGATCTGGAGTCAAAATGGCAAACCAGACGCCCTGTGCCCAGAATACAGGAACCCCCCGAGTCACAGACCTCTGGGGGGGATGAGATTTAATTTTTCCGGAATCAGTGAGACTCTCCTGTCACCATGTTTGGGTTGGAGGGAGAGGGTTTAAAAATGCCACCAAAGACCTCCCCTATCCCCAAATTTTTTGCCCCTGACCGGTGTTTTGTCCCGGAAGCCTTCGTACCCAAGGTACTGAATTCATTCCATAATTCACGTCTGTTCTTTCATCCTGGTATCAGCAGGACGTTACAGATTGGGCCGAACTCATTTTTTGGGGCCATCTCTTGTCAAAGATGTCAAAAAATTACGTCACGGCCCGTTTCTCAGTGTTCCCAAGCCAAGATTTTTCTCATCGACCTCCTCGGCTGGGCTCTTGCATCCCCTACCCATTCCTCCTCGTCCCTGGTCACCCCATAGCCAGGACTTTAAACCCCAGGGTTTGCCAGTTTCTAATGGTTTCACAGTTCTGTTAACCATCATCGACAGATTTTCTAAAAAAGGTTAACCTAGTCCCCCTCAAAAAGTTGCCCCCAGCCAAGGAAAGGGGGGGGCATTCTGGCACGTGGGGGTTTTTTGCCTTCACGGCATTAACCCTCAGACATTGTCCCCAGACAGAGGGCCCCAGTTTGTGTCACGTTTCTGGAAAAAAGTTTTGTTTCCCTTGCTGGGGATTACTGTTAGTTTGTCCTCAGGATTTTTCCAAACAGTCGGATGGGGCAGCGGAGAGGGCCAACCCGGAGGTGGAGACCAAATTTGCACACTATGTGAGTCCGACGGAACCCAAAAAGGTCTCAAAAATTTACCCTGGGGTTGAAAATTTCTGTCAACACCTCCGGCTAGTGCCACGGGGGTTATCCCCTTTTCCAAATTTTGTTTTGGTTTTTAGCCCCCCTTGTTCCCCTGTCCCGGAAAAAAGAGGGGGGGTTTTCCTTCTGTCAGGCCGCGGCCCTTTAAAATGTCAGCGCATCGGAGGGAAAGGGAAGAAGGTCTATGAACAGAATGTCAGAGGTTTCAGGACGCACAGCCCAAAACGTCGGAGAATCCCTGCCTCCAAAATACAAGGTGGGACAGAAGGTTTTCCCCATCACCAAGGACCTCCCGCTTCCCGGGTTGGGCTCCCGTAAACTGGCCCCCTCGTTTTTTTGGGACCCTTTCCCATATCCAAGATCATTTAATTTTTTTTTTTTTTTTTCCCGTGGGGTTTTTCCCCTCTCCTGTGCCATGAGAGTTAAACCCACCTTTCCACGTGTCCCGGATCAAGACCTATGTGGTTTCCCGTCTCGGGGGGGCCCCCCTCCTGGCCCCCCCCACCCGCCCGGCTTCTTGCCGATGGCCCCGTCTACACCCGTCTGGCGCATCATCCGGGCCAGACGGCAGGGACATGGCATTACGTTACCTGGGGGCTGGGAGGGCCATGGTCCTGGGGGAGAGGTCCTGGATTCCGGCCCCGATTCATAGTGGGGCAAAAAACCCTCATCGGGGGGTTCCATCGCCTCCATCCTGATCGCCTGGGGGCCGTCCAAGGGGCCGGACCTTGAGGAGGGGGTCTGTTATTTATTCTGGCCCGTCTGCCTGCTCTGCCCCACTCATGCAAAATTTAAAAAAATCTGCTCACCTGTCTTCTGCTGCGCTGCTGCGCCAATTTACCGTCACGGCCCCCACCTGTGGAGCTGCAGTTATATACAGCCCCCGACAGGCAGGGCCGGGGGGCCAGATTTTCGAAAAAAAATTTGTGAGTAGTTACCAGCGTTCCTTCCTTTACTTGATCCCCGTTCCATGACCTTTCCCCTTTCCTTACGGATTATTCCCTCGTGCCTTGCTCCTTGTCTGACGGATTTGGGTTTTGGATTTCGACTCTGTTTTCTGCCTCTGGGGTTTATGTCTTGCCTGTCCCCTTGTCTGATGCCCTTAGCCCTGGAATTCGAGCCCCGTTTCTGTCCCCCGGATTTAAGTTTTCAGCCTAGCCCCCGGTTTTTTAGCCTGAGTTTGCCTGGCTCTCTAGTCTGCCTGGATTTATTGTCAAGAGGACAATCACAGCGTTTTTGTGTTCCTGCACAGCGTCAGCTGGTTCCCCCGGGGGATTTGGGTTTAGTCCCGGGAATCCGACTTCAGTCTGTTGGACGATTTCATTAAATGTCTGGATCTCTTTTCCTCTGGTTCTGTGCCTCATCACCAGACTGAGAAGGTTAGTGGGTTTATCTAACTCCTTGCAGATCCTGAGTTTTATTCAGCCACTAACTAGTCTCTCTGTTCTCAGTGGTTCCTGGAAGCTGACTGCTGTTCTTCTGCTCTCTGATCCTGAGTTTCTGAATAAACCTTTTTACTTATCACTTAGTGTTTGGCTGAATTTGGGTTCTCTGTCTCTGGTCGTGATAGCTTGCTTTTAACTGCATTTTTGATTTTTTTTCCAAAGCCTAAATGTTAATTTTCTAATAAAACCCAATTTAACAATGTATTCCTTAGCATAGTGAATTTCATAAAAATCCAGCAGCTACAGTAAACAGGAGATTTTTCTATACTTTAGTAACAAGTGTGTAATAAGTAATTAATTGTCATTTTTTGAATGAATAGTATAAAAACAATAAATTTATACACTTACCTCCTCTATTATCGCTGCTGATGGCGCTATGCCTTGCTACACATAACACCACTCCTTTAATAATACCAGGGTAATCTGAAAAGTCCTAACCCAGAGTAGAACCTTTTACCTGTGAATGTATGACCCTGGGGTGACCCCAGGGTACGTTTACAAAAGCAATGCAAAGGAGGCAAAAATAATGTATTTCAGCTAAACATTTAACTTGCTGTTCTACTACATCCCAAAGGTCCTCTGTTAGACTGAGTAGGCCATTGGAGTCCAGTAAACTCATTGTCATGTTCAAGAAACCAGTTTAAGATTATTAAAGCTTTGTGACATGGAGCATTATCCTGCTGGAAGTAGCCATCAGCCATCAGTCCATTCCTTTATGACCCATCTTCTGATGGGTCATAAAGGAATGGACAGGGTCACTAGCCATAGTGAGGTAGGCTGTGGGCTGTAGGCTGTGTTTAAAAAAAGTTCAACTGGTACTAAGGAGCTCAAAGATTGCCAAGAAATGTTCTTGTTCTCAAAAAGCTCTTCTATTCTTCTATCTTCACATTTTAGAAAAGCGGCTGTTGAATATTTATTTATTTATTATGTTTTTACTTTTCAGAATTTGACCCAGTCAAATGCGGGACATTGTTTCAATTTGACACAGGGATAGAAATGAAAAATGCGGCAGGTACAGTCCTGCACAAGTCAGGACACCGCGCAAGGTTACTTTCCTTTGTCTCTAGGCTACTTTAATTACTATTATTCTTTTTAAATATTTTTTATGTCTTCATTATTATTTGTTTCAAACAAGTTTTGTCAGCTTCACATTACTGGATTTTCTTTTTGAAAGTAATAGGGTGTCAATAAAAATGTCCCAATCTGTACCCTCACAATTTCTCTGAAAAATCAGTACCATTGAATATTAAAAGATTAGGCTCGTGAAACTAAACAAAGAAATGAAAATCCGATGCCAGGGAATAAGCTACTGAAATTATGAAACAATAGAACAATTCCGACAACAGACATTTTATTTTATTTTTATTTTATTCAAACAGACTAAATGTAATAAAGGAACTTTGGACTTATTGTCTTTGATAATAAGTCCAAAGTATGATCTTTGATAATAAGTACAAAATAAACTTCGATGAGAGACATACATTTAATATAATCACTTCCTGTTATGTTCATCCAATCCGAAACTGATTCGTTAATACACCCACAGTCACATGCTCATCCAATCATGTACCGCGATTGATTTCGCTCGTCCAATCAGGGTTGGTGGTGGAGAAATCCCACCAATGCCACCAACCCTGTGGAGAAACACCTTAATTTGGATAAGCTCACTATGTGTTTAGATACTTCCCCTTCGTCTACAGAGATACCTACTTGTACTTTTACCCAACCTTCATTTTTTACATGCCGAGTTGTGCGTAAAACACTGTAAGTATGCTCCATAAGCATGCTTCGTACATGAGGCCCCAAATTCATTAGATCAAACTTATACTGACCAAATTCTCTGATTTTCAACCTTTTCTGATTTTCAATATGTCCAGTTCCATGATTCCATTTAATTTTTTTACTTTTGAGGACAAGGACCATGTTGACTTGTGGATTTGAGTTCAGACTTAGCGAAAGAAGGCTGTAAACCACAGAAAGGCTTTATAAATATTAATACATATTTTGCTTCAGAATGTTGTTTTAATATCATCTCCCATTTTTTTGCCTGTAGAATGAAAAAGAAGTGAATTCTCTGATGGAAAAGCAGTACAGAGGGAAATGTCTTTACTTGTGCTGCTTCTGCTGATATTGCACAATGTTTCTTATGTAACTGCTCTAAATATGATTGATGTTCACACAATGTCAGTATATCTTGTGCTGTCATGTTATCCTTGCAAAGAACACATCTGTTAGACCTTTAGGCATTTAATTTTAGGAGTGAACTTGGTATGGCTGTTTGTGCCAGACTGGTTGGTCAGAGTTTTTTTAGAAACTACTGATCTACTTTGATTTTTACACACAGCCATATCTTAGGCCTACAGAGAACTGCCTGCCATTTGTGTGGATGAAGATGTCTTGTTAATGTCAGAGGAGAATGGGTGGACTGGTTTCAGATGATATCAACAGTTGCTCTAACAACCAGCTTTTACAACCAGTGTATGCAGAATACCATCTCTGACAGCAAAATACGTTGAACCTTGAAGCACATGAGCTGTAGCAGCAGCAGGAGGCATCACGGGGTATCACTCCTATCAGTGTTGGGCCCAGCCTTGGGAGGGAACAAGAACTGAACTACACAAAGAGAACAAAAGAGAAAAACAAAAAATTCTGAATCCCAGAATGCACAGAATTAACCCATTTTCATAGACTCCCAGTAAAGAGTAGTTTCCTGTGATGTCATAGAATTACAAAACACTTCTTTACCCACAGCTGTTCATGGGCTGGTTAGGGGAGTGCATAATCAGATGGACTTGGTAATTAAATGGACTTGGATTAAAATTACCAACTTTATTAATAATTTCCCTAGGGCACTTATTAATAGTTATTCATAGCCAATCTAATTGTATTGTTGCACAACATCAGCTATGATTACAAAACAGAGGTTACAATTCACACAGACTAATCAAAACTAGTCAATAACAGATTGGTAAAATTGTGTAAAGTTGTGTGCTTCGAAGGTTGCATGTTTTCATGTATTATTAATTTCAGCTGCAATATTCAGATTTCAGAGTCAGTATGTTGTGTAAACAACATCAAAGCATAGATCCATCCTGCATGTATCAGTAGTTCAGGAAGCTTGGGGTGGTGTTATAGTGGAATATTTTCTTGGCATAATCTGGACCCCTTATTACCAGTTTATTAATTAATTAATTAATAAGTAACTAATAACTCGCCATTTTAACTGCACTTTGCAATGTTAAGTAATATTTCATTTAAAATCTTTGAGACAAGGGTTTATCTCATATCCCAGTGACAATTCAGTCTCTGAATTGCTCTTTTTGTGCTCCAAAGTCACAATTTTCTGCTACCTTGAAAAGCCGTCTGATGAAAGCCTCCTCGCTTTCACTAGCTTGCTGTGTCCTGACGTGAAATGTATCCCTCTCAAATATGACTATGCTTAGGAATAAAATGTGCATTAAACATGTGGAGCACGAATTCCAGTCGGACCGCGAGATGGAGTAGTCATAATTCTCAGACTCCCACCTTTAACATTATTACTTTATTATAAGTTCACTATGTGTTCCTGAAAGAGACAATAACTATTGTTCACTGTCAGTTTTGAAACCAAAGTCAGAAAAACAATGGCCAGCAGGTCAAAAAGGAGGACACAGCCATCATGTCTTTGCAACGGCTATGCTAGCATATTACAAGAAGTCCTTCTTCGCATAGTTCAATGCTACGTTCACAAAGCTGGAAACTAAGCTGGAATTTTTTGAAACCACCATCTCTACCCACAGCGAGCATATCTGATTGTGGGTAGAGATGTGCTTGGAAACCACAGCAACTGCCACAAATGAAGATATGCGAACAGTGGAAGGTAAGCTATCCACAGTGGCTGGAGCAGAGATCTCAAGCCTCGCGCAATGAGCGCTGGACACACGCATTCTATTGACTTCACACGCACGCACTCCACACATTGCATTCCTCACTCGGAAAAATAACACCAGGTCGGGATCAGGATTCTATTGATACTATCATTGTGAGATCGATACTTAGTTTCAAATTCTCTTCTGTGTCCACCTAATTTCTTGATTCACTTTGGAGTTCAGCGGAGTGCAGCTTCTCTGTGCAAACAGCACACTTCTTTTTGTTGCAACACTCATTGTTTCATCTCTGAGCAAGAAGCACACTATGACCGTCCTCCTCCTCTCTCCCACTGCATGCATGCTGCGACAGACTTGCAGCCAGGTCGCATGCAGCTCCGCACCCAATGCCGCTATGACACGTGATGAAAACAAACAGTGAGCAAAGATCATGCGCGCTGTATACTCGTATCTACCCTTCTTTTGGTTTTCGTATTTAATTGCCTAAATAATATAACGTAATTTAAAATTAAATTAAATCAAATTGAAAAAGTAGCATTATAAGAAACAAAAGCAGTAAAAAACAAAAAAAACAGCTCTCACTATATATCATGAATGATGATGCTACAACCACAGGCAGACCGCCCCAGCAGCAGCCCTCACAAGTGCCAGCACCGCCCGAACATGAGCGACCCCTGTCCAGACCCCAAACCAACCCCCCGCCCCCCCGACAACAGCCCCCAATGACCCCCATCCTCATCCGGAAAAGAGGGGTCGACCTGGTCCAAACGAGCCCGCCAACCAGAGCAGTCCCAAAACAGTCCCAGCCCCCCAATAAATTCCGTTCTCAACCCCATTGCCATGAATCCCCACCCCACAGGGGGACACTCCCACAGATGAGCTCCATCCCCAAAAAGCCAACAAAGACACACCCAGACAGCAAAAGCTCCACACACGGCCCCGCTCCAAGCACCCCCTGCGCATCCTGCCCCCTACCACACAGCGCGGCACTACGGCAAGGCAAGGGTTCTACGCAACGTCACCTCAGCCTCTGCCAACAGGAGGAACAGAGCAGACACCACCGAGGACCGTGCTCACAAAGGATCCCTCGACCCTACACCAAGACGGGACCAAGTGGTCCCCAGGCAGCGGCAAGCACCCGGTGCCAGCGGCCCCCACCATGCCCCCCGCAACCACACAAACACACCACAACACCGCCACTGCAACAATAGACCAGGCAGAAACATTAATCAGCTCAGCTCCACCATCACCGCTCAGCCGATTTAAATGCTGGTGACCCCACATCCAAAAAGAGGACAACCCCACCACCCCAGCCCTCCAGCCCGTCGCCCTAACCCCACCCTCCCAGACACAACAGCCAGCGGAGCAGTACACCGCCAAGCTCTCCCAACCATCCGGCCAACGCCAGCAGCCCCAGCCTGCCAGTCCATGAAAAGAAACATGCGTCAGCCGGGTAACCGAGCCGGGCAGGCCATCTGCTCCAGTCTGAGCACAACCCTGCCAGCCGCACCAGTGGAGGCACAAGACATGCTCCACCGCCCCATCCACCCCACTGCAGCCCGGGGCCCGGCCAGAGCTACAGAAGAAAGCACCGGACGAAGTGCTTCTGCTCCAGATGAGAGGCTCTGTGTTCCTGTTTCTGCTGCTCCTTCGTGGGGTTCAGTCCTTCATAGCTGCTGCCCAGGCCGCATATCTTGCAACCCAGCCAGTGTCATGTCTCCAATGTGCTGCAGCACAGCCAGTGTTAACTCTTCAGAGCGCAGCAGTCCAGCCAGTATCTAGACTCAAGAGCAATGCAGCATAGCCCGTATCTGCCTCTTCAGCACACTGCAGACACCACTGACGGTCAGCCAGACCAGCCATCCGTCATGTCGTTCCAGCCCCCTTTTCCTGCAACCCTTCTTGGGTTTTTCTGTGGCTTCCTCTTGGAGCTCCTCAGTGTTCTTGCCTCCGCTGAGGGTCAGCTCGACGCTTCAGCCTCTGCTTCTGCTGAGGGTATTCTTGACACTTCAGCGTCTTCTTTTTTTTTTTTTTTTTTTTTTTTTTTTTTTTCCGTGTCCTGTCCAGCAGAGTAGCGCTCAGAATTGTTGTCTGAGTGCCAAGAAATTGCACAACAGATTTACTTTCACAAGCGGAGCATCACAGCTATTGCTTTAAGGCTCTGCTTGATATTTATAAAGAAATTTTTATGAACTTCTTTGGGAATATTTCAATTGTTACGGACCGGGAGACTGAAATGAAAAGGAAACAAAAAAGCTTGACAAACAAAAAGATGGGGCAAAATAAAGGGGGGGGGAAAAAAAGGGGAGAGAGTGGGGGGAAGAAAGGAGGATGAATAGAATAAAAGATTAACCCCTCTTGCTTATACACAAAAATAACACACGGTATTTATGAATGTAAAATGTACTTAGTGAGAGTGCAGCCCAATATAGATCACTTGTATCTATCAACCCTGTGTGGATGCGCTTTGTATACAAGGGTTTTCCCACAGAAAAATGCAATAGCGAGTGTGAGGACCCCCGCGACCTGCCCCGTGGTCCCCGGGGGAAAGGGGGGGGAATCCGAGCAAAAGACACCAAAAGGCCCCCCAAAGCACAGGAACCCCCGGGAACCCCGCCGGGTCTACCGCAACCCCCCCCGAAAGAGCAGTGGAGATCCCAAGGGGGCACCCAGCAGCGACAGTGCAGAAGCCCCGGGAAACCCCAGCGACGAGCCCACAGGCCCCGCCGGCAGGGCCACTCCCGAGCAGATCCAGCCATGGGCCCGAGACCCAAGACCCCGGGACACGCCACCCCCAAGACAGAGCCCGACAGAGCCCAGGGGGCCAGCCCCGGCAGGCAGCCCCCGGGAGTGAGCCAACACAACCCGAAGCATCCAGCCCCGACACGAGAAACCACAAGTACACCAGCGGGCAGAGACTCCAACCACCGGCAGGCAGGGGGGCGGGAGGGAAATAGGCCCCCCCAAAAAGGGGGGGGGCAAAAACGGATCCAGCAGAGGGAGCAGTCCAAAAACCCAAACCTGTCACAAAAAAAAGATCACTCACAGTCACAGTCAACCCCCTCCCCCCCCTCATCCACAAAATAAAAACGGGTCGCTCCCTCGTAAAGCAAAAAACAATGATGTCCTACACTCACTCACACTCCCCATGCATACTTTATACTCCAAGGTCCGGGTACCGGCAGGCCCTAGGGGGAACCAGCCCACGGACCAAGGAGGTCCCCTTTTCCCCCCGGGCAGAGACAGGCCCCCCCGGGGGGGTCTCAGCCCGGGCCCCCCCCAAACCCAGTCCCCACCAACCCCCATCCACCTCCGGGGAGGGGGGTTGTACAAAAGAGGGGCCCCCCCAAGGCCCGCCCCCCCAACCAGCCGCCCCAAAAAAAGGGGGGCCCCCAAAAAAAAAAAAAAGGAAGGGGGCGAAAAAACGAGCTCCGATCCCGACCCCATGAGTCTCCCCCCCCCAGTGACCCCAAATGAAACCCCCCACAGGGGCCCCCCCCCAACAGGGACACCGATATCGAAAACACTCCCCCCAACCCTAACGCCATGAATACCCCCCCAGGGGCACACCCCCCCAGGTGAATCTATAGCCGAGAGGCCGGAAGGTCACACCCACCCAGCGCAAGCTCTACATACAGCCTCGCTCTGACCCCCCGCCGCATCCCGCTCCCCCCCCCACACAGTGCGCCCCAACAGCAAGGCAAGGGCCCCGCGCAACACCACCCACCCCGCGCCCTGGCGCAACAGGGCAGACCCCGCCGAGCACCGCCCCACAACAGGACCCCCCGACCCCGCAGCATGACGGACAGACTCACCCACCCATCCCTCGGGTTCAGTGTCCCCACCACGCCGCCCACAATGCCCACCTCAGCCACAAAAAAACATTCCGCCAACATTCCTGCCACTGCAACTGCCCAGGGAGAAACACTATCCCAGCTCAGCTCCACCATCGCCACCAAGCCGATCCAAACGCCGGCGACATCCATATCCCAGAAGTGGATACACCCCTCCACCCCACCGGCTGCAAGCCCCCTCCACGACCCCCCCCACCCACACGCCCCGATGCCCCCACCCTCACACATGACATTCAGCAGAAGCAGCCCACCACCAAGCCCGCCCAATCACCCCCAGACAGCGCCGAGCAGCCCAGCCCCACGAGTCCATGAGAGGGATACATGCACTAGCCGGGTACCTGGGCCATGCAGGCCAACCGCGTCCAACCAGCACAGCCCACGCCGAGCCGCCGCCAGCCGCCCCGTTTGCAGTCACAAGAACCGCTCCGCCGCCCCAACCACGCCGAATCCCCCCCCCCCCACCCCGACCGGCAACTGCAGCCCGGCGCCCCAACCATGGGCCATAAAAAAAAAAAGAACCACAGAAGCAGTGGAAGAAGGCCACGGCGGCCGCACCAGATTTCCGGGCACCTCGGCCACCCCCCCCCTAATCTCAGGAGTGCCCCAGCCCGCAGCCACACCCGCACCCCCCGCATGGCGCACCACGGCCCACCAAGTAGTCCGGCCGGCCCATCCCTCCATCTGAGCCGGCGCCACATCCCAATCAATGCCGGCTAAGTCCCCCTCCCGAGCCTGGCACCCCCCCCAGCCGGCAGACAGGGCCCAAAGCCGTGGCGAGATCCAAGGGAACCAGCGATCCCGAGAGAGAGAGCCGAAACGCCAGCCCCCAGCAGCAGACAGTCCCCAAAGACCTGACCCCCAAACCCGCCAGACCCGACTAGAGGACCCACTTTCCTCTCCCGGCCTCCGCCACAGATGGGAAGTAGCGAACGGGGTGTGAAAAGACCAAAAAAAAACAAACCAGCCTGCCCCGCCAGCTCAAATGTGGTGTTGATTCGTGCTGTTGTAGTGTGCGTTTAAAAGAACGGTGGGGAAGAGGGTCTAAGTTGTACAGTAAAATGGGGGCCAGGCTGCCATGGGGGACCGCGAAGATGGAAAACCCTTGCGGCACTCCAATGGCGCACCTGCACCCCAAGGCCCTCCATGAGTGGTAATGTGATGGAGCTGGCGGAGGGAGTGTCCGGGATGGGGGAGGGAAGGACTGGGGGCAAATGCTCTCCCCAGGGAGCCAGCTCCCCGCTGACCCCAATGGGACCACCCCGTTTGCCAAGTCCCAAACAAAGGAAGGAGGCATAGGCTCATCCACCGGGCAAAGGAGTAGGAACAGGCTACAGGCCCCGAGAACCAACTGAAAACCGGGATCAACGTCCCCAGCCACCGTCCCCCCCAGAGACGCAGACCCCTCCAGAGACGCAGACCCACCAACATCAAGGTCAGCCGAGCAAAAACAAAGAGCCGAGCCGAACCGCAGATCCCCCAAAGCCAGCGCCACAGCATCACCACAATCCTTCTGTGCACTCACATAGGGGCTGGCGAAGACCGCTAACCCTGAGCACACAGAAACCCACCCGGAAACATCCAGCACATGGCAACCCACCCCAGTACGAGGCCCAGAGCCCGACGCAAGCGCAGAGCCCAGCACCCCGCACCTGGCCGCAACATTCACCACGCCCCGAGGTCAGAGCCCGCCACGCACCGGACCACCGCCCCACACCACAGCACACAATACAGCGGAAAGACGGAATGCAGCAAAGAGCACCCAGAGCAAAAGCTGTGACACAAAACTCCCATGAGTGGGTACCTACCCGCCAGTTTTTCGGAGCCTTTATGCCCGCCGATGCACCAAAGGCCCCCAAGCCAGGGCCGGGGGGGTGGGGCGCCCGGGTTATGCACCAGCCCAAACCAACCGGCGACATACCCGCCGTACCCAAGACCCCCCAGCCCAGCCAGACCCCCAAGGCCCACCAGAGCCCCCGCCGCCGGGCGACACGCCCCGGGAACCCCGAGCCCCAAGCCCCAGAACCCAGACCCGCCCAGGATGAGCACGACCACCAGGCCAGTTGACCCTATGTCCGTCGGCGCAGGCACCACCGAGAGCACTGCAATGCAGCTACCAGATGTCCCCCACCCGAGAACACACAACCCACCCGGCCGCGGACCACAGCCCCAGCCGCCAGACCCCAGCGATCCCCCTCCCAGGGACCCAAAATCCGCCAACCCAGACACACCCCCCCGAATCCGCCACAACGCCCCACAGGAACGAAGCAAAGGGCGCCCCACCCCGCACTAGGTGATGTGGAGCCGATTAAGTAGCCCAGAGAGGATCCGTCTGACTCGGAGGCAGAGGCTGTCTCAGGCTTATATAATCTATAGAAATTTCTATACTGATTGATATTAAAGGTTTTTATTTTTCCAGTTCATGAGGGATAGTTTTTCTTAGCGATGCATAAGGCAGTGAAGACCAAGTGAACTGAATTTGTCTCTATGGTGACATCATCTAATACAAGTTGCCCAACAAGCAATTGAACGGGAAGGTGAAATATTACATTTCAGACACTTTGATAAGTCTTCACATATCAGGCACCAGAACCTCTGGACGGTGTAACATAGCCATAGTGCATGGATGTAATTGTCTGGTATATTACTTGTGCAGTGTAAGCAGTATTATGAAAGGTGCCCAAGCCATCCGGACATCCGTTGGACCTGTATAGTCTAGTTATGAAGGATTTTTATTTGTATTAATTGCAAACGTGGGGTACTAGTCAGTTTAAAGGTTCTGGAACATATCCTGAGCCAGAAATGTTTTGGTCAAAAGTTGTGCACTGCACTACACATAATCCACCTCCCATTTTTGAAATAGGAAGGGAAATTGATTTCATCTATATTAGACGGTCTGGTTATTTTTAGACATTAATTTGGGGTGGGTTGAGTTTTTAGGGAACTCTAGTACACTTGATGTCAGTTGTACCCAATGTTTTTAAGACTGAACTTATTTTTTATTATAGATTTAATTTGGTTGATATTCTAAAAATGTATTCTTGTCCATCCCGTATTGGACCATACACATTAATCTGTTTAAATGGGATAAACTGAATTCCTTCAAATATATGTTGTCAGGTATTCAATTCCTTTACTCCTCCAATATGGAAAATTTATCATATATTTTTTTGTAGGATGTCAGGATTGTTCCAGATTTGGGGTACGTCTGCATGGGATTAGTGAAGACCCTGTCATTTTTGATATTCCCCACCATGCTGTCAGAGAGGTTCTGACGTTGAGGCTTTTTGAGCATACATGGCCCGTTTTATATTTGTGCTAATAATTGTAGATCGGAATCCTTATATTATTGCATAATGTCTGTTCTAAGTCTAGCCAGTGGTTCATCTAGATGACTGTATTTAAACCATTTTTAGGCATAGATCTAGTCCTCCTTTATCTTTTATCTTTTGTAGTGTTTTTTAGGCTAATACGTGGGGGCTTATCTTTTCCAGAGAAAATTTAGTGATGGAGGAGTCCAAAGAAGCTAACCAGTCAGATGACGGTTTATTCGGAATCATTGAGATAAGTAATTGATTTTTTGGCAAGACCATCAAATTTTTAATTGAGCAACCCTGCCCATGAAGTGATATGGATAGAGATTTCCATCTAGCAAGATCATCTTCCACTTTTTTTAAGAGTGGGATGTGGTTCAGTTTTTTATTTAAACTTGCCATCTAGGAGACACCTTGAACGCCAAATATGTAATATATTCCCAGGACTGTAAGTTGTATATTAGGAAAATTGTGGCGAACAATTAATTGGAAGAACCGTCGATTTTAACCAATTTATAGAATAATGTCAAATTCTTGGAGAAGAATTTATCAATTCAATTACCTGAGCGACAGAGGTTTGCGAATGCTGGGAAAGAGTAATACATCATCTTCATAAAGACATTTTATGTTGAATATTCCTGCATTTATGCCTTTATACCTTTAGATTGTCTGATTGCTCTGCTAGTGGTTCACTAAAATAGCAAATAGTGAAGGGGAAAGTGGGCATCCCTGCCTGGTGCCCCTCTGAAGACAGAAGCGGGAAGATTGTTTGTTATTTGTTCTGAACATGGCCGCTGGGGGGAAAAAAACTTTTGTGGGGGGGTTTAAATATATTTTCTATCCAGTTTATGAAAGAGCTTCCAAAACCAATTTTAGTAAAGGTTTGCAAACAGAATTTCCTGTTAACTCTATCAAATGCTTTTTCTGCATCTAGAGTATAATATTGGTCTCAATATTTTTAACTGTAGAATAGTTTATTAAATTAAGTATCTGCGTGGAATTAAGTAGATGAATGCCTACCTTTAATAAAACCAATTTTGGTCGGGATGTATTATGAGGGGAGTAACCTTTTCTAATCTTTTTGCGAGGGCTTTACAGATAGCTGGAAGGGAGTACTGGGTCTTTTCCGGGTTTCAACAAGAGAGTGATGTTGGCAGAGGCTTAGGGGGGGGGGGGAGGTCGAGAGATATCAACTAGAAATAGTCGGGCTCACCTCCATGCACAGCTTGGGCTCTGGAACCCATCTCCTCGAGAGGGGCTGGACTCTCTTCCACTTTGGAGTAACCCATGGGGAGAGGCGGTGGGCTGGGTGGGTTTGCTTGTTGTCCCCCAGCTCAGTTGTCTCGTGTTGGGGTTTACCCCAGTGGATGAGAGGGTTACATCCTTGCGCCTTAGGGTTGGGGACAGGTCTCTGACTGTCGTTTCGGCCTACGGGTTGAGCGATAGTGCGGAGTACCCGGCCTTCTTGGCGTCCCTGTCGGGGGTGCTGATAGTGCCGCTCCTGGGGACTCCATTATTCTGCTGGCGGACTTCAACGCCCATGTGGGAAACGACAGGGACGCCTGGAGAGGCGTGATCGGGAGGAATGGCCTCCCCGATCTGAATCCAAATGGTGTTTCGTTATTGGACTTCTGTGCTAGTCACGGATTGTCCATAATGAACACCATGTTCAAGCATATACAGGGGTTAGACAATGAAACTGAAACACCTGTCATTTTAGTGTGGGAGGTTTCATGGCTAAATTGGACCAGCCTGGTAGCAAGTCTTCATTGATTGCACATTGTACCAGTAAGAGCAGAGTGTGAAGGTTTAATTAGCAGGGTAAGAGCACAGTTTTGCTCAAAATATTGAAATGCACACAACATTATGGGTGACATACCAGAGGTGAAAAGAGGACAAATTGTTGATGCACGTCTTGCTGGCGCATCTGTGACCAAGACAGCAAGTCTTTGTGATGTATCAAGAGCCACGGTATCCAGGGTAATGTCAGCATACCACCAAGAAGGACGAATCACATCCAACAGGATTAACTGTGGACGCAAGAGGAAGCTGTCTGAAAGGGATGTTCGGGTGCTAACCCGGATTGTATCCAAACAACATAAAACCACGGCTGCCCAAATCATGGCAGAATTATATGTGCACCTCAACTCTCCTGTTTCCACCAGAACTGTCCGTCGGGAGCTCCACAGAGTCAATATACACGGCCGGGCTGCTATAGCCAAACCTTCGGTCACTCATGCCAATGCCAAACGTCGCTTTCAATGGTGCAAGGAGCGCAAATATTGGGCTGTGGACAATGTGAAACATGTATTGTTCTCTGATGAATCCACCTTTACTGTTTTCCCCACATCCAGGAGAGTTACGGTGTGGAGAAGCCCAAAAGAAGCGTACCACCCAGACTGTTGCATGCCCAGAGTGAAACATGGGGGTGGATCAGTGATAGTTTGGGCTGCCATATCATGGCATTCCCTTGGCCCAATACTTGTGCTAGATGGGCGCGTCACTGCCAAGGACTACCGAACCATTCTTGAGGACCATGTGCATCCAATGGTTCAAACATTGTATCCTGAAGGCGGTGCCGTGTATCAGGATGACAATGCACCAATACACACAGCAAGACTGGTGAAAGATTGGTTTGATGAACATGAAAGTGAAGTTGAACATCTCCCATGGCCTGCACAGTCACCAGATCTAAATATTATTGAGCCACTTTGGGGTGTTTTGGAGGAGCGAGTCAGGAAACGTTTTCCTCCACCAGGATCACGTAGTGACCTGGCCACTATCCTGCAAGAAGAATGGCTTAAAATCCCTCTGACCACTGTGCAGGACTTGTATATGTCATTCCCAAGAAGAATTGACACTGTATTGGCCGCAAAAGGAGGCCCTACACCATACTAATAAATTATTGTGGTCTAAAACCAGGTGTTTCAGTTTCATTGTCCAACCCCTGTAGGTGTCCATCAGTGCACTTGCTACCAGGACACCTTAGGCAGGAGGTCGATGATCGACTTTGTCGTTGTGTCGTCAGACCTTCGGCCAGATATTTTGGACACTCGGGTGAAGAGAGGGGCTGAGCTGTCCACTGATCACCACCTGGTGGTGAGTTCGATCCGCTGGAGGAGGAGACAGCCAGACAGACTTGGCAGGCCCAAGCACATAGTGAGGGTCTGCTGGGAACGTCTGGTGGAGCCCTTGGCCAGGGATGTATTCAACTCCCACCTCCGGAAGAGCTTTGACTAGATTCCGGGGGATGTTGGAGACTTAGAGACTGAGTGGACCATAATCTCCGCATCTATTCTCGATGCTGCTACCCATAGCTGCGGCTGTAAGGTCTGCGGTCTGCTGCCCCCACAACACCCGGTCCCGGAAAAAGCGGAAGACTAAGAGTACGAGAACATTGCATTTACATTTGTTAAAAGACAAAAAATAAAAATTTGAACCCCCAGAAAAACAACAAAAAAAGCCAAAACTCAGCAAATAATTACGATCCAGTTCACTAATTGACACCTCTCAAAAGAGAGGTCCTCCTAGGCTCAAAGAATAGCTGCAACCATCCGGCGCCCTCCATAAAAAAAAAACTAAAAAAACAGAACACACACTTAAGCAAAAATAACAAAGATAAAAGGGCCAACACAGCCTTTAATGACCCGCTGGCACCTTCTCATCTGTCTGACCATCCAAAGTGGAAGATCGCCGGGGCCCATACACTCAAAAAAAGTCAAATTTTACATGACATTTTGCTGTAATCTGTTATCTATATCCATTATATACAAATCTTTCAGTTTATCTTGCTATCTTTGAAAGGTGGGGGGCAGGGGCTTTAGCCACAAGTAGAAGGACCCATAATAATTGGACTGCAACCAAACTCAATATATAATACAGTGGGTTTAGTGGTGGTGTAATTTCTGAAATCTTTTGAATTTCTGCTTGAACTCGCTGCCAGAATGAGATCAATATCGGGAAATCTCAAAAAAATGTGTGTGGTCCTCAATCAGATTGCAGTTCTTCCAGCATAAATTTGTAATATTTTTTCACATTTTGATGTGATGGAGGGTGTTTTGAAGAATGCCGTTTTAATTTCCAATAAAATTCTTTCCACCTTGCAGCTGGGCTATGGATTGTCTCATGACCCTTTCACAAACCTCCTCCCATTCCCCATCCTCAATAACAACATTAATTTCTATTTCCTACTTTTGCTTTATATCTAGAGAGTTATGAGAAAAATGTGTATGTAAATGCTTATATATGTATGTATATATATACATATATATATATTAGATACGATCTTCCTTTTACTATTTTCCTCCACACATCCTATCATAACCTTTTCTTAAATTGATGGGTGTTGTTTCAAAGTAAGCCATTCCTTGTGTGACAGAAGGTAATCCCTTAATTGCATGTACTGGTAGAAGTCCTTAGAACATAGTCCATGTGTCTTGTAACTGCTTAAACAACTTGAGAGTTTCTCCATTCAATAACTGGTTAATTGTTATTAATCCTTTTTCTTCCCATCTCCGATACCCAGCATCCACCTTGTTCGGAAAAAAGTGAGCAATCTTTAGTTAACATAGATGACTTAATTTTTCCTAGTACCTTTTTAATCTTCTCTATTCCATTGTCTGTCTCCTCTGAATCGTAGAGTGTCTCGTAATAAGCTGATAAGGCTTCTGCTAAGTCTTCAGGGTGAGACAGTTTTTTTTTGTAGAAGAATTTACTATCTTTTCCACTGTGGGATTCGCTTAGGTCCTGCGTAATTGAATTGCTATTAGCCTGCTAGCCCTATTTCCTGATTCATAATATTTTTGATTGGCAAAACGTAATTCGTCCTAAGCCTTATAGGTCAACAAATCATTCAGTGTTTGTCTGTGTTGGTTAAGGGATTTCAAAGTATTCTCACCATTCATTTTTGTATGCTTCTCCAAAGGCTTTGTTTGTTTTTGTAGTTCTACATATTTCTTATCCCGATCCATTCTAATTTGGGACGACAAGGAATTGTATTCCGCCCCAGCAGCGCTTTTGCAGCTTCCCATAGGGTGGAAACTGATACTTCCCCATTATCATTGTGTTCTATATATTTGTTCCAATCTTTTTTGATTCTTTGAACTATTCCCAGATAGCTGAGAAGCGAACTACCTCCACTGTTCTCTAAATGATAAACATTTAGAGAATGTTTATCATTCTCTAAATTAATTGTCATAACTACTGGACCATGGTCCGATATTGTTATCGATTCGATGTTGCATTTTGTAACTTTAGAGGCATCTCACAATACAAAAAAAGTTATATTCTGGAATAGCCTCTATGAACCTTTGAAAAAAAGGTGTAATCAGGCACTGTGGGGTGACTTTGATGCCACATATCTACTCACCTCATTTCCTCAATCAAAGTGGCCAATATTTTAACTTTGTGTAGCATTCTTTTTGTGTTCTGCTTCATTGAGGTGGGTCTCCTGTAGCAATGCAACTGACCAATTCAGTCTTTTCAGTTGGGTCAGAATTTTCTTTCTTTTTATGGGATTATTCACTCCATTTATATTGTAAGTAATTACTATCAATGTGTCCATTCTGGCGGCTTAAAGGAGCGTTTCCACCAAACGTGAATGACATGACAGGAGCGAGCTATTTACATGTTAAGCCTATGTAAAGGTGTGTTCAGGAGCAAAGCAAGGCGAAGGACGCAAAGGAGGCGATGCGAACAGTGTGATTAAGGCGAATAGAGCACAGCAAGAGCGGAGCGAAACCTCCGCAGCGAATTTTGCTGGAGTTGAAAAATCTGAACTTTTCTATTAATTCGCATCGCGTCTATAGCCCTATTTTCAGCACAACAGTTGTCATAAAACTATAAAACTCACAGCAGATGCTCAGGGTACATATTTGTTCATGTAGGAAATTATATTTTATTCATAAATATTTAATTTACAGATGGATATGTCAGGAAGCCTGATTTCTAGGTCGCTGATCAGCCCTTATTGCATAAATATTCAATACGCTACCATGCTACATTCTGTTGTCATATCAGCTCTTGTCTGGTGTATTTTGGCGGTCCTCATCCATATGTTTTGCCACAAAATGTCGGGGCTGGAGTGTTTTTTGTGTACTGTCTGTGTTTTGGCTCCTAGTTGGCGCTAGTGTTCAGCAGTGGTGGTGACAGGTATTTCTAATCCCCGGTGATTGAGTCCTGGAGTACTTAAGCAGGAGGCAGCCAGCATCTCATCACTCGAGTATTAGCCTCTGTGGTAGCTACTCAGCCAACCTTAGAACCAAGTTTAAGAGTACTTTGTCTTCGGCTTCGTTTAACCTGCTTTTGCTCTTTCTAGTGAACTAAAGCGGCAACTACCTGGAGGATACCCAGGCTGGCCCCGGTGGCTCAATTCCCTATGCTACCTTCGTTCCAAGGACCCTCCAAGGGCAGACCTACTACAAGACGACCAGCTATCGCTGAACCCAGGGACCCACTCCAGCTGGCTGCTTCCGGACTCTGATCATCGCTGCTTACTCAACCATACCTGTCCACCCTCCACCACACCGCTGACTCTCCGCCTGCTCTCCAAGCACAAGCCCAAGGAACTAGAAAACTATTGGACTTACCGTCTTCGTTTCCTTCGCTGTTTCTCCAGTCTGAATCCCTCTCCTCCTGGCGGATAACCATTCTATCTCCTAGTAAGATACATAACACAGTTAACATCCCGCTAAGTTTACTGTTTTCAATCACCTGTCATTTCCTTTCCTACAGTTGTGCCTGCATTCCATTCCATTCCAGTCTCTTTAAGAAACTTTTCAAACTTGTACCTGTTCCCCTTGAGGGTTATTCTGCATGTGAATCAGATCTGTGCGCAAAACTATGACACAAAATGTTTCTTATATTTACAAGATGTGGACAGTACAATTTAGCTGTTTATCTATTATTTATTAACTCACCGAAGACAGATGGGCAGGCGTTCTGCAGCGGGGATGCAGCGCCTGTAGTTGGTGTCTAGGAGACTGATTTGTCCCTCAGCGTGGGGCAGCAGGTCCTCAAACTGGGTCCTGGATAGACAAAAGAACCGCTGAAAGCGACCGTGATCCAGACGCTG
>JAHHUM010000073.1:0-26142 GCA_036173005.1 Crenichthys baileyi | reverse complement strand
AATAAACCAGTGTCAGCCTCCGCTCAAGGATCCTGGGTTTTCATTCTTTAAAGAGGTAAAACTTAAATTGTTTTATAGGAACCCCCAATCTCCCACATACTAGACAGTAATTAACTGTACCAAAATGCCTATGGCCATGCTAAAAAATAAAAAAAGGAATTTTAAAATTATGAAGCAATTTTTTTAGTTTGCAAGATAAGACCTTGAAAAAAATATAGCTGACTGAGTAATCATTTTAATTTCCTAATGATCAGAATGTTTTGTTTCATTTATCAAGACAAGATTTTTTTTTTTCCTTTTTTTTAATACCTGGAGCATTCACAACATTACAGTGTCTAGTCTTAGTAAATGTTTCAAGACTTAGGCTACTTGTTACGGCCAGTAGGCTTGTCGGGTTTTTTTTCTTAATTTTGTTAAGTTGCCAGTGTTGGTGCAGTTGTATCTTCTTCATCCTGATTGGTACTTCCTGTTTCAAGCCTCCGGCCAAAGTCATTGGATCATTTCACTGTTGGTTCGACCAATCCCTGAATAGGCCTCCTTATTTAAATGCCCTTCCTCAAAGGAAAGGTGTGGCTGTGTCATTGTTTGAACAGCCTGCCTCTTTGCGGGGTGTTTTGATAGTTTTGACTTGACTGTTGCATTTTCTATGTTTTATTTGTGTTAATAGTTTTAGTTAAAGTTTTTTGTTTAGTTTTTTACTTTACTCTGTGTATTTTCATGAGCTTGCTAATTGGTTTGTAGCATGGTTTTGCTAGGGGTTGATGGTCAAATACTGTTTTGTTATAGGAGGTCAGGGAAACCGCTCTGTTTGCCAACACCTTAAGCTTTGTGATTGTTTTGTTTACTGAACCTCAGGGGTTAACTTTAATTATTGTTAATTTTCACTTTTGCTTTAAAAACCAAACTAGATTCAGAGTCAAAAACAAAAGCACTATCTTTAAACAAATATATCATGTTGTGTTACATGGCCAGAAAAAGGCAGCATTTAGGCTCAAACCCCTTTTGTTGTTTTGACTACGTCTCCAAGCACACTTTGCCCAGTCAGCTGGCTTTCTATTCAGCTGTAGGCCAGGTGGCTTCTCCTTTATTACAAAATGTATGTATAATATCCAGTACACCATCAAAGGTTTACTTTAGTGTCTGTAAAAACAGTAACTTGTGTAATAGCAAATCTAGCCAATAAAACAAGTGAATAGAGAGCATCAAGCTCTGTATGCCAGAACAGCTTAATTATTTTTCAAAGGTTATCTGTCAATATTCTTCAAATATGTAGAAAATACATTTTAACAAAAGTTACTTACTGCAGCTTTAACATTCAGTGTTTAAAAGATTTCTCTGCAGTAATCTTATTATAGTATTAGACCACTAAAGAAAACCACACCAAGAGATATACATATTCACAAGCAGTGAGAATTTAGTTTTGTTTTATATTTCTAAATCTGGTGTATTTCTCCCAGATTGCATTGTAGTCGTAAAAGACCTTTATTATAGGAAAAGTCCCTCCTATGTGATATGCTCTATTTTTAGCCTAAGCACACGTATCAGGTTTATCATGTGAGATTGTTTACAAAACATTACTGGGAGTGATCGGGCATAATTTGTTAAAGAGACATCGATCAAACATTTTTTTTTTTAATCTCCCACTAGAGATTTAAAGCTGCTGGTGCTAAACACCAAAGACATGCAGTGGTACTGGGAAATAATGTCAGCAATTTTCCCTGTGAGTTATATGTTTTCACTGCAGATCTGGTAGGATAAGCACTTGTTGTCAATAGTATTTGTCAAATGCCTAATATGAGAAGCTGACACTGCAGCTAATGGAGTTACAGTGTCATCACCTCCCCCATGCTCAACTGAGCTTGCAAAATATCGTAGCAACAGCCTGGACTGAAAGGATGGCCCTGGAAAATTTGATTGGTCACATGAAATATGATAGGCTTACTGTCAGATGGAAGTCAGATGGAGACAAAATTATCAAATGTTTTGTGTCTTTTGTTTTTGACTTTTTTCTGTTAATCATAACATTAGGATCTACATGGTTTCAAACAGGGTGTGTATGCCTTCAAATGGCAAAAATGCATAAGTGCCCTAATTCATGTTCTGAATTTTACTTCAATTTTTTAGCTCAATGTAATATTTTATCCCTGAACCTGACTTTGAGCTTTCTAGCTATAATTCAGTCATTGGTATGCATTCTGGGGTTTATTTCACTGCACCAGTACTTATGATAGCATTGTTTTTTCACTGAAGATAATTGGATTTTGCTAAAACAGGAGTCAGTGGCCGCATGGAAACACAAATGAAGGACAGTTGAAAGGCAGGGGACGATGTAGAGAAATGGATAAGACCCACCATTGGATACTTGGGTTTGTGTTGCCACCTCATGGTCTTCATCAGTAAGGCAGCATGACAAGGCAAGTGCGTCACTCGGATTTGAGCTGTCTGTGACTAGAGGGAGCCACAAAATAAAGGGCCCTCAACACACAGTAACAGGCTTTCCCAGCAAACAATTCACTTTGACGTTCAGAGAAAACACAGAAGCACTGCTGCTGTTGTAGTTGGATGAAACTCAAATGGCCAAACTGCACCCACAGGATTTGGGGCTATAATCTCAGCTTTTAGATGCTTAAGGCTGAAACAAGTTCTGAAAATCCTATAAATACTGTAAACTGTAGAAGTAGAAAGAACACAACCTTTGGTGAAAACGTCTCCTTCAACAAATGTGAATGTTTGCAAAAGATTACAAAAATCAACCGTGATTTTAAAGCATTATGATTAATGTACCCCAGTTTAAACCAGCAATAAAGCAAGAAATGTGCTATGAATATAGCCTTTTTTTAAGATGAGAAATTTCAGTCCTCACAGCCTCAGCTCATTGGAATGAAGTGATCTACACTAGATATCTCTTTTACTTTGACACCATTTAGTTCCATTTTAGCAGAGCTGAAGATAAGCTAGTGTAGCTTTGCTGCTTCCTGTTGTTTTCAAAGGCAATAAAAATAAATATCCACCAAAAAGACAATTGAAATTTTTAATTGAAATGCTTCAGATCTCCTGTTAGAATTTTGTATAATTGTATGTTCTTACAACTGACCTTTCAAATGTGCTTTTTGCAGATCAGCACAAAAATATTTGATCAAAAGTTCATGGAGCAAGATAGTTGTTGTAATGCAAATTGTTGCAACCAAGAATGTAAGGATGATAATGCCCCAAGTTTTTAGTTTGTAATGACCGCATCACCTTAAAACTTAACTATTCCTATACAACCCCAAACAATATTTAAAACCTGAATCTTTTTCTTGGCAACACGAACAAGACTTTACTCAACATTGCTCATATAAAAAACTCTGCTTGAGGATCAATGGATTTACACAATCTCTTTTTACATTTTCTTTAATCAGCTATGTTGGGATTATGATTATTGATTAATTAATGTTTATCAAGAATTATAATTAAAAATCATAATTTGAGAAAATTAATTTCTTAACCAAAAATCCTCATTTATGAATCAAAACCAGAGATGTCCTCTGGTGTTGTAATTATGGCTCAAAGCCTTTGATAATTACAATTATTAAATTCTCAGTAATAGTTGGTAACTATTATTAGATGTCACTGTTTAATCAACCGTTTCTGCCGAAAGGTGGGGAACTTTAACCTTATTTTGACTGACAAATCACTCTTGCACAAAATAAACACAAACGCCTTCTCTTTATCCACATGAATATTTATTAAATCAACAGCCCTGAAACAATCCGCTCTCCGATTCAATAATCTTCACCTAATCAAACATTCAAAGTTCTACACAAAAGGGTAAAATATCTAACTAAACAAAATAAAACAGCATTGAGTGTGTATGAAATCAAAGCAGCAGTTATGGCAAAAGTGATAATATGACAAAGGAATATGGTGTTGAACGGAGGTTTGGGAGCGTAACCCGCCAGAAAGTGTAGCTCAGTGGGACACGGGCGGTCATAAAACTTCCCCCAAGCAAAGTTGTAACTATAGAGGACAAAGGATAATAAAACTTTTGGCAGCAAGCTAGTAAAACATGAAGTTGGAAACAAAGGAAATGGTAGAATTTCATCATGAGGTTATAACAGTCCAACTTTAAATGTGCCCTTAGCTTGCTCTCAGGTGTTACAACAACCCAGCAAAACACACACAGCTTGAAAAGCGCAGCGGCTTTCAGATATCCACAGCACATCAAAGTTTCAATAAGATGTTGCATGCACATACAATTCAGAACACATTAGACTATAAGTGGCGAATCTAATCGCACTAAATCCTACTCTACCCTGCCCATGCTATTCCTAATAAAGAAATTAAAATAAAATAAAAGGATGGGTTTTACTTCTTGAAGTTTTTCTGGGACAGCAAGTGAGAGGGGGGGGGAGTTACTGCACGTCCGCAGTTAAACTCCAAGAAGAGCGGTCAATCTTCGTCCTCTGGCCTCCTTGGCGAAAGGGAAAAATATGATCTGACCGTCAGCAGTCGACTGGAACAAAAAAGGGGTGGAAATCTGTCTCCTTGAAACGTCTGTGAGGGTTTTTTCTTCTGTTACGTGTTAAACTCACGTCTTCGATCGGCAAAGTGAAATTTCTGGCCTTCCTATTCCAGAAACTTCTTTCATGAATTTTCTTTTTCGTTGGCCAACGGAGGAGAATGAATGAAAATCCACATGGGACTTCTTCTCCAGGGGTATGCACTTCAGATGCTGGTCCGGTTTCCAGCGTGAAAGCACCTCCTTAAAGAGGCCACCTTCCTATATAGTGTCCTGTGATGTCAGACATGGGACGCCCCGTCGTATCAGCCGCAGTGTCAGCTGGGATTTGTAGTAGCGGACTGTCCTGGGATACAAAATGGCCAAAAATGCAGGAAGGCCTGTTGGCGTCCCAGCAACGTCCCAGCAACATGCAAATGGTCCAATATTCAGCAAAACATGGTCCAACAACTACAATGAACTCACTCTCAAGAATTAATTTCAGGGTTTTATCAAAATGTGAAGCAAATTTGTCTGCACAGCTGTGAACAAGCTTTATGATCTATATAAGTTTAAAACTTTAAAAGACCCAGTCAACCTTTGCTGATCCCATAGACCCAAAACCCTGCGAAACCCCACAACTATTCTCTTTCAAGGTTTAGGAGAAAAATGTTTCCAAACTGTCCAACTGGACAATTTAATAACATTTCAGACATATACTTATTTAAATTTAATAAATATATATATCTCTTGTGAAGATTTACTATGTTGATCATAATGGGATTTTTCAAGCTTAATAGCAGCATATCTAAAAACATTATGGCCAGTAAAGAAATCAAATCACATCTGTCACCCTGCATTCTTAAACTGCTGTGAAGTTCTAAGCTTCTGCTTCTCCATAGAACCAGCTAACACTTGCATTGCTCTTTACTTTACTAATAAAACTATTGTTAACCTTAAGCTAAGAGTGGGTGTTATAGCATTTGCTGCATGAACCCCTGTCTTTTTGCACTTCATATACACATCTACTGTAAATATACAGGGGGATGGGTTGTAGGATATAAAAAACGATATGAAAAACAAAGAGATTGTAACTATATCTTAGTGAAAATGTGGAATATACATTTTTTGTATTCACAAAGATGTTTCACAAATCAAAACTGAAGTTTTAATAAGTGTAGAATAACCAGGGGTGAATGTACTTTTATATTCTTGCCGGTACTTAGGGGCGGAGCTAGAGGGGGGCCGGGGAGGCACTGGGGGCATATAATATATTAATATATATATATATATTATATATATATATATATATATATATATATATATATATATATATACAGTACAGACCAAAAGATTGGACACACCTTCTCATTCAAATAGTTGACCTTATTTTCATGACTATGAATATTGTAGCTTCACGCTGAAGGCATCAAAACTATGAATTAACACATGTGGAATTATATACTGAACAAAAAAGTGTGAAACAATTGAAAATATGTCTTATATTCTAGGTTCTTCAATGTAGCCACCTTTTGCTTTGATTACTGCTACGCACACTCTTGGCATTCTGTTGATGAGCTTCAAGAGGTAGTCACCTGAAATGGTTTTCACTTCACAGGTGTGCCCTGTCAGGTTTCATAAGTGGGATTTCAAGAATTTTAGATGGGTTGGGACCATCAGTTGTGTTGTGCAGGAGGTGTATACAGTACACAGCTGATAGTCCCACTGAATAGACTGTTAGAATTTGTATAATGGCAAGAAAAAAGCAGCTAAGTAAAGAAAAACGATTGGCCATCATTACTTTAAGAAATGAAGGTCAGTCAGTCCAAACAATTGGGAAAACTTTGAAAGTGTCCCCAAGTGCAGTCGCAAAAACCATCAAGCGCTACAAAGAAACTGGCTCACATGAGGCGGGCCCCAGGAAAGGAAGACCAAGAGTCACCTCTGCTGCGGACGATAAGTTCATCCGAGTCACCAGCCTCAGAAATCGCAGGTTAACAGCAGCTCAGATTAGAGAACAGGTCAATGCCAAACAGAGTTCTAGTAGCAGAAACATCTCTAGAACAACTGTTAAGAGGAGACTGTGTGAATCAGGCCTTCATGGTAAAATAGCTACTAGGAAACCACTGCTGAGGATAGGCAACAAGCAGAAGAGACTTGTTTGGGCTAAAGAACACAAGGAATGGACATTAGACCAGGGAAATCTGTGCTTTGGTCTGATGAGTCCAAGTCTGAGATCTTTGGTTCCAACCACTGTGTCTTTGTGCAGCGCAGAAGAGGTGAACGGATGGACTCTACATGCCTGGTTCCCACCGTGAAGCATGGAGGAGGAGGTGTGATGGTATGGGGGTGCTTTGCTGGTGACACTGTTGGGGATTTATTCAAAATTGAAGGCATAGTGAACCAGCATGGCTACCACAGCATTTTGCAGCAGCATGCTATTCCATCTGGTTTGCGTTTAGTTGGACCATCATTTATTTTTCAACAGGACAATGACCCCAAACACACCTCCAGGCTGTGTAAGGGCTATTTGAACAAGAAGGAGAGTGATGGGGTGCTGCGCCAGATGACATGGCCTCCACAGTCACCGGACCTGAACCCAATCGAGATGGTTTGGGGTGAGCTGGACCGCAGAGTGAAGGCAAAAGGGCCAACAAGTGCTAAGCATCTCTGGGAACTCTTTCAAGACTGTTGGAAAATTTCAGGTGACTTCAGGTGACTACCTCTTGAAGCTCATCAACAGAATGCCAAGAGTGTGCGTAACAGTAATCAAAGCAAAAGGTGGCTACTTTGAAGAACCTAGAATATGACATATTTTCAGTTGTTTCACACTTTTTTGTTCAGTATATAATTCCACATGTGTTAATTCATAGTTTTGATGCCTTCAGTGTGAAGCTACAATATTCATAGTCATGAAAATAAGGACAACTCTTTATATGAGAAGGTGTGTCCAAACTTTTGGTCTGTACTGTATATGTATGTTGGACCATTTGTTTGCTACTATACCTCCCAGTTTCATCTGCTACTATATACCCCAGTATGGTCTGCTACCACAACTCCCAGCAGGCATTGCAGCTGATAGGAAGGGTGTCGCAGCTCTGATGTCACAGAGGACTATATAAGGACACCAGAGACGCCCACCTTTGCTTTTCCCCGCTGGAAACCGAGACTGGTTACCACGCAACGGAGGCACGCATCCTTCTGGAGAAGAAACTCACACGTGGATTTTCATTAATTCTCCCCACTGGCCAAACTGATGAGAAACTCAACGATAGGAAGACTTGCAAAGTTTTACTTTACTGATCGAAGATGTGGATTTAACACGTAGCCAAGCAAAACCCACGGAGGTTTTCCAAGAAGACGAAATTTCCCTCTTTGTTTTTGTTCCAGTTGACTGCTGACGGTCCATCATATTTTTCCCCTTTTGCCAAAGGAGGAAGGCCAGCCTTCTTTGAGTTTGTTACAGACGCGTAACAAATCCCCCCCTCTCTCCCTCTGCTCCAGAGAAGATGACACCAAGTAATCCCGTTTTGTTTTATTTCTATTAGAAATAGCTTGGGCAGGATAGAGTAGGATTTTAGGGCAATTTAGAATCGCCACTTATAGTCCAATGTGTTCTAAGTTGTATGTGCATGCAATGTCTTATTGAACCTTCCAGTGCTGTTAGACTCTGAAAGCCGCCACGCTATGACGCTGTGTGTCTAACGGTGTTTGTACACCTGAGCGCAGACCCAGGTGAACTTAAAGTTGGACTGCTAGAACCTCATGGTGGAACACTCACTGTTCCATTGTCTTCGCTCTTCGTGTTTTTCCACTGGTTGCCGCCTAAAAGTTTTATGACCCTTTGTGTTTCACTGAGCTCCAACTTTAGGGGTTTTAGGACTGCAGCTTGGTGGAGGCCGCTCCCAAAGCTTTGCTCAGTACCATATTTCTCTTGTTTTGCCATAACTGCTGGTTTGACTTCATACACACTCAATGTTGTTTTATCTTGTTTATTTAGTTATTTTACCCCTTTTGTGTAGAGTTTTTGCATGCTTGATTAGGTGAAGATTATTGAATCAGAATAGCGAGGTGTATCAGGGCTGTTGATTTAATAAATATTCACGTAGATAAAGAGAGTTTAAAGCGTTTGTGTTTATTTTGAGCAAGAGTGATTTGTTTGTCAAAATAAGGTCAAAGTTCCCCCACCTTCGGTGAAGTGGTTGATTAAACAGTGACATCTAGTAATAGTTATTAATTATTACTGAGAATTTAATAATTGCAATTATCATGGCTTTGAGCCATAATTACAACACCAGATTTCGATTCGTAAGTAATGATTTTTGGTTAAGAAATAAAAAAAATTTCAAATTATGATTTTTAGTTATAATTCTTAATAAATATTAATTAAGCAATAATCTTAATTCTTACATATATATATATATATATATATATATATATAATATATATATATATATAATATATACACACACTGCTAAAAAAATAAAGGGAACAGTTAAACAACACAATATAACTCCAAGTAAATCAAACTTCTGTGAAATCAAACTGTCCACTTAGGAAGCAACACTGATTGACAATCAATTTCACATGCTGCTGTGCAAATGGAATAGACAACAGGGGGAAATCTTTGGCGATAAGCAGGACACACTCATAAAGGAGTGGTTCTGCAGGTGGGGACCACAGACCACTTCTCAGTACCTATGCTTTCTGGCTGATGTTTTGGTCACTTTTGAATGTTGGTGGTGCTTTCACACTCGTAGTAGCATGAGACGGACTCTACCACCCACACAAGTGGCTCAGGTAGTGCAGCTCATCCAGGATGGCACATCAATGCAAGCTGTGGCAAGAAGGTTTGCTGTGTCTGTCAGCGTAGTGTCCAGAGCCTGGAGGCGCTACCAGGAGACAGGCCAGTACACCAGGAGATGTGGAGGAGGCCGTAAGGGGGCAACAACCCCCGCCTTTGTTCAAGGAGGAACAGGAGGAGCACTGCCAGAGCCCTGCAAAATGACCTCCAGCAGGCCACAGATGTGCATGTGTCTGCACAAACGGTTAGAAACCGATTCCATGAGGATGGTATGAGGGCCTGTGTTCATAAATGGGGGTTGTGCTCACAGCTCAACACCGAGCAGGACGCTTGGCATTTGCCAGAGAACACCAGGATTGGCAAATTCGCCACTGGCGCCCTGTGCTCTTCACAGATGAAAGCAGGTTCACACTGAGCACATGTGACAGACGTGACAGATTCTGGAGACACCGTGGAGAGCGATCTGCTGCCTGCAACATCCTTCAGCATGACCGGTTTGGCAGTGGGTCAGTAATGGTGTGGGGTGGCATTTCTTTGGAGGGCCACACGGCCCTCCATGTGCTTGCCAGAGGTAGCCTGACTGCCATTAGGTACCGAGATGAGATCCTCAGACCCCTTGTGAGACCATATGCTGGTGCGGATGGCCCTGGGTTCATCATTATACAGGACAATGCTAAACCTCATGTGGCTGGAGTGTGTCAGCAGTTCCTGCAAGATGAAGACATTTAAGCTATGGACTGGCGCGCCCGTTCCCCAGACCTGAATCCGATTGAGCACATCTGGGACATCATGTCTTGCTCCATCCACCAACGTCAAATTGCACCACAGACTGTCCAGGAGTTGGCGGATGCTTTAGTCCAGGTCTGGGAGGAGATCCCAACGGAGATCATCCGCCGTCTCATCAGGAGCATGCCGAGGCGTTGTAGGGAGGTCATACAGGCACATGGTTGCTACACACAATACTGAGCCTCATTTTGACTTGTTTTAAGGACATTACATCAAAGTTGGATCAGCCTGTAGTGTGTTTTTCCACTTTAATTTTGTGTGTGACTCCAAATCAAGGCCTCTATTGGTTAATAAATTTGATTTCCATTGATGATTTTTCTGTGATTTTGTTGACAGCACATTCAACTTTGTACAGAACAAAGTATTTAATGAAAATATTTCCTTCATTCAGATCTAGGATGTGTTATTTGAGTGTTCCCTTTATTTTTTTGAGCAGTGTATATATATATATAGGCTGTCTGTATAAGGCAGAAATCAGAATCACTTGACAATGTGAACAAAGAAGTCATTGTTCTCTGCATTGTGGTCAAGTTTTGATTTCATTTAAATTAAACATTTGACAGTTCAGTTGTTTTCGCAGTTTTTATTTTAAAGTCTGTAGATGGTAAGTGATTTATTGTTCGTTCTGTCCTAACCCAAGCGGCGGCTTTTTATGTCTGTGCACCACTTGTGTAAAATCTCCCAGTCCATTAAATCGAACGCACAGATCTCCTTGCCAACCTCTCTGTTTTGGAGGCAAGCGCGCAGGCGCTCTCGTGTAGTGTATGTGAAATCTCTGGTCATAAACGGTGTTTCCGAGCTGTACTGTGTTGTTGTAATACAGCAAAATAACATAAAACACAACTAGTTACTCTCCCTTTGCTTTTAACTGGGGTATTTTGCAGCGAGCAGACAGACATTAAACGTAGCGGTGCTCGTTTTAAAGGCTGGCCGTTCACAAAAGCCTCGAGCTCCGAGGGGAGAGAAGCAAAGCAAGAGCATTGAGGCTCCAGCATAGCAGAACAGTTTAGAAACAATTTAGAATGAGTGGAAAATAACTATATTTATAAACAGATGAAGTTGTGTTTTAGACTGCTTATTGATCTTCTTTGTGTGCTCGTGAATTTTTGCAGCCGTAACTGGTTCTGGATGACGGCTTCATAGCAGACAGCCGTTCTTCCCTCTTCCCGGTACTGCGTACCAGCGCAGAATCTTTTAGTGGTACGGAGTACCGGACCATACCGGCTCAATTTCACCCCTGAGAATAACTCTCTCAATATATTGCAGTTGCCCTGATGCTAATAAAAGCATTATAATTAGTCCGTTATGTGAGAATCTGATGTGAGAATTAACATTCTCACATCAGATGTTATGCCTGAAAACACAGAACTGTCTCCATCTCCAGCTCAGGTTTGTTCTAAGTATTTTAGATGTTAATGGCAGGGATGATTGAATCCATTTTAAATTAGGTAAAGTGAATAGCTTTATTGTTTTACGCTGAACAGGAATCTAGAATTAGATGTCAACTTCAACATCAATAGCCAGCTGCTGTGCACTGGCATATTTTCCTACATTTCTCCCTCTGATTGCAAACTAGTAAGGTATCCACTTCCCATTGGCTGGACATGACAATAAGCAATAGAAAACAAAATGTTTTTCATTCTCCAAGCATTCATGCCTTCCTCAGACAGAATGGCACCCTGGGTACTGAGCCATGTAGCCCGTATTAAAAAATCCCACTGAATGGGAGTGTGTAAGTCTGCTGTTTGTTACAGTGATTTAATTTTGACCAACATGACCAAACAATTTGGCTGTTGTTAACTACGTTTTACTTTCTACATCCACAATTTCAACTGATTTATTTTATTTAACTGTTTAAGAGATCCATCATAGAAGGTGGCATAGCGGAGGTGGATCAGTACGATCTTCATGAAAGTTTCTTGCGCTAGAAGAAACTGTTTAAACGATTTTTGTTGCAAACACCACCTTGTCGCCGAACAATTAATCTGAAATATGAATAAATTTCCCCCTTTAAATTCTACTCCTTAGACTTCCATATTTTTCATCACTTACCCTTCTAAATTCAGCAGAATGTGTTTCCATCTGTCTGATTAATAGTTGAAGTTTCTGCCTGCTCATCAAAACACATCCATGCATCTTGTGTCTCAAAAACATTACTTTACACAGCAGTAAATCATAATGAACACCCCTATTCATCTTCAACTAAAATTGCTCCTTCTTCTTGCAAATGTTTGAAATAAAGCACCTTGGTTTTATTTTTTATGTTTTTATCCCTAGGCAGATATGCTTATTTTAAATGAATGGTCACAGCCTTTTAACTTAGAGGTGGGACAAATAATGGCCCAGGCGGGTTGTTTTTAAAATAGCACACAAAACACGCTGGTAAAATTGGATGGATGGCCCATCAAGTAAGGGTTACACTCCTTGGTCCTCCATGTCCTGTGAGCTTCTAATTATTGCATAAACCTGCAATCTGTTACCCTAAAGGAGCAGCAGGCTTACAAAGTCATTATCCTTGTGTATTTGAAGTACTGAAGTGTGTCTTTGACTTTTAAAACTGATGTATTTTGATTTCGGGACTTTTTGAGATCTTTCCTGGAATTTGGTTTACATTTCTGTGACATTTCTAGCATTTTCTATCTTTATGCAATTACACTACATAAAGTAGAGCATTATGCATCATTTTATGTAAAGTTTAGTAGTGAAAATGTGTGTTATGTTTGGTGGTCTTTCAGTTGGCCACAGCTTTCAACAGAAAAACTGTCTGATTTCACACAGCGGACAGAAAGGAAAACCGCTTGTCTGTATTGAGCCGCACTCACAAGGGACATGATAAAGGACAAAAACCTGCTTTTCATGTTCCAAATAATAATCATGGGTAAAGTATTTGCTTTTTGTCCCAGAGGGAGGCAGGGTTAATGTATTCAGTCTGCTAACTGATGTTCAGGAAAAAAATAAAGCAAAAAAATCAAAGTACCTGTCTATATTGACTGGCAGGTTGCCTTTTTTCCACATATACATAGGATGACAACTGACAAGTTCTTCATGTTGCTGCAGCTTTACTGTGAAAGTTGTCAGCTTGATGTAATGGGATGTTTAAGTCCTTTATATCCACTTTCTTTGTGATCTAGTGATGAATTAGTAATATCCAAACAAAGCTGGAATATTAAAGACATCCTGAAACTGCACAAATAGGCACCGTGTGGACCTGTTTGCTTTTAGATGAAAGCAAACAGGTCTACTTCCAGTCCAGCTCCAGGCAATCCACCCATCAATCTATTCATTTTCTATTCCCACTACATCCATGTAGGGTTGCAGGGGGGCTGTTTCTTCTTTTCAACAGTCACTGGGTCAATACTTGGCCTTGACAGGTTGCTTATCATGACATGTATAGTGGAGGACAGAAGAGTGTGGGTGTGTGACCAGTCTGGATTTTTTGCACACTTGAAAATGTAAACAATGGTTATTTTGGAAAGATACCAATGTTAGAGTTTCTTGGGTTAAAGACAGGAGGCTGACCACCCAATGACAAGAAGAAATGGACTTGGCCAGGATGAAACCAACAATTAGAGGACTGGAAGGAAACCACATTTGCTAAGGAATTCAGTCTAATAGTTAGAATGTCTTTAGGTATCAAGAAAGTTAAAAAAGCCCTTCCAGAGGACTGCACCCTGAGCGTCATTCCATGTGCAACTGATGTGCCGGCTGACTTTGCTTGCAAGAGTATCAAGACATAGTGTTCTCCAGTGAATCTATTCTCTTGTTTTCCAACACTGTCCATCACAGGACACTCACAGAAATACACCCATGCACACATGTGCACCTAAGTTTGCCCTATGCTCTCTACTCTACTCCAGGTATTTTTGTAAACAGATTTTTTTAAACTCTTTTTAAAAAATATGCATCAAGCTTAACAATTCATACAATACAGTCAAGCAAGTGCTGTTCTCTTAGAAGCTGCCAAATGCAGATTTGTCCATTTAATTATTAGACAGAGAGGCTTGATACATCGCTCCAGAGATACAGGTATGTCTCCACTTCTCCAGAGTGCAGTGGCAGCATGTTTTACAACACTGTATCTGATGTTTTGCATTGCACTTGGTAATGTAATGTAGTGTAAAGCTTGGATGTAGCTGCTCAGCCATGGAAACCACTTTCAATAAAACTCTCCAAAACTCTCCATGTAGTCTTCTTGAGCTAATCTGAAGGCCACATGAGGTTTGGAGGTAGCTACTGACCGGAAAATACAGGCAACCTCTACGCACCGTGCCTCAGCCTCTGTCGACTCACTCTGTGATTTTACGTGGACTAACACTTCATAGGTAAGTTGCTGTCATTCCTAATTGCTTTGCTTTGTTATACCACCATTAACAGATGACTGTTGAATATTTAGTAGCACAGAAAAGTATTGACCTGTTAGCACACTTAGCATCATATGATGTTAATTTTACATGCTTGTGTCAGTGGAAATGATTACAATGCCTGAATTCAATGATTTGGAGTGGTGAATACTTTTAGCTATATAGTTTAAAGACAGTAATTAATAATTTGAGAAAATGTGGCAAAATGCTGATATTGCAGTGTGTAGGTTTCTCCAAAATAGATGAAAAGACAAGACAAAAAAGGGACATGGAGGATGTCAAGAGGCCTACAGCTCTAAAACGTAAGCATCTCCTAAAAAGAAAGCATTTCCTTCCACAGAAAATATCCAGACCTTCTGGGGGAATGTGTTATGGTCGGATAAAGACCAAGCTTGAACTTTTGGACACATTTCCAGAAGTTTTGAAAACAACACTGATCATTACCAAAAGAAAAAAAAAAGGGGAAACGCTGAAACATAACGGTGGCAGCATCACGATCTGCAATTATTTTTCCTAGATAGAACTGGGAGTTTTGAAAGGTGGATGAAATTATGAACCCGTCAAAATATCAGTTTATGCCCCAAGCCTTAAGTTTTTTATTAGAAAGGAAAAGGTGCTGACAGATTTTGTTTTTCAGCATCACATCCAAGCATATGTCAAAATCAACAAAATAATTACTTCATTGGAGGAAGTTAAAGTTTTGGAACCTAGCTACTGCACCTTTTAGGTGCATATTTCTTCTAACTGATTTGTTATGTTTTTTTTATTGTACAGAATAAACGTCATACTATAAGACAATTTTTTTTTTTTTTTTTTACCATGGTCTCATTTCTTAACGTTACAAAGACCTGGCATTATAACCAAGCATTTATACTTTTGTTGAAGGATTTTCACAAAATGTAAAAGTAAAATAGAATAGAATAAAAGTGGACTAGAAGTAAGTGCATGAAATTGTTTTTCTACATCAAGCCACAAATCATTTCTCATTGAGGTTTTGTGGGCAGTGTAACATTTTTAAGATGATAAGCATAAGTCATCAACTTTTGCAATAAATGGATTGAAAGATGGGAGTCTTACTTCTCGAGTTATTTCATCACAATCCCAAAGAGATTAAACAACAGTTCTTGATGTTGGCCTTCAAAAGTTTAATTTACTAAAAAGAAGATAATTGAATTAATTAAGTTTTTCAACATACTTTAAGGTTATATTCAGTGGCTTTGTTACATTACCTTAGGGTTCCAGTGCTATAAGTGGAACCAGAGAAAAAGCCTCAAGAATTTGTTTGGGGTTCCTGAAAAGAACCTGCATAAAGACATTAAAACTGTTCCTAATGTGCCCGATGTGAAGAAACAAAAAGACAAATGAGAGCTGGGGATGTGAAGAGGAAAAAAGATGGATGAGGAAGGGGAGAGAGGGAGGGAAAATGCTGTCATGGAGTTCATTACTGGGGACTGCAGATGCCTGCACTCTTCAGCAATTATCTAGATATAGTGGAAAGGAGGGTAGGTGGAGTTCACTGGGCTCACAGGGTTGAGAGAAAACTTATGCTGTTCTGATCCACCCAACACTCAAGCATCACCTAAAGTGTGTGTGAGTGCGTGCAGAAAAACAGGTGTTGTATTTGGCTGCTTTTGACAGTGCTGCAGTCAGGAGTAATTGTGTAAAGTAGATCTA
The DNA here is from genome assembly GCA_036173005.1 of Crenichthys baileyi. NCBI lineage: Eukaryota > Metazoa > Chordata > Actinopteri > Cyprinodontiformes > Goodeidae > Crenichthys > Crenichthys baileyi. The sequence continues at coordinate 10,037 of JAHHUM010000073.1, read as the reverse complement.
GTGATGGAGAGCTGAGGAGATTGATCGAAAGAAGAGAGAGTGTAGCGGAAAAACAATTAAGACAGTGAGATTGATTGGGTGTTAGTGTGTGTGTGTGTCTGCATAGATCTTCCTGCTGTAGTAACTTTCTAATTCCCAAATGGCCTCACAAGGTTAGACGAAGAGGTGGAGCACATCCTGGAGTGAATGTTCGTCCATTGTGGAGCGAGAAACAACTACACCTGCTGAAACTCACACCAACATCTTCTTTAAAACTACCAATTAACCTAGCACGTCTTTCTATTTTCTGACTGTGGTGGGAAAAAAAAAAAACACGTTGGTGAGAAGACAATACAAGAAAGTTGCAGCTGGCATTAATACAGGGGTTTTTTTCTATGAGAGCTAACCTCTACACTTCTGTTCTAGCCTTTTATGACTATCTATGAAAACTTAAAATGAAATAATATGATATATATTAGATGTAAAATTTATTAGAAATGTGTTGAAAGTGAACCACACAAAAGAGTAAAAAAGGAAAGAATGGGGATATGCAGATGGTGAAATAGAGTCTTAATGCTAATAATGCTCTTGGTTATGTGTCTGGTGGTGCAGATTGTATGTCAGCCTACCTCTGTCAGTCTGCCCCAGTGGAGCTGTAGCAACAATGTAGCTTACTATTGTGTGTAAATGAGTGGCTTACTGATTGTAATGTAAAGTACTCTTAGACATACATTTCCACAAGATAACTGTGTTTTACCTAACATGAAGGAAAATTAAGACAACAGACAAGAGATTTTAGGTGGGAATAAAACAAGGACACAAATAAAGTACAATAAATGATGCACAACAATGTGTAATACAGAACTAGGACTCCAATAAAGTGCTGTTAGAATATTAGTTATTTTTGTGCTGTGTTGTATTTGTTTGATGCAAACCCCTAAAAACATCAAAAAGGTCTGACTTTACAGAGGAAACTGACCCATGTGCACTCTTTGTAGTACAGGTTAATGTCACATAATTCAAAAGACGTGCAGTAAATAGTTAGCACCAAACCCTGAAATTACATCCATACATATAGATTTTTAAATAAAATACCCAAAGAAACTAGTTTTATTAAAATTGGTTAAATGAACTTGTAGAACTTTTATCTCAACAACTTATTTTATGATAAATGCATAACATTTATGCTGGTCAACATTAAGAGAAGCCATTGCATCAGTCTTACACAATGTTGTACTTAGAGCAAGTTTACCTGATTTGAAAAACAGAAACTTCAAATGCAATAAAGTGCTTTTTAGATTAATCGTGTCTTGACTGACTCTGGCCACCCCTTTTCTGGAGGTCACATACTACTAGGTAAGCAAAATAATGTGAATCTTGCATTTCTGTCCAAGAGAAAAGAAGACAGGAGTGGTGTTTTTCTCCAAAGGTCCCCTGTGACAGCTCAACCCAGAGGTTACCTTTGTCCCCACCTCGCTGTCAGTCTCCTGATAGACTTTACATTCAGGTCTAGTACAGTGAATCAGGTCATTCTTCTTTGCAGGTATTTCAGGATATATCCTGCAAATGTGAATGTCAACCAGCCTGAGCAATAATGTTTTACAGCCGTTTTTTTTTTTTCCAGAAGGCCTATTTTACAAGCTGTGTGACATCTCTACACAGACACTGACACCCACAAAATACACCATTTTTCAAACTTTGTTTTTTATTAAATGCAAAAAGAAAGGATTAAAACAATTGAGAGAAGCAAACAGCTTTAAACAAACATACCTTTTTAAATGAGATAATCCCAACGAGCATTCATTCAGGAGCATTTTGCGTCATTTTGACTTGTTCTTCGATGCCCAACAGATATGACCCACTATATAATAACACCTGTAATAAAGATAGCGGTTCATATAGTAGAATAAGTAAAATAGGCTGCTGTCCTGTGGAACCAGCATCCAGTTTTCTTCATCAGACACTCTGACTAGTTTTAAGACTAGGCTTAATACTTTTTTTTTTCCTTATATGAGCTTACAGTTAGAGAGGCGTGTTATCCTGAAGTTTCTGTTTAGCTGTGACACCATTCTGGAGAGGGGCCATCGACTGAACTATTGCTGCAATTAACCTTATTTTCTCTTGGCATAGATGATAAACTTGGGGCTGTCTTTCTGCGTACAGTTCTGTCTCTCCTAGACAAAACAATTACAGGGTCTAGTCCTGCCACTAAATATATGTGCTAAGTTTTTTATTACAACCCCTTCATAGTTTATTTAGCTGTGTTTCTCTTCTAGATGGAGCCACTAAAGGAGCTAGTGCTGCCCAGTACATCTTTGTTTTTTTGTTTGTTTCAGCGATGCCTTCTCAAACCCCCAGTAGGTTGTTGTAGATGGACAAGCACAACAAACCAGATTCTGCTGGGGGTTTCCTCCTGTTAACAGGGAGTCTTTACTTTCCAAATTTGCCACATGCATGCTCAGGTTGAAGGGTTTCTGCAAAGTTAACAACTCAATGCAACTGGTTAGTTTGCCTTAGATAGAAAACTCTTACCAGTTCATATATCAAACCCAACTTGACTCTAGTGTTTCATAAATGGGATGGAACGTATATAATTGACATTGACTTTTTTATTTCTGTATACAGATTGGATCTGTTTGTCTTGCAATGTGCCTTGAGAGTACATTTATTTGGAATTGGCACTATATAAATAAACTGAGTTCAACTGTATTAAATTAGAACTATGTTGTACATCAGTAGTGTAATGTAGCAATGAAACACTTGCAGTAATTCTCCAGCAGTAAGCTTTAGATACTTTTTCCACTTCACCTTTTCTCACTGTGTGGTGAAAAGAAAAAAAACAGGTTCTTGTCTGACCTTGTTTGTTGCTGCTCTAGTTTGGACACGATATTTTAGCCATTTCCTAATTTATGAAGATAAATACATATTTGCTTTCTTGAATGCAATATATTCTGTTCTCTCCCATTTTGAAGGATGTCTTAGAGAAATGAGCCTCTCTGTTACATCATATTCTTACCGAAGGAAACAGGATGTCATGCATCAGTAATTGGGAGTTCCTATGGACTGTAATTAGCCTAAAAAGTGAAAGAAAGAAATAAATGTTTCAGTTTTTCCTTGCCCCTGCAAGAAAAGTTGGATGTATTTTAAAGGTGTTCACACTAGGGATGCCAATAGATGTGGAGGTGGCTGTACATGCCAAAGGCCTAATATATATTACTACATTTTCCAGTCGAAAAACAGACATGAAGACAAAACTCAGACAATGTGAAACTACACAAAAAGGCAAATATAAAAAAAAAAAAAAACCTGAGGTGATAAATGAAGGCTATTTAGGAGTATGGAGAGCAATTCAAAAGCTAAAAACCAAACACGCAGAAAAAATTATTCTGCCTCACAGAATATAATGCAAGAAAGCGCTGGAGTTAAAGGGAAAAAAGAACTCCCAGCAGAGTTTGGCAATTAGGAGCACCTCGTTAAGGAAGCTTTCAGTGACTAATGGACATAATACACAGCTGTATACACACATGCACCACAGGGAACAAGAGATGGCCAGATACAGATATTTAACAATTTCAGTGGTTAGATCTTTTGATCCTTGCTTTCCTTCATTTTCTTCTTCTGACCCTCACATTATATGTACTGAAAATTGAAATGCTTTACAGCTATGCCTGTTGCACACAAGGTTACCCTACTCTTCAGCCCTACACTAAACGTATTCACCTATCCACCCAAGTGGAACCAAATGATGTGCTTAGGAGGCAAATAATGAATAAATTAAAAGAAGCATGTTAATAGATGTCAAACAGCTATGCTTATGAAACAGCTCCCCAACATGCACATGAAAAGAACATCTTCCGTTCACGGTTAGTCTCAGGTTTAAAATGTAGTTAAGTGATCTCTGATGTGAATTAGCTGTATTTTGAAGTAAAATAATTTATGTCTTGGTTAGTGTTGGTTAGATTATGGAAAAGTCTTTATGCTGCATATAGTATGAGTAAATATTGCTCTAAAATGATAAATGCTCTCTGGTATTTTCAGAATCAAATCAGAGTACAATCTAAGGTCTGTTTGATGTATTTGCTGTCCAATTTTGTCTTTTTTATCCGTTGTATGCTGAGTCCACCGGGAGAATGCCTTTTGTTGTTACAATCAATTTACTTGCACACACAACATGTCATTTCTATTTTTATCTGCAGTTTTATCCCTCGAGTCACAGAGCGAGGGCTAAGCTGGAATGTTTGTAGCCAGGCAATTGGAAAAACCACCTAGTGATTGATAGGTCATGACCACAAGTTGGAGTGTAGGTTGGACAGCGTGTATGTTTTATTACTTTTCTATTTTTTCTGTCTTTTGTTTGTTTAAACCGGAAAAATTAAAAACAAAAAATGCTAGGGTTATACAAAGTGAAGGTGGATGTTTCTTTGTGCAAAGCACAACTAAGGAAAGACCAAAATACTGTGACTAAAAATGTAATTCAGCTTTGTAAAAGGTAATAGGTGGAGAAGGATACACATCATAACTAATTTAATTTATGTTGGTTAAGCTTTGAATTGTTTTCGTGTATCAGAAGTATTATATTATTATCTGTACTTTTATTTAAATATGTTTGGTTTTAGGTATGAATAATTGATAGCTGATTTTTAAATAACATCGACTGCTGAGTAGAAACGCATATAAAAACTACCCAATACCATCAAGCTTCTGACACAATTCTGGCTGAATATTCAGCCACTGTTCCTGGCAGAAAAATGTGTAGCTTATTGAAATAGTATAGTTTCCTGGTACAGACTTTAAACATTGCCCAGAAATTGGTGGTATACAGTCCAAGTTTACAAACACCATGCTGGCCATGTCAAACGTCACATGCCAAATTTATTTTGGACTTTTAAAAATGCATTAGCAGTGTTCTGTTTTTTTGGATGGAATGATGAGGCATCTCACAAGTGAAGGACTGTGGAGGGAGTTCTTCTTCTTTATTATTCCATCCAGTATGTGCAATGCACCATTCCGACCTGCAGCAACAACCTCACAGCATGATGCTCCCCCACTGTGAATGATAGTTGGTATTACATCATTAAGTTTGAATGCCTCACATTCGATCCTTTTAACATCATCTTCTCAACATTTTGGCCAAATAGCTCAACCTTTGTCTCATTTTAAATAAAAATATGTATATATCTTACCATCTCAATTGAGATTGAAGATGTCAGTTTTGGAGCTCTAGCTTCTTTTTTGGTGTGTTTTAATTGTGTATTGTTTGTGTTTATCCTGTATATGCATGTATGGCTTGCTGTTTGAGAACACCAGTGCGCAAATTCACTACTTCATCTAATGTTTTACAATACCCCAGCTCATCAGGCTAGCATTCAAAGAACAATAACAAAGACTGAGAGCTGTTTGTCTAATAATACTTATAATCAGGTGGTGCTCTGACTTGTTAATTTTAATAAAAAATCTCAAACTTTTTTATGATTGCCCTTGGCACCTATTAATAGCTACTGATAGCCAATCTGAATTGTTGTTGCACAATGGAGATTAAAAAAACTTGCTGTCACCACAGTGACAGTAGTGTTCCAGTAATTTTCGGTCTATGGAGGCTTGAGTATGTTGGTTCCTGGATTGTTCCTCATTATTCTAACAAAGTCACAACAAACTTAACATCAAAAGGTGTTTGGATTTTTGGGTTTCATTGGTGTCATTTTCCTGTTGTTTATATTCTTATATGTGTTGCCATTTAAGTTTGTTCCTTTGTGTATTAGTTTCTTAGTTCATTTCTGTGTTCCTCTCTCTGTTAGATTATCTCTGTTAGATTTTTCCCTTGGTTTTCATGTATCTTAGATCCTCTGTGTTAAATATGCTTTCTCCCTCAGCTCCTCTGTCTTCCTCCTGCCTCAGTTGTTCCACATTTACTCCTCATTGCTCAGCCCTGCTGCAAGTTCTGCCTGCTGCCTGCAACGTCCCTTAGTTTATAAACTGAGGGAAGTTGTTTTTTATTATGTTGTAAATCCGTTCTTTACTGTACAGTTTCATATTTTTAGTTTTCATTTTTATATATGTGTTTACCATTGTGTGTATGTGCATGCTTCCATTAGCCTTTCACTTTGCAGCTGATACACCTGAATTTCCTCACTGTGGAATTAAAAAGGTTATTTCCATTCTATTCTATTATAAGCTCTCTGGTTGTCATCACTCATTGCTGGATTCTTGCTGTGTCTGTTGCTTCCCCCGTCGTTTAACTGTGTGTCCATCCATACTCCATGTCCTGTTCCTCTTGTGTAGTTCTGTATGTTTAACCTTTTTGTTATTATTAAATCCTGCTTTTCAACATGTTCCTTTGGAGTTTGTGTCTGCACTTTGGTCCTGCAAACAACCTACAAAACCTACAAAAACTGGTTTTGAAATGGATAAAGCTGGCTAATTTGTGACCTCTGAAACAAACCCAACCTCATTTATGCTCGAAATACTTTGGACAATGAATATTAGAATAGGTTGACATACCTACGGGTCTTTGCCAGGACACCAAACAATTTGATTAAACTTTGGTATTTCTGATAAGAGTGGTCAAATATTCAACTAGAATTATTCCAGAAGTTGTTGATGGTTAAAAAAGTGTACAGCTTCTCAGAGACTTGATGAGGCATATTTATTCAAATATTCGTTTTTGGTTTGAGAAATAACTTAAGTTAAATGTTATATGTTTTCAGTGTTTCATTATTATCATCATCATCATCATCATCATTGTTATTACTTCAGCTCCTTCTCAAATAATGAATCATCATATTAAATTCAAAAGATGCTGTTAGATGAACAGTTTTCCTCTTCAGTTTAGCATTAAAGCCACTGAACAAATTAGCTTGTTTCTTAAAAGAGATCTCAGTGTAAGTGGCTTCTTCTGTACCTGGAGCATACAGATGGCACACTGACACAAATTAGTTCAAATCTCTTTAATCTCTTTACTCTATATTTAAAAAGAATTTTCAATCAGATGCATATTTCCCATCAAAATTATCCATCTATAAAAGTTCTTCTACCTAGTTTTTGACATTGCATAGGCATAGGAATTAGACCCTCCAAAGTGCATTGCAGTATGTGTATGCATTTGAATTTAAATCCATATCCATCTTATAAAATATAACTTTAAATCCCTGGATAGCTCCAGCCTTGTTGGGGTGTGATGGTTTGAAAAATTTTAATAAAACAAAAGGCAAAAGACTTACAACATGGCACAATGAAAACAGGACACGGACCATGGATGAAAAAACAGGAAGATACATGGTGGGAAAAACAGGAATGAAAATGATGAATTTAAGAATGGAAACTGAACTCTAAATGTACAAAGAACATCAGTAAAAACTAGGATGCAAAACAAAAAAATGAACTAATATGGAACATCAATGAGCACAAGGAAAAGAACTGAAGGAAGCAAGAACATAACAACAGGGGGATAATCAAAATACACACACGAAAGAAAATCAAAACCCAAACATCTCCAGATCATGACAAGCCCTCATTATTTAATATTCCCCAGCCTATATAACAGAAAATGGGTTTCTGCATTTATAGTAAGTCTACTTGTTGAATTCTTTTTACAAATGTTTTGTCTTGTTGCAGAGATTATTCTTATTCTTCCTTTCTTTCTTTCTCCAAAAACTGTCCATTTCTGCAACAGCTTCATCCATGAGATGGGAGACAATGTCCAAGAGTGATGGTATGTTTTGGCACGTGTGTTAAAATCAAACACATCATGTGTTGTTTTTGACACATTTGTTTTAAGAGTGTAGCGTCTGCTCTGACCCTTCCTGTAAAGAGCATGAATGTTGTGACTCCAGTCCAGTTGTTTGTTCAGATAAAAACCAGAAATCTTAATCAATATTAAAATTTTTTGAGACACAGAGTTTTGTTTTTTGTTATCTGTAAGTCATTAATGATCAAAATTACAAGAAAATGGCTTAGAAATATTTTACATTGCATAATGAATCTAAATATGAGTTTCAGTTTCAAAAATAAATTTAAAAAGATATCGAACTTTTTGATGATATTCTAGTTTTTGTATGTACTTGTAAGTACTCAAACAAGCACATGCAGGCATTGTTATTTCAAAACATAAGGAAGCGATCATTTATAAAATGTCATGCAAATCAATCCTGTCCATTCAGCACTTCAAGTGAGGGAAAGCCTCTTTACATTCATCATTTTGATGGATATTCCTTTTGCTTGTATAGGTCATTTAAGATAAGTTATTCCCATATATTTTGATTTTTGACCGACAAAATAACCTTATCTTGTGGGCTCAACTACTGCTGGCTGAATAACACAAATATTACTAAAAAAGCTGATTAAACAAGGTCATAACAGCAAAACAATAGCCTCAGCACATCGAGGCTAATACCTTATCTGTTCATGACCACAGTTTTATCTACCTCAGTGTTAATATACCTAGTTAACTAATTTGGACTTCAATTGTCAATCAGAATTTATTTAGTTATTTTCTATCTCTCTTCTTTCTTCATGTATTTATTTATTGCTTCCTATACCTTTTTTTCTTTATTTTCTAAAAACATTTATGTACACATTATATTCTCATTATACAATCATTTTCAACTCGATTGATCCTAGAATGGGCAAAAAGCTCAGTCAAATTAGATGGAGAGCAATGTGAACAGCGGTTTTCAGATCTTGCCACAGATTCTCGATTGGGTTTAGGTGTGGACTTTGAGGGTTTTTCTAAACTTAAATTGTTTTTTTTAAACCCATTCCTTTGTACAGGGTTTTATTTTATGGTTTTGTCCTGCTAGAAGGTGAACCTCCACCCCAGTCCTCGGGGTCTTTGCAGCTCCAACAGGTTTTTTTTTCCCAAGATTGCCTGTAAATGGCTCCATCCGTTTTCCCTCAACTCTGACCCCCTTTCCCCCTTTTTTCTGCGAAGAGAAGCACCCCCGAGCATGAGCTCCCACCCCCATATTTGAAGGGGGGAGGTATCTCGAGTGATGTGCAGTGATAGTTCTCTGCCACACATAGCATTTGGCATTTTGTTCAAAAAGTTCATTTTTTCTCATTGCCCAAAGCACCTTCTTCCACATTTTCCGGGCCCCCAACATGGCTTCTGGCAAACTGCAACGGACTTTTAGGGTTTTCTTTTAACAATGGTTTCTTCTTGCCACTCTTCCATAAAGACAATTTGGGCAGTGCCGACTAATGGGTTTTTTCTGTGGACAGTTCCCCCACCTGACTTTTTATCGCTGCAGGTCGTCCAGAGTACCATAGGGCCGTTGGCTGCATTCTCTGATATTGCTTCTCCTTGTTCGGGGGCCTGTAAGTTTTTGGTGGCAGCCTTTTCTAGGGGTTTACAGTTGTGCCATACTTTTCTTTCCGGATGATGGATGAATAGTGCTCCGTGAGATGTTCAAAGGGTTTGGGGAATTTTTTTTAGCCTTAGCCTCTTTAAACTTCTCCACAAAATTTATCCCGACCTGTCTGTTTGTTTTTATTGGGCTTCATGATGCTTTGCTCCCCCGTATTTTCTTAAAACCCAAAATTGGGGGCCTCACGAGGCATTTGTACTGAGATTAGATTTTTCCCGAGTGGGGGGCCTATTTTGCATTTGGGAACTTCTAAAGGCAATTTTTGCACTGGCAAAGGGGACTGAAACTTTGCAAAACCACACGTTTCAGTTTCTTATTTTTTACAAAAAAACAAAAAAAAAAAAGAAATATATAATTTCCCACAAATTTTATACCAATTTGGTTGGTCTTTCATATAAAATTAAATAAAAATTGTTTATTTTTTGGTTTTAATGTGCAATATGGGGAAAATTTAAGGGGGGTTTTAATCTTTTCAAGCCTCTTACTTGTTACTTGATTAGGCAAGTTTGGAGGCTTAAGAACTGCAGAAAATGGTCACTTAAAAACGCTGGGAGAGACAAGACTGACCTCCCTCCCGGTTCCAGCTCCTTAAAAATGATTGGGCTCAAAAAGAACACCCGTTGGGTGCCCCCAGCAGGGGAAAAAAAAAAATGCACAAACAAAACCCGCACTCCGCCACTGTGGATTGACACAGGG
>JAHHUM010000072.1:54735-440199 GCA_036173005.1 Crenichthys baileyi | reverse complement strand
AAAGGGGGCCCGGGGAAAAAACGCAGGTGACAACCAGGGGAAAGTTTTCTAGGGAATTAAAAAAGGTTGGAGTGGGTAAAGGATGGGAGGACAGAGAGAAGATGTGCTCAGACCAGAGGACCTCCGGCATCCAAGGGTTCAAAGTTTCAGGAGTCTGAACGGTTAAGACATCTTCCAAGGCTGATCTCAGAAAGCACAGAAGACAGGAACACGTAAGATAACCCTTAAAGGTAGCTTAGAAACTGAATTGATTCTACTGTTGTAGGTTGACAATGAGGTGTCAAGTGGTTGTGCCGCAGCTCCTTAAGAACCTTGGCAGGTTCAGATAAGGAAAATGCACTTAGATGTGCAGGCAACCACTGTCTCAGGTATGCCCAACGCTCTGAACCACTTGAAGCAGAGGTAAACAATGGCACACTCACCCTCCAAACTATGACCAAATACAGAAATAGTGTCTGAGCCGAGTGAAGGAGAGAGGCAAAGCACCGAGAAAAAAAATTGTTTACCTGATAAACTTCATACTCATGAACAATATGTGGTCGCATTAGTACTTTGGCTGTTTATTCCCGGTTTAAGGTATGTATTGTAGCTGTAGCTGTAATTTACTGTCCTGGGTCCACATCCCTCAGCTTTCAGATGTTCCCTCCCTTAAATCCAACATTTCAATGGCCTCATTATTAGAGGGTAAAACAAAAAAAATACATTGTCTCTGGCAGAAAGTCTGTTTTGGTGGGTAAAGAGAAATCAAATGTCTAAACCAAAAATTAAACTATATTGGCAATACATTGATGAAACTCTTAATATTATTGCTGACCAGCTTTTTGTATGTTTCGAAAGATTATTTATTAATTATCTTCAGTGATGAGTTTAAACCTTTTCAGATTGGAAGCTCCCCTTGCCATTGCCATAATCTTTAGCTCCATCTTCAGACTCTCTATAAGATTTAGGTCAAGACTCTGACTGGGCCAGCAGGGAAAATTAAGTCAAAAGAAACATACTGGTAAAAATAACATATTGCTTTAACACTAAATCTGCAAAGAATATCAATCATTCTGGGCTTGACTGTATAGTTGTGCCTTCCTGTTAAATAAGAAAAATAAGATAATAGAATAAAAAGAATTTGCATTTTTTTAATATTAAATACTATCAAGATTTGTGGGGTTTTCTGCTCTAAAATATGGTGTTTGGACTTTAAGAATCAATTTTAAAGCAAAAAGTCTACAAAAACTATAATTGACGAAAACATTTGTGGATAATATCTGACCCACCAGCTGTAGAGAAGGCCAAGTTGAATTTACCCAGGGCATCAAAAAGTTCAGTCATGCTCTGTGGCTTTTCATGTTCCCCCTATTCATGTGCTCTATCTAAAGCTGATATGGCCCCACAAAAACTTGCAAAAAAAAAAAAAAAAAAAAAAGATCCGGTCATGGTGTTAGCTCCGCTTGGCCTAAAGGTGGAAAACTTCAATGGCAAGCAATCAGATTTAGGTCAGTAGATTTATGTGTTGAGTGGTTTTAAAAGGTTTGCATTAGTCTGCCATAACACAAACCACAGACAGGCAGGCGGGCAGAGTATGAGGTGTAAAAGCTCTGCGTGTCTATCATACACACTCTATTGTTGCCAGGCTCGCTCCTTCCTCTCTCTAACTCCCCTAACTGGCTCTACTCTCTCATTCTCTGTCAGCACACTCTCTGTCTCTCTGACAATTGCGTTATTTGGCCTTATCGAGGAATATGAAACGGCGTGGCGTGACATCTCCTCTCCAAGCCCAACAGATATGCCAATTCATTTCGCAGCCAGTGATTTGACAAGCTAGACTGCTCCTCTTGAAAGACGTCATTCAAGCGCACCGCCGCTGCCGTCACCGAGCCACACTCCCCTCCCTCTTTTATCCTATTTTCTCCATTCCCAGTTCCCTCTCTCCTTGTTGCAATCTGTAAAGCTTTGCCTCATGAGATTGAAAAGGCCTCTCTTGAGAAGCTTGAAAAGAACAAGGAGTTCAGGAAAAAACATAGCCCCTCCTTTATGTCGTCCCTCTATAGGTAAAAAAAAAAAAAACAAGTTTGAAAATATAAAATAATGGGGTGGTGGAGGAATATAAGCAGGTGATAACATTGGGGGATTTTATGGGCGGTATTGGGGAGGATGGAGAAAGAGGTGAAGGACATAGGGAAAATAAATAAGAAGAAGAAAAGAGAGAGAAGATTGGTGCCCTGAGCTGTGGGTGTTTGAGGGGATGTCACAGCCACTAATACAAGTGTTTAAATATTTGATGCAGCGAGGGATAAAGCGGCATCGTCTCGCCCCGGAATTGAGTGTCAAGACGAGAATCTATTACAAAGAATCTTTGTGTGTGATTTTTGTGTGTGTGTGTATGTGTGACAATACATGGCACATTTGACAGCGTAGAGGAGCTGAAAAAAGTCATGCGTGAGCATGTGTGTGCGTGTGTTGCTACAATCTTCTCTCAACCTATTCAACACACTAACCCAACACCACCTTGCTCTCTCCGATCTCCATCTCCTCCTCAGCCACACTACCTTCTGCTCGCTTAAATGTTTTTCTGATGTGCTCCAGTAGACGCTGATTATCCCGTCTTTTGGAAAGGAGGTATTTTAGCTGAGGAGCGAGAAGTAAAGTGGGTGATGAAGGGACTACAAGTGAAAGACTACAGTCCAATGTGAGGAGAGTAGCAAGCCGCTCTTTGAGAACAAAGAATTATGGTGCATAGAGTAAAAACTTAAACATGGATTAGTCAGGGATAAAGTAGTTACTGGTAATAGAAACACTGATCAGGGCCTGTCTGGCAGATGCTGCTTTCTGCTTTACTTTGAGGTCTGACCTACTGATTACGATTTTGAGAGAATACTGTAACACATAAAAGAAAAACAGTACTCCAGATTCTTGTCAGAGGTAGTAGTTTTGAATCCAACAAAAAATGAATCAGATCAGCTCTGATAGTCCCTCATTAACAATCTGAGCAGGAATATCCCAGGTTCTGTCTGTGGGTCACTAACAAATTCTCAAGAAATATGCCTCCAATAAGTTCTGATTTATCTAAAACGCTTCAACTGGCTCCCTATGATACCTTCCCACCCTGCCCTTATAATATGCCCCTGTACACTTTCAGATAAAGCTTATTTTGGCCAGCCCAAGGCATAAGCAAGTTTTGTCACATAAGTAAACATGGATGATATAAGAAACAGTTTTGTTGAGCTTTGGTGCTTGGCTGGTAGTTGGAAGTCCCCCAAATTAAATTTTTCTGAGGGTACCCTAAGGTACCAAAATGTTCATGTAGTTTAGTGGAAACATATAGCAATATGAATAAAAACCATCACTCTATCAATGTTAATGGAAGAGTTTTTATTTTATCAAGTTGTTTATGTTGCCATAAATTCCAATTACTCGCAATATGTACACAATATCCCTCCACAAATCATCACAATCCCTCCTTCTCTGTGTTTCATGATTGAGGGCTGCTGGCCTGGTCATGTGAGAAACTGAGCCTTAGTCCGCTCTCACCTCTGTGTTGGTTTGTTTGTGCATGTGTTCACACACAAATATGCGTGTGGTTTCCTAAGCCGTCTAGACAGGGCCAAGTGCCACTTTAACCTGTGTGTAATGAGGGCAAGGTGGAACATTGTTAGGGAATAAAGCCTAATACTTCTGGTCCAAATAAACTTGAAAAAACCCCCAAAAAAATGGGGGGTACAAAACTTTAAAATATAAAAAACCTTTCACCCCAAAAAATTTCCTCACCCTCAGGGGCCCAGCACCATTGCCCCGGAAATTTAAATTTGTTGCCCGTTACCTCAAATGCGACCTCCCGGGTTTTTCCCCCCTTGGCTTTTTTTTTTTCTGTGGGTTTTAAAAAAACCTAAAAAAAAAAACATTTTAATTTTTTTTTTAACTCCAATACCAAAAAATAAATTTTTATTTAAAAGAGGGGGATAAAATTTAACATTTTTCGATTTCCCAAATTGTTAAAGGGAAAAATTTTTTTTTTATTAGCAAAATGAAAAAAATTAAAAGTGGGGTATTCTCATGAAAATTGGGTTTCAAAATAAACTGCATGGAATAGCTATGACATTCTCAGGCTAAATTAAGAATCAGAGGGAGAATGTTGATTTTATAACAAAAAAAAAAATAATAATCACCTGGGAACCTGAGTTATAAGTAATTCTGTAAAACCAAAAAAAACATATTATTGTATTTTTAAAGTTTTAATTGGGCTTTCACTCAAATTTTTTTGGGAAAAACCTTTAAAATGCGTACAAAATTAAAAAAAGAGTTTAAATTTTGAAAAAAAAAAATGAAACAAAAACTCGATTTTTCTAAAGGTGTCGGGGGGCCTGGAGGGGCAAATGGGTTTGGTTTGTTGGCCCCCAAGGGCCCGGTTTTAGGGGTGGGATTGAGAAGATCAGGAGAGGGCCGGCCCAAAATTCAACGTAAAACAAAAAACACCCGGGGCCCGGGAAATTTCACCCAACCCTGGCCACCCTCCTTTTAAAATTTTTTCTCCCCTTTGGGAATTTAAAAGATTTTATTTTTTTTTTAAAATTTGGGACATACATGGTAAAAATAATAAAAGTGTTTCCCGTGTTTAAGGGGAACCCCGGTTGGAAAAACGGGGAAAACCAGCTCAAAAACCCCACCCCGGGGCCAGGGTTAATTTCGGGGGGCATGGGAGTTTCCCCAACCCTGGGTCCACAGGGTTTTTTTGGGGGGACCTGGAAAGGCTTTCCACTTTGTACCGGTTGTTAAAGGGGGGTTGCTCAGGGAGTTCCGGAGTGGGGGTTCTTGTAAAAACAAGAGCAGGAGTTTTGGCCGGGGTGAGGGGCCCTTTTCCCCCGGTTTCATTTTTGGCCTCCGGGGAGTTTTGGGCCCTTTGTCACCGATCCCTTTTTCTTTAACTTTTATGGAAAAAGGATATCTGGGGTCCCGGGCCAAGGGCCAGAGGGGTCTGGTTTGGGGCCCAAAGTGGAATTTCTTCTTTCCCTTTTTTTGCAGATGACTTGGTCCTGCTGGCCCCCTCTAGCCAAGACCTTCAGCATGGACGGGAGGGGGGTTTTCACACCCGAGGGTAAAAGCGGCGGGATAAAGGGGATCGGGCTTGCCCAAACCCCCTGGGGCCCCAGGGTTCTCCCCCCGGGAAAAAGGGTTTGGCTTGTCCTTTTCCCGGTTTGGGGGGGAAATTTCCCTACCTCAATGGGGGAGTTAAAAGTATCTTGGGGTCTTGTTCATGATTGGGGAAAAGACTAAGTGGGGATCGACAACGGATCGGGGGGGCAAACCACCTTTTAATTTGGGCACGTGTGCCTTTCCGTTGGGGCGAAGACAGACGTGAGTTTGAAAAGCAAAGCTCCCGATTTCCCAGTGGGTTTTCCCCTTTTCCAAATTTCCCCTTAGGGCCATAAAACTTTGGGGTCAAAAACCGAAAGAACAAAAGGAAAAAGGGGGAAAAAAAGGGGGGCTAAAATTTAGATTTCCCCCCTTGGGGAGGGGGGGGGGCCCGGCTTCCCCTTAGAGGGGGGTTGAGGAGTTTTGGCCAGGGGCCGGGGGGAGCTCGGAGAAAACCCGCTGCTCCTTCCACTTTAAGGGGGGAAGGGTGGCTAGGGAAAAATCTTTTATTTGGATGCCTCCTGGACCCCTTCCCGGGGGGTGTTCCACCCTGCCCCCAACCAAAAGGAGGCCCAGGAAAGGGCCCGGGCCCACGCGGGAAAGGGCCCCTATGTTTTCCCGGGTTTGGTCGGGGGAAAATCCCAAAGGGGCTCCCCCCGAAAGGAGTTTGAAAGAAATTTTCGGGGGAAAGGGACTTTGAGTGTCCCTCCCCTGAGTCTGCCCCCCCCTGCGACCCAGCCCTTTAAATGAAGCGGAAAAAATCCCGAGTAAAAAAAAATTAAATTGGGAAAAAGTTTTATCAAATTTTTAGTCCAAATTTCCCAACATCCCTTTTTATGCTGTTCAATCTCAGTCTCCATGGCCACCACAGAAACACCAATAACGGCCCATTTTTTAAAAATTACAGCCCCAAATTTTAAAAGGGTTTTTTTGTTTTTCACGGGCCTGATGACCTCGTTTTTTAAAAATTCTTTTGGGGGGAAAATTTTTTTTGGTTTAAATAGTACGTGTTTTTTTAACGCTTTTTTCATACAAAAAAAACTGAAAGTGAATTCTTTTTTTTTATAAACTTTTTTTTAAAAGGGAAAAAAAAAACTTTTAAACCCCAGGGTTAAAAAAAGAAAAGGGAAAAAAAAGAAACACACTTCAATGCAAAAAATTTTTCAAAAAAAAACCTTTTTATTATTAAAACCCCCTATAGTTAGAGAAGAAAAACCAAAAAAAATTTGCCCCCTTTTAAACAAAAGTGAAAATTAAATTTTAAATTTTAAAAGGGTTAAAGGAGCAAAATGGCAGTTTTCTTTTAAAAATGAGGGAAATACATGGTATCCACTTCTAAAATTTTAAAAGGGTTTATTTTTTGGGGCCCCTTAAAGTGTTTTTTTATTTTAACCAATCTTAAAAACTACACAATTTCCCAAGACCATTGTGACACAGAAGGGCTTTTTGATGATCCAGTGTAAATTAATAGGGGGAAATCTTCAAAAAAAGGAAAGAATGCTAAAACAAAATTTTAAAAATGCCCAAAAAAGGGCCCTATGAGGAACTTTTTATAGATTTTTACCCTAAAACGGGGGAAAAAGACTGGCTAAAAATTTATTGGGGAAAAGTAAGAACATTAAAATGAATATGGGCTGGGATTTGAAGGGCCCCGAGCAATGACACCCTTTTAAAGGGGTTTTTTTTTTCCCCTTTCCCAAACTTTGGTTTTTAAGAGTTTTAATTTTGGTTTCAAAAGATGTTCTAAAAGAAATTTAAAAACCTGAGTGACCCCCAGACATGCACAAGGGGGGGTTTGGGGGGCCCGGGAAAGGACTCTGTTTACTGTCTCAAAAGTTTGGGTTTTTTAGTTAAATCACAGCCCCCTTTTTTTTTGGCAAATTTTCAATTTTTAGTGAAAATTTTTGATTTTGTTGATTGTTGGTTTTTTTAAAAGACAAATTTTATCCCATTTTAAAGTTTGGCCCCTTTTGGGGGTTTTTGTCTAATGCAAAAAATCTTACAAAGGGTTTTTTGTAGGAAAAACCCAAAAGGGAAAAGGTTTTGGGTAGTTTTGGACAAAAAAAACTGTAAAATTTGGAAAAAAAGGGAAAAAACCCAAAGGGGGTTTTTAAAAACCTTAACCCAAAAACAAACTGGAAAATAAAAATAAAACAATTTCAGAAAAAAAAACTTAAATACAATTGTTCCCCTTTATCATCCCAAAAAGGATTTGACCTTTTTTAAATAATGAATTAATTAGTTTGAAACATCTCTAATGAATCATTAGACCTTCAAAAAACCTAAATGACAACATAAAAATTCAACTATAAATTTAATACTAGGTTGAAAATGTTATTCAAATAAAATATGACATAAAAAACTAAAACAGAAGTCTATTCTATGATCAAGCTGAGGGATCCACACAATTGGAAAAAACCCCTCACACTTACCCCTTACTCAATAATGGCTTGTGAGGGGGGTTGTGAGCAACGGGGTTGCGAAAGCATCCAAAAAGAAAACCCTGTGACATTCCCCAAACCCCCCTATACCGTTTAACACATGGGATCCCCCTTTTACATTTTGGCACACAATTTTCCCCCCCCAAATCAAAATCTTTTAAGATAAACCAAAACTCCTCCCCCCCAGCAACAGTGTTTCTGTTTTCCCAATGTGGCCCCCCCGGGGGGTCGGGGTCACATTTCCTTCTTGTCTGCCACACTGTCTCTCTCTCTTCCTCTTTTGTACTCCCTCTGTTGTCCCATCTTCTCCCTCTCTCCTCTCCCATCCCTCCATCCCGATAAAAAAAACGGGTGGCACTTCCTTCCACGCTAAAGGAAAAAAAAAAATTAAAACCTCGACCCCAGGCACCACTCCCCCCATGGACGCGCTCAAATACACAAAGTGATGTATGCATTTTTAAACCGCAAAGGGCACAAATCTAAAACCACCCCACCGGGGGCCCATAAATATCAAGGGGCCCTCCGGACCTTAAAAGGGACAGGGAAAAGCCAGGTGACTTCTTTTCTTCTGGGATTTGCCACAAGGAAAATTGTCAGCCCATTTTCAAACCCACACTTTACCTTAAAACACACACACAAAAAACCCACACAAAAACACATGCAAAAAACATATTGTTTTAAAAAAGGGAAAAATTTAGGGAGTAATGTAGATGCATAAATACATACCTTAATAAACACACAACACATGCATGGACAACATTTTATTCAGATTTGAAAAGGTGACTAGCAGTTTTGCATTACAAGAAGGTTTGAAGGAGAACTTGAGAACAAAAATGATCAGGCTCATAGTTAACACAGCAAGATAGGGGGCGATTTTTGCCTTATGATAAGTACCTTTTGAGAAGTCTTGTAAAAAAAATATGTTCTTAAAAAGGGTCTGCAGGGTTTAAATTGGGAAAATTTTGGGTCCCACTTTGGTTTAAAAAGTGAAAGTTTTTTTTCAAATGTCTAAAATTTTGTTTAGGGGTTAGAAGTCTAAAGGGAGTTTGGGCCAATTGACAGGTATGAATGCACCCACAGAAACCAGCCCAGTGCTGGGTTACCAAAAACTTTGTAATATAATAAAAAAACCCAAGGAACAAATCAATATGTTTTTAATTTCAGATTTTAAATATTGTTGCAGGTAAATAATTTTTAAATCCAATTGAAACCTCTTTTCATATATCTGCACTAGCATCCTGTCACCGATGCGTCCTGTCTCATGTCGAAATAAGGTTTATGTAAACCTTCCTCGTTGAAATCGTGTCCACTTGTCACTGGGTGCTGTGGCTAGTAATTTTATTTGTAGGGGATTTTCGGGCTCCAGTCAAAAAGGGCCCAAGCTGACTTTAAAAAACCAAATCAGTCTCATAGAGCATCCAAATTAGGAAAGTTGTAAAAAATATTTTTTGAAATATTTTTAAAGGTGTGGGGTTAATATATATTTTAATAAATATATATTATTTTATATATTTATATATAAATATATAATAAAATATATAATTTTATAGAATATATTATATATATTAAAATTATAGATATTAATAAAAATATTATATAAAATATATAAAATTCAAAAATGTCACAGGGTGCCCTGAAAATAATTTTAATATTTTTATTTTTAAAATTATATATAATAAAATATATATATTATAAAATATATAATATAATAATATATATATAAAATATATATATAAAATTTAAACATTTGTCCAGGGTCCCCCTAATATAAAATATTTTTATATATAATAAATATATTTAATATGTCACAGGGTGTCGGGAATATATAATATATAAAATAAAATATAATATATATAAATATATTTTAATATAATATATATATATATTATATATATAATATATATTATATAGATATATAAAAATTAAATATATATATTAATATGCCCACGGGGTGTCTATTTAATATATATTTTTATATAAAATATATATATATATATATATATATTCATATGTAAACAGGGTTCTGAATATATTATAAAATATATATATAAAATATATATATTTTTATTAAATTTGTCACAGGGTGTCTGAATATAATAATATATATTATATATATATATTTCATTTTTGGTCGGGGGTTCTGAAAATTTTTTTAAATATTAATTAAAAAAATATATTAATAAAAATATATATTCATATGTCACAGGGGCCCTGAAATTATATAATATAATATATATTATAAAATAAAATTCATTGCACAGGGTGTCTGAATATATAAATTATATTAAATATATATTTTTTATATATAATATAAAAAATTCAAAATAAAAAGGGGTTTGTCTGAATATATATATATTATATATTATATAATTTTATATTAAATATAATTTATTTTAATATTCATATGTCACGGGGGGTGTCTGAATTAATGTTATCTATATATCAAGGGTCACAGGGTGCGGAATATTAGGGATTATATGTATATATTATATTATAAAAAATATATAAAATATATAAAAATATATTTTATATATAATATATATATAATATATATATATATATAAAATATATTCATATTTCAAGGGTGCCCGAATATAAAAATGTATTAAAATTTAATAAAATATAAAATAATATATATTAAAAATATTATATCATAAAAAAATTTTAATATATATATATATATCTATTTTTAAAAAAATTTTATTCATAATGTCACGGGGGTGTTAAATTTTATTATTATAAAAACCCTATATTTATTTATATATATATATATAATATAAAAATATATATATAATAATTATATAATATAAAAATATATTCAAAATGTCACAGGGTGTCCTGAATATATTATGTTATATATATATAATATTATATAATATATATAATATATTTTTGCTGTCTTGGGGTCACAGGATGCGCCAGCAAGACATGCACCAAAAACAATTTGTCCTCTTTTGAAAAGGGTATGTCACCCATAATGTTGTGTGACATTTCAATATTTTGAGAAAAACTGGTTGCTCTTACCCTGCTAAATTAAACCTTCACACCTCTGCTCTTACTTGTGCAATGTGCAATCAAAAAGACTGGCTACCAGGCTGGTTCAAAATTTTTAGCCATGAAACCCCCTCCAAAATATAATTTATTAATATATATGGGGACTTTAAAAACCCATATTGTTGTTACGACACAAAAATATACTATTATGCTTCTTTCCAACATATTCCTTGTTGGATTATTACTGAGGATGAAAGCCGTTGAGCTGAACTAAAATGCTTTACAAATGATAAGACACCACCTTATAAGAAAGAAAGAAAGAAAGTTGAGACAGAGTGGTATAGCACAATAACAGTCACACTCTAGCTGTTGCTCAATGAGGGAGGGGCCAGTAATGCCACCTTTAATCTGTGTCCAGTCAGCCCTGACATACACACATCTGCAGAACTGCCACACTTCAAGCTACTTGAAAAATGGCAGCTCTTTGCTGCTGATCGACACAGGTTAGAAACGAAATCCCTCGCTTGCTGGAAGACTTTTTCATTGTGTGTATATGCATGCGTCTGTGCGATGTGGCTGCTGTCACTGCAGGCCCAGGTGTTCCTCAGGGTCCACTGGTTCTCTTTTCATTTGGAGAGTTTGATAAATGAAGAGAGAAAAAGAGGGTGGAAAGAAAAGCAAGAATAGTGAGGGCGCTTGATGAATGATAGTGAAGTGATGGATTGAGTGCAGAACTTCTTACATCTGAAGCCTTGGCTGCTATCTTGCTGGCCTCTGAATTTGTCACTGGACATGGTCTGTTGTAGCAGTCACTGAGACAATACCTAAAACAGCATATTTTATTAATAAAAACATTTATAAATTATGGTAGGTAGAGTCTATCTTGACAAGGAATTTATTTTTAAAAATAAATTAACACAAAAAAATTTAAATCCCTGGTGTTTCATAAAACCATGTGATTGAATTATTGCAGTAGTACAACTACTTAATAAAAAGAAAACTGTTTCTTGCAAAAATGTTTACTCATATTGAAGAAATCCCACAGTTTTTATTATTATTTTATGTTATAAATTAAACAAGAAAACTATTGCTGAAAGAAAAGAGTCCAGTCTTCCAAAGGCTGTGTAAGGCATACAGCAAATATCTTAAAGCAGTAGCTCTCCGATGAGTGTGGTAGCAAACTAACAATGCATATTTCCCTGAACACACCATCGCCAAAGGAAAACAAGGTGGTGACAGGATGGTCTGGGGATGCTTTTCTTGACCAGGGAAAGAGAAACTAGTCAGAGTTAATAGGAAGATGGATGAAGCCAAATAATTCTGTTTCAGGTTCATCTTCAGCAGGACAATGACCCTAAGCACATATTCCAGCTCAACAATGGAATGGTTGACAACGCATATTAATGTATTAGAATGGTCTAGTCAAAAACCAGACCTCAACATTTGGTAAGACCTAAAAATTACTGTGCATCAAATTTTATTGAGGATGCGCTATTTTTGCAGAGAAGAATACTTACAATATTCACCATCTAGCTGTGCAAAGCTGTACATGCCACATTATTCACATTTTTAATTAACTTTTGAAAACAGTTTATCTTTTCCACTTTGTGTTGGTCTGCCACATTAAGTCTAAATAAAGTACATTGACATTTTTTTGGAAAAGTGAGAACATTGTCAGGTGTTAATAAAAAATACTGAAAATACTTTAAAAACAGTTAATAAATAAAACAAATGATAACACAAATGGGTGACCTTTCTAGTGGCACACAACAAAAGCTCAATACTGACTGTGACTATGAAGTTTTGATCCAATTGACAAATTCAAGACAAGACATGGAGATTACCTAACCAAACTGAGGTCTTTGATTATCCTTTTTCCAATCAGCAGTTGGAAATCTATAAATACATAAAAACTGAAAAAAAAAAAAAAAAATCATCATCAGTCCGGAAAAGATCATGCATACCACCTTCAGGACTAAAGATCAAGATCTGTAGCCTTCTCATCTCATCTCTAAAATTGCAGCTCCTGAATTTCCTCCAAAGTCTGTAAGATTTTTTCAGACTTCTGTCAATCATACAAGCTAATGTGTGACCTCGGTCAATTGATTCCCAGTCATCTGTACATAATCTCTCAGCAGTTACCCAATTAGGCAATTAACCACTTTGGCAAACATCTAACAGCCTGGCCTGCTTCAAGGAAGGTGTTTACTCTTGTTGCTATGCTTGATTGGAGGCCATATTGTGTAATATATGCATATGTGTACTGATGTTATCATAATAGACTTGAGATATTAGTAACAGG
Organism: Crenichthys baileyi; assembly: GCA_036173005.1. Classification (NCBI taxonomy): domain Eukaryota; kingdom Metazoa; phylum Chordata; class Actinopteri; order Cyprinodontiformes; family Goodeidae; genus Crenichthys; species Crenichthys baileyi. The sequence continues at coordinate 427,341 of JAHHUM010000072.1, read as the reverse complement.
TGGCTAACTGGATCCCTGGGGCTCCATGTGCTCCATGTGGAGATCTGTGTTAATCAGAGATACATAATTAGTGCGTGAGCATATGTGTGCGCTAAATGAGAGGGTTTATTTTGCAAAATGGTTAATTAAGATGGTGACTGAATAACCTTGTTGCCTGTATGAATATCAGCTTCACACGTCTCATATCTTCTGTCCATACGTGTGGTAGCTCACAGCCTCTCTCCCTCTCTCTCTCTCTCTGCAGGTTTGTGTTTGTATCTGTGAGGCAGCTGTTTTAGTACATCAGCGACGGCCCCTGTCCGTGCGCTGACAGCCATAAACCAGCGGACGAGCATGTCTCTTTCAGCAGAGTCAATTTTACAGCTCTGACTCGCAGCTTTGAACTGACAAATCAATAAAATCAGAGGGAGTTAAATAATTTAGAGCTGGCTCTAATTAGTCTTCTCGTCCTACAGTATAGATCCTCCTACAATATTGATGACAGAGTGCTGGTTTATGGAAAAAACTGGAGAACTAAACCCTCATCCTTCCAACCATCAAATCAGAAATGAATGATGTGTAACATAAATCAACAGTTTGAGTTTTAATTCTACATAGATGACATACAGAAATGGCATCAGAAACTGTGGGTCACCTTAATTTTTTTCCATTTTGTTTTGTTCATGATCACCTTACATCCACCAATTTAAAGTTATTTTATTTGGATGTTATGTGATAGAACAACACAGGGTAGTGCGTAGTTATGACGTGGAAGGAAAATGGTCCATGGTTTTCGAAATCTTTTACATATAAAAATGTAAAAACTTTGACATGTGATTTGCATTCAGCCTCTTGAGTCAATACTTTGTAGAACCACCTTTTGCTGGGATGATTGCTGCAGATAACCTGGGGTATGTCTCTAACAGCCCTGTGAGTTAGATTTTTTTGTTTTACCCATTCTTCTATGCAAAATAGCTCAGTATGCATGAGCTACAGTTTTCATGTCTTGCCTCAGATTATTCTTTAGGTCTGGACTTTGACTGGGCCCTTTGGACACAAGGTTATATTTTGATCTAAACCATTCCATTGTAGCTCTGGCTGTATCATTATATTTGGATAACATGTTTATCTTGCTGGAAGGTGGAACTTTTTAGTTGTTTGTATCTAGCAGGTTATTTCAGGATTACCCTGTTTATCACTCCATCCACCAAAATGAATTCTGATCAACTTCCTTATCCCAGCTGAAGAAAAGCAATCCCCCAGTATGATGCTGCCACCAGTATGTTTTACTGTGGGAATTTGTTGGCTGATGTAAATCGATAGTTTTCAGCCAATAGTATTTGGCATGTAGGCCAAAGTTTAAAGTTTTGGCCTCCTAAATGGCTTGTTTTAAACTGCAAATTGGACTTCTGTTTGCTTTGTTTTAACAATTACATTTTTATTGACACTCTTCCATGAAGGCCAGATTTGTGAAATGCATGACTCATCCTGTCAACAGATTATCCTACCTGAGTTGTGGATCATCCCTGCAACTCCTTCATCGATACAGTTGGCTCCTTGAGTGCCTCTGTGATTAATGCTCTCCTTGTATTTCTTAGTTTAGGTGGACAGTGATGTATTGTTAGGCTTGTTGTTGTGCCATACTCTTTTTGTTATAAGATCATACATTGTAAAGTAATCAGTGAAATGTTAGGAGTTTGGGATATAACCAACCCTGCTTTAATCATCCCTTGAACCTTCTCCATGACCTGATACTGCTTTTTTCCTTAGTATTTGTGATGTTTATTCACCAATGTATTTTAATAAACCTCTGAGGCCTTCGCAGAACAGCTGGATTCATAATGAGATAAAATTACACACTGTTTACTAAATATGTGATGTCTGAAGGCAAATGGTTGCCCTGGATTTTATTTAGGGATACCAGAGTAAAGGGGTATGAATAAAAAAAAGCACCCCACGCTTTTCAGATTTCTTTCTGTAAAATAAATTAGAAATCCATTTATCCATTTTTTCTACTTGATTTTATGTACTACTTTGTGGTGGTCTACCACATATAACATATATTGAAGTATGTGGTTTCAATATTACAAGGCAAAGTGTAGCACCCATATTGAACAAAATATATTTGCTAAATTCTTTTTTAAAGTAGGTTTTGTAAAATCGTATCTCTACCAATGCGATAAAAGAATGAAAACTTCCCCACAATTTCCTCACACTCTTGTGAGAGTTTGGAACAATGCATGAACACCCAGCCGTGTGTGCACAGCCAGTCATAGAAATGTCAGGAAAGTCAAGGAGGTAAATGAGTCAGCAAAACAAAATTGTGAGACAAGTTGATTTGAATCAAGTGAAACACGTGTCCCAAGAGCCAGCTTCTGCAGCCGAGGATCAGACCGCCAAGGTCTCCGCCTTCGGCCGCCACCCATACCACATTGCACCCAATACCTTTGGCCCCTCCCACAGGTGGTGAGCCCATCGAAAGGGGGATACACATTTCCTCTTCGGGCTGTGCCGGGCCGGGGTCTATGGGTGAAAAGCCCAGCCACCAGGCGCTCACCAGCATTCCCCCACCTCCAGGCCTGGCTCCAGAGTGGGGCCCCCCGGGGACCCGGGTCCAAAAGGCGAGGGGAACCGGGTTTTTCCATCTATTGGTAATCTTTTATGGGGGGGTCTGTGGGCTGTGCTTTGTCTGATCCCCTCCGTTTGGTTTCCCCTTTGGGTGACCCTACTAGGGACATAAACCCCTGACAACATAGCTCCTAGGTTCATTGGGAACCCAAACCCCCCACCACGGTATGGGGGCAACCCAGTGGGGGGGGTTTCTGAGAGGGGTTTTCCGGCTAAAAATAGTCAGGCGTTACCTCAATTTACGGCTCTGGTTTTGGGAAAACCAGTCCCCCTTGAAGGTGGGGTTTGGACACCACTTCCACTCTGGAGTTGCCCCCTTGGTGAGAGGTCCGCCCCTGGGGGGGGCCATACTTGTTGCCCCCCACTTGTCGCCTGTACGTTGGGGTTCACCCTGGGGGAAAAGGGGGTTGGGGCCTCCCTCGGAAACCCGGGGTGGGGGATGGGTTCTGACTGGTTTTTTTGTGCTTATGCACCAAACGGCAGTTCAGACTACCCACCTGTGTTGGGGGGGGAACGGGGCCCCTCCAGCAGACTCCCCTTGTTCTTGGCTGGGGTTCCTTCAAGGGGCCCCCAAAAATGGCAATGACAGTGAGACCTGGAGGGGGGGGTGGTCAGGGGGAAAATGGCCCTCCCGTTCTGAGTGGGGGTTTTGGGTTTTTTTTATTGGGATTTTCTGTGCTCATCATGGATTGCCCATAACTAACACCTGGTTTCAAGGGGCATAAGGGGGTTTTTTCTATATGTGCTCTTTTGGGCCCCCAGGATACCCTTAGGCCGGCAGCTCGAAGATCGACTTTGTTGTCGTGTCATCTGGTCTGTGGGGCTGCATGTCTTGGACCTCCGGGGGAAGAAAAGGGAGCGGGAGCTTTCCACTGACCTCTACCTGGTGGTGAGGGCTTTTCCTTCCGATGGTGGGGGGAAGTATGCCCTTCTCCCTGGCAGACCCAAACAAATCTTGAGGGTTTTGCTGGGAATGCCTGGCAGAGTTTCGTCCCTTTTGGGGGGGCGGGGGGTTTTCCAACTCCGCCACCTCTGGGGAGGGCTTTTTCAAACAATTTTCCGGGGAGGGGGGGGCCGGTTTTGGGGGGGCCGAGTGGGGCCACAAATTTTTCCTCACCTCCCTTACCGAGGGGTTGGGGGCCCCCGGGGGGAATGGGGTTTGGTCGTAACCTTTGGGGAGGTTTGTTGGTGCCTGTCGCAGAATTGGCAAAATTCTTGCACCCGCTGGTGGACAACCAATCGGGGGGGTTGTTGGATGCTGTCAGGCTGAAAGGGGGGGCCCTTTATTTCCCGGGGTCTTTTTTGGGCCTGTGGGGACTCCGGGGAAGCAGCCGATGGGCACCCGGGCAGTCCCAAGCGGCAATGGGGGCTCGGGGGGGTTTTGCTGAGGGTAAAAACTTGGGGGCCCTTTGGGAAGGGAGAAAATTTTTCGGAGAGGCCTGGGAAAACGACTTCTGTACTGCTTTGAGGCGATTCTGGTCCAACTGGTAAACTCTTGGGGTATGATCAAAAACTTAAAAAAACTTAAAAACTTAGAAACTTAAAACTAAAAATTTATGCAATATTTTTGTTTTTTTTTAGTCACTTTTTAATATTTTAAGGGATTGTCACAAGAGTAGTTAACAATAAAAGAGCTTGATGAGACCTTGATGGAGCCCTTTTCTCTGATGTGCCCCCTTTTTCCATGTACTTTCCCAAAAATTTTTTTTTTATTCCCTTTTTTTTGGGGCCCTTGGGGTAAGTGCAAAGAGTGTGTGCGGGGTTTGTTTTTGATGTCTCCGCTATGCAGTAGTCTGGGCATTGTTAGTGCCAGTTTGCTTATATGTGAATGCGGAGAGGCTGTTATCAGTCCCGGGGGCTGGATGGGTGGAGGGGAGGGGGGCTATCGATCATCTCTTTTAATTACCCCGAGCATAGCGAGAGGCCTAAATTAACTCCTCTCCTCTGGCTGCTGAAAAAGCCATGCATATTTCAAGACCAGGAGACCAATCGTATGTCACTCAGCCCTTCTTCTCTCCTCTGACAAGACAAGACTTATCACCGTTATTTATCTCTCACCCCTCCCCTCTCACCATTCCTCCCTTTCTCCCCTCCACGGCAAACATGTTGTCTACGTGCAAAACAAAAGAGTGAATAATGAATATCCCATAGTTGTGGGTGTAAGGTTGTGGCTAGACAAAAACAAAAGTGTGAGTCTCAAGGGTCTCGATTGCTTTTTTTTGTTTTCTTTTATTTTTGTTAGTGTGTACACATGTGCAGTCATGTGTAACATGTGTGTATTTGCTGCTATATGAGAAGAAGTAAATACCCATGGAGATGCATTAGAGGTGTTTTACCATGCTGCTGTCATAGTGGCTTGTCTGCTGGCTGTGTCGCAGAGTGCTGTTTTCCTTCGGGAAACTATTCTGTTTTGGTGCATTCTGCTTCCATCTCTGTCTTTCTTCACACTGCAATTTACTTCACAACAAAATTCATTCTCTTTTCTTTAGTACACTTAACTATCGAGTGATTGCATCACTACATAATTTTCTTCTTTTCTTTCTCAGTCTCTCTGAGGTAGTTTCTGACAGGTTAACAACAAAGTCGGCGAAGAACATATGTGGGGCCTCGCAAGTAGTCATGCCCCTTGAACCTTTTTACGATTTGTCTGACTGTAACAACAAGCTTCAATATTCTTTATTGGAATTTTACATGAAAGATGTGTTGTAATTAGCCACCAACATCATCCTTTGTATTTTGTACTCAAGTCTTACCAAATGTTATTTATAATTAAATATAGGTCTGAACTTTGACTAGGCCATTTTTACAAATAAAAACATTTTTTTATGTAAACCACCAACTCTGACCAGCTTCCCTGTCACTTCTAATGAAAAGCCTCCCCACAGCATGATGCTGCTGCCACCCTAATTTAAAGTGGAGATGGTATTTTTGTGGTCATGTGCAGTCTTAGTTTTCCATGACATATAGCATTCTGAATGTAAGCCAAAACCTTCAGTTCTGGACATACCTATGTGAGATGTTCAAAGCTTGGTCTAGTGTTTTACAACCTAATCTGTCTCAATTTTCTCCAGAACGTTCTCCTTTATTGGTCTGCTGTGTTCCTTGGTTTTCATAATGCTATTTCTCAACTACTGTTCTCTAACAAACCTCTGCGGTCTTCACGCAGACTGTTTACTAATATTTGTTTCTAAAGGGAATTTAATGCATTGTACCTCATTTATGAGTATTAGAGTCAATTACACATATAATACACACACAATTTTCTTCCCACTTAAAGATTATGTACTACTGTGTTGGTCAATCACATACAATCTTAACAAAATATTAAATGTGGTAAAGTTTAAGAGGTATTGGAACTTTTGTGAGACACCTTAGCAAGCGAGTGGGTAATCAGAGTAAAGATTACAATGTACGGCCTTCTTTATGAATGAGTTGGCCATGAGAAAATTTGTCAAGGATTGATGACACTTCCTGAGTTCATAGGACGGTTGTTGAGTGACAGCACATGCTGTGATCGTGAGGTTTAAGATCAACATTTCACTTAATTGAAATTGATTTAGCATTCATTTTCAACCCAGAATTATTAATGATAAAAGCAAATCATCCATCCATCTATCCATCTTCTACACCTGCTTTCATTGCAGAGTCATGGGGTGCTGATGCCTCTCACCAGCGGTCATTAGGTGAGAGGCGGGGTTTAGCCTGGACAGGTCGCCAGTCTATAAAAGATATTGTCATAGTTTTAACAGCCGATTTGACCCACATGCAGCGAACACTCAAGAAACTGAATACAAGTTCTTAAAAGTTTATTTCCCTTCCACTGGAATCAGACGGCAGTCGGCACCAGGGCTGCGCCACACGATGGGGAGGAAGGATGGCGCTCCCGGGGGTTGAAGCTGAAGGGGAGTCCGGGAGGACCGCGTAGACGGGAGTCCACAATCCGGCGGACCGTGTAGACGGGGTGCCCCTGAAAGTCCCGGGCGGGTAGAGGGAGCTCGGCCGGAGGGCAAAGCGTGCAGGAGGATACTGGCTTCAGCTGAGACACATGGAACGTGGGATGTACTCGGAAAATGGGGGGAAGACGCAGACGAACAGAGGTAGGTCCAACCACGAACTCCACCTTATATGGGCCAACGAACCAAGGAGACAGCTTTCTGGACAAAAATTTCAGTGGGAGGTCCCAGGAGGAAAGCCAGATCTTCTGGCCAGGACGATACTGCGGGGCAGGCATGCGTGTCCTGGCAAAACACTTGTTCCGCCAAGCAGTTCTCTGCAGGGCTCGAGCAGTGGCCTCCCAAATTTGCTTACAACACCGAATATGATGTTGCACAGATGTGTAAGCAATCTCCTTCTCATCAGACAGGAACAAAGGGGGCTGGTACCCCAGGGAGACCTCAAAAGGCCAAAAACCAGTAGCGGTGGAGACGTGAGAATTGTGTGAATATTCAATCCTGGTTAGAAAAGCATTCCAGTTTGTGGGGTGGGTAGAAGTGAGGCACCTGAGGGCTGACTCCAGCTCCTGGTTCATACGCTCCATCTGCCCATTGGATTGGGGGTGATAACCGGAGGTCAGCGATACTTTGGCCTCCAGTGCTGCACAGAACTGTTTTCACACTAGAGACGTGAATTGGGGGCCCCGATCAGATAGAATGTCCTGCGGTATTCCGTGCAGCCAAAAAACATGTTTGACAATTAACTTGGCTGTTTGAAATGCCGAAGGCAACTTCCTAAGGGTAACAAGATGACAGGCTTTAGAAAAGCGATCAATAATGGTTAAAATAGTGGTCATACCATGTGAGCAGGGGAGTCCAGTGACAAAGTCAAGAACTATGCTGAGTGGCTGAAGGAGACCCGCTGGGGGCTGATTGGAGGGTTTGTTTCTGGCTCAGATCACCCCATACCAGGGGCGCGAAACCAGAAAGAAAAAAAAAACAAACATTTCCTTAACATCCTTATGCATTGAAGGCAACCAATAGCGTCTTGAAATCAGGCAATAGTCTACCTGGCTCCTGGATGGGTAGAAAACTTTGCTGAATGGAACCAGTGGATAAGACGGGCACGGGCAGAGGACAGGACAAAAATTCCAATTGGCCGGCCCGGTTCCCAGGTTCAGTTCATTTCGTTAAGCCCGCCTCGCTACACTTTCAACCTCCCAGATTAGTACCCCTACCGTACAGCTGGGAGGGAGGATAGGTGCTGGTTATTTGTCTGAGTCATCTGGCGAAAACTGACGGAACAGGGCATCTAGTTTTAGGTTCTTGGACCCTGGTCTGTAGGAGCTAATGAGATTAAACCGAGAGAAAAACAGAGACCAACGTGACTGGCGAGAGTTTAAGTGCTTGGCTGATCGAATGTAAGACAGGTTCTTGTGCTTCGTCCATAGCAGCACGGGGTGTCTTGCGCCCTCAAGCCAGTGCCACCACTTCTCCAGGGCTAACTTATGGCCAGGAGCTCTCTGTCACCAACGTCATAGTTCCTTTTGGTTCTAGTGAGCCTGCGAGATAAAAAGGCACATGGGTGAAGTCTTTTGTCATGGTCTGAACTCTGGGACAGGACAGCTCCCACCGCTGTGTCTGACGCGTCCACTTCCAGAATAAACTGTTTATTTGAGTTGGGATGGACTAAAATGGGCGCCTGGGAGAACTTTCTCTTTAATGATTTAAAGGCAGTGTCAGCTTCGGGACTCCACTTGAATTGGACTTTAGCTGAGGTCAGAGGGGTTAGGGGGGTGGCAGTTTGACTGTAGCTCCTGATGAATCTATGGTAAAAATTTGCAAAGCCCAGGAATCGCTGTAACAGATTACATGAGTCCAGGATTGGCCAGTCAAGAACCACCTTGGTCTTGTCCAGATGTGAGCGAACCTGCCCCCCCCTCTAAAATGAAATCCAGGAAGGTGACAGAGTCCTTGTGAAATTCACACTTTTCAGCCTTAACAAAGAGTCGGTTTTCGAGGAGACGCTGAAGAACAAGGCGAACATGACGATGATGTTCAGTGATATTTTTTGAATAAATAAGAATGTCGTCAGGGTAAACAAAAAAAAAAATGTTCAGGAAATCCCTTTGTAAATCATTAACCAGCGCTTGGAAGACCGCTGGGGCGTTGCTTAACCCAAACGGCATAACTAAATACTCAAAATTTCCCATAGGCGTTTTAAACGCCATTTTCAATTCATCACCTTGACAGATATGAACAAGGTGGTAGGCATTTCTTAAATCCAATTTGGTAAAGATTGTGGAACCAGGTACAGGTTCGAATGCAGATGACAGGAGTGGCAGAGGATATTTATTTTTAACAGTTATTAGATTCAATCCTCTGTAGTCTATGCAGGGCTGTAACGAGCCATCCTTCTTGCCAACAAAAAAAAATTCAGCGCCTAGTGGTGATGAAGAGGGGCGAATTATCCCAACGGCCAGCAATTCGGAGATATACTTCTCCATAGACTCTCTTTCCGGCTGGGAGATGTTAAACAGCCTGCTAGAGGGTAACGGTGCTCCGGAGAGTAGGTCAATGGCGCAGTCATATGGGTGGTGTGGTGGTTGTAATAAGGCCTTAGATTTACTGAACAACTGGTGCAGGTCATGGTACTCAGCAGGAACCAGGGTTAGGTCTGGGGGTTCAGCATAATTAGGGACCCTGGGTCTTAGGGGACACAGCAGACTGTAAACAAGAGGACAAACACTTAGTTGACCAGGAATCTACTCAAACTTTGGCCCAGTTGAGGTGAGGATTATGTAGCTGTAACCACGGAAAACCCAAAACAAGGGCACTCTGAGACATGGGGAAAACATACAGTGAAATGTGCTCTCTGTTGTTACCTGAGAGGATGAGCTCAAATGGTTTGGTATGATGCGTGATGCATTGGAGCGTCCTCCTGTCTAAAGCCAGGACCTGATGTGGCATTGGAAGTGGTTCTATTTCAATCTGAGCCTGTTCAACAAGGGACTGATCAATAAGATTTTGTTCGCACCCTGAGTCTATTAAGGCGGACAGTTTGACAGTTTTCTGGTTCACTAATATGGTGGCAGGCAGCGTGAAATCTAGGGGCATTAGTAGTAGTGGGTGGGTCCGCTGGCTTCCCCTTCACAGCCAACAGACTCCCCCTTTTGGTCGAGAAGGGCAGACTGCCAGAAAGTGATTCGATGAGCCACAGTAAAAGCGCTGATTAGAGTCCCAGAGGCGGAGCTACTCCTCAGGGGTCACTCTGGCTCTTACCAACTGCATGGGCTCAGGTTCTGGGTTATTCGAGAGTGGGGCTAGTTGTGACACAGTGGGAGTGGTGGTTGCATACTGGGGCCTCACAGCAGTTCGCTCAGAGCGAGACCTCCTTCGGTCTCTCATCCAGTTGTCCAACCGGATGGCTAAAGCAATAAAATCGTTCAACTCCATTGGCTCTTCTAAAAGAGCTAATTCGTCCTTCATGGCCTCGTCCAAGGACTGAAAAAACACTGCCTTAAGGGCGTTTTTGTCCAAGCCCGAGGCAGCAGCTAGGGTGCGGAAATCAATTGAAAACTCTGCTAGGGGTCTGTTTCTTTGTTTTAATGCCCAGATGCGGCACGCCACATCAGTTTGGTCTGCTTCAACAGCAAAGGTTTGTTTGAATTCTTGAATAACTTCATCAAATGTGCAGTCGAACTGGTTATAATCCCTAAATCTGGCCTCAGCCCAATGGAGAGCCTTTCCTGTTAGTAAACCTAAAATATAAGAAATCTTTACGTCGTCATGCGGGAAGGTTTGAGGTGAACGGTTAAATACCAATGAACACTGTAAGAGGAAACCACCACAATTTCCAACCTCCACGGAAAATTTTTCGGGGCTAGGGGAAGTGACATCACGCCCATGACGAAGTTGCTGTGAGCCGAGGGATCAGCAGCACCGCCAGGAGCAGAGGGGGTCTTGGAAATTAGCTCATGCTGCAGCAGCAAAGCCATCTGCTCCAGCTGCTGGTTAGTCTGCCTTTGCTATTCTAGAAGGAAAAGGAGAGTCGAAACACGGGCTTGTATTTGGTGTCCGTGTTCAGAAATGGTTCTTTTGAGCGCTTCTGCGGGGTCGGCTTGGCCTATGTGTTCTGTCATAGCTTTAACAGCCAATTTGACCCACATGCAGTGCACACTCAAGAGACTGAAGTTTATTTCTTGTTCCCCTTAGGAAGTTGCCTTCGGCCTTACAAACAGCCAAGTTACTTGTCAAACATGTTTTTTGGCTGCACGGAATACCGCAGGACATCCTATCTGAAGTTTATTTCCCTTCCACTGGAATCAGACGGCAGTCAGCACCAGGGCTGCCTCACACAATGGTGAGGAAGAATGGATCTGCCGGGGGTGGAAGCTGGAGGGGGGGTCCGGGAGGATTCCAAAGGTTTGCATGGAGCTTAGCCCGAGGGGGTGGGTGTGCCGCAGCTTTGAGCGAGACGGAGATGCCGGTAGAGAGGGAGCTGGAGACGTAACAGGAGGGAGGACAGGTTTTGCTCAGCGTGGTTCGAGGAGGTCCCTGAGTGGTAGCTGCCAGCTGGAGTTTGTCCTGAGGATCTTTCTTGAACATGAAACTTGATGAGATCTTGACGAGGTTTCCGCCTGGACTTGACATTGGCTTGGATCTGCACCTGAGAGGAAGCGAGGACAGGGAGAGTTAGCTTAAAGGTTTCTTCTTAATAGAAAGAGCACTTTCAGCTTGGCTGATTCATCTTTTACCACGATTGGCAAAACACAAAGGCAAAGAAGTGTTGACAGCCTCCACCTTTTATACCTCCTCAGCTGATGACAACCTGTCGCACCTGTGTCCTCTCATCTCCAGGGCTCAAGCGGCATCTAGTGGTAGAACACAGTCGATAGCAGGCACCATACAAACAAGACAATCTCCCAGAACCCCGACAGATATATTAATATATGAAAATATTTTTTAGTCTATTAGGTAAGACATCCAAAGCACTGGAGAAGGACACGACCTGGGGAACTGTAAAGTTCAAAAATGGGTTTAAACTTTATAAAATAGGCTGGTCATGCCTTTATTTTATGAAACTGGCAAACAACTAGAATTTTGCAAAAGTAAGGGTCAGGATATTTTATTAACTTAATTTGCAAAAAATATATTTTTTAACAAAATCTTTTTTTAATTATTTATAAAATAATAATAAACAATGACAAAACATGAAATTTCTGCAAACTTTTAATCTTGCAAATGCATTATCCAACATTTCAAATATAGACTTAAGGGAATAAGTAGTTCATCTTTAAATCATCTTGGAGCCAAGGTTTGCAGGGTAAAAATCCAATAAGCCTCCATAAGTAACTTATCAAGGTCATCCCCTCTAGGTGGCAGAGTAACCTGATCAAAACTGTCCTGAGAAAATATCATGATGAGCACTGCAATGGGATGATCTTAATTATTTCTGGCTATCATGTTTTATGTTTCCTTTAGTTTTCATTTGAAGTTCTCCCTACATATGCAAGTCCATCGGTCAACAAATCATATAGAGTATCGCACAAAAGTGAGTACACCCCAAACATTTTTGTAAATATCTTATTATATCATCTTGGAGGTATGTTTGAGGTCATTATCATGTTGGAATATTGTCCTACGGCTGAGTTTCTGGAGGAAAGGGAATCATGCTCTGCTTCAGTATGTCACAGTACATGTTGGTATTCATTGTTCCCTCAATGAACTGTAGCTCCTCACAGCTGGCATCACCCAGCCAACAACCATGACACTCCCATCACCATGCCTGACTGTAACAAGGTACATGTGTCTTTGTAATCTTCACCTGGCTGCCGCAATGCACGCCCAACACCAGCTAAACCAATTAAGTTTATCTTGGTCGCATCAGACCACAGTACATGTTTCCAATAATCCAAGTCCTTAGTCTGCTTGTCTTCACCATACTGATTGTAGACTTTCTTGTGCATCATCTTTAGAAGAGGCTTCCTTCAGGGATAACAGTCATGCAAACCAATTTATTGCAGTGTGCAGTAGGGCTGGGCAATATGGCCTAAAATTAATGTATGATATGTTGAGCAGTTCACCTCAGTTATGATAAATTGCCTTGAGACAACATGTGTTGTGAATTGGCGCTATATAAATAAATAAACTGAATTAATACTAACCTAACCACTACCAGCCGGACCCGCCACCGCAAACCCCTCCACTCCCTGAGCCGAACCTTGTCGGCGCAGTCTTTTGTTCAACATCATCCTTCCTGAACCTACTTTCTTTGGGAATGAGCTGCTCTTCTCCCACCTCGACCAGCTCTACCATCACTTCAATATTTGAAATTTCCTCCATTTTCTCAACTTCACCGTCTCTTTCACTTCTTGTCGCAGACTCAATGGGGTGGAGTCACGTGACTACAGACTGTACACATAGCATAGCGTCCTAAAGGGATGTGAGCATAGCCAACAAAAACGACTTCTTTTCATTTTTTAAAATACCGAAATTACCGACATGGGCAAAATGACGTCGGTTATTGTCGTAAATTTTGATGTTGGTAAATTTTCGGTTTATCGCCCAGCCCTAGTGTGCAGTGTATAGTCTGAGCACTGACAGGCTGACATCCCCCCCATTCAACCTTTGCAGCCATGCTGGCAGCACTCATATATCTATTTTCAAAAGATAACCTCTGGATTTGACGCAGAGCATGTGCACTCAATTTCTTTGATGGACCATGGCGAGGCCTGTTCTGAGTGGAACCTGTCCTGTATCGTCTTGGCTACCATGCTGCAGCTCAGTTTTAGGGTGTTGGCAATCTTCTTATAGCCTAGGTAAATCAGAATTTTTTTTTTTTTCTAGAATGAACTTTTAGGCTTCTAGGTAATGAAGAGAGATAAAACCTGCTGTTTAAATACATTTTTCATTTCATTTTCTATAAAATCATCTTTTCAGTGGCTTTGTCGAATGGAAACAAAACCCAAAAACAAACAGCAGTAATTATGTGATTGTCATTCTCTTTTCATGTTTAAACAAGTGCTCCAAATATTACCAATCATCCTTAAACCTCTTCCTGTCCAGTTGTATAGGTCTCCTCTTCCAACACTACACGGGATGCCATCTCTCATATCATCTCATTTTTATTAGATCCACAACATTTTTCCTCCATGAAAGAGTCATTCATTTAAAGATATTTCTGAATTGATCAAAACCTCCTCAGAATAAAAGCCTAATATTGCCAACTTTGGTTGACAGGACAATCCCACTCCAACAGTATTCAACATGGACTGAACAACTGTCTCACAATGTTTCTTGGTTTATTACAGGTTCTTTTCAGCCATTTTAACCGAAGTAAAATCATACTTTAGGAAAGATGAAGGCTGAACCACTAATGGAAAATACTGGGTGTTAGATATCAACTGATCTTTTGTTCACATGACGGCTTTCCGATGAATTTACGTTTTTGGGGCAGTGTGTGTTATTTTAGATTGACCTGTGGTTTTTTTCACTTTTCAAGACTTCTGAGTGCAGAAGTGTAATCACAGAGTCAAAGGAGGGTATTTTATTTTTATCTCTTGGTTAATTAAACAAATTTAACACAACCTCTGCTACAACAACGCTTAATTAAGTGAAGTGGGTAGTTAAATGGTTGCTTTGGTGTGACAAATGTTGGAGGTTTTTCTTTAATGTAGCAGGTTTTTTTTCTGCTGTCCAGGAAATTGGCTCTAATAAATTGTTGAATTCATCCTTTTAATCTGGATTAGGACAAATTTTTGCCCAATGTGATCCTTGCAGCCAAAAAGAAAGATTGGGAACAGATGTATATTTTTTTTATTGTTTTGGAAATTTTAACACAAATGGAGAACTTTTTGAAATACAGTCAGGGTGAAAATATTTGACAGGTAAATGCTTTTTGCAGATTTATCCATCTTTCTTCTCTCTCCCACCTTAAATTTTTTTATCAAGGTGCGGAAATTGATTTTCAGCCTCTTTCTTGCTCCTTTTCAAACTATTACATCTTCTATCCTTTCATCTCTTACTGTCCTCACATTATGTGTTGTCTCCATAGGCTTGTATGTCCAGGAGTGTGCTTGTGAATATAAAAAAGGATGATTTGTGTTATACCGGTGAGATGACATGGTAAACAACCCTTACCGATCTATCTGTCTGTCTGTTTTCCTGCAATGACTCAGAGTCACTCACTTGGCTCTACACAATCAGTCAGCCTGCAAGTCAGTGAATTATCCACAGTTACTAATGGTCTTTCCTCAATCTCTCTCTCTCATTGTTTCTACACACACGCACACACTCTCTCACACACACACACACAGAGTAGCAATCCTCTGTGTAATTTAAATGACTGTCAGGTCAGTGGCGAGAGCAGCACCTTGCCACGTTAAAAATGCCAGGCGGCTGCCATCGTCACCGCCAACAAGCTGCCCAAACTGTCACACACTCACACACGTGTGGACACACACACACACACACTGAACTGTCAGCCACCGGTCACAATGCATTTACCTAGTGACAGAATTCTAATTAGTGGTCTGGCTGGTGTCACCTGACTTGTTGAGAGAGAAAAAGAGCAGGATATGAATGTTGGGAAAGAGGATTTTGTGGAAGACTGGAAAACAGGGATAAGGGAGATTGAAGGAAGGGTTGGAAGAGGTAAAGTCAAAGAAAGGGACTGAGTGAAGTAGACCGATGAGTTGAAGACAATGTTAAAAAGACAGTAATGGTCAGTAAAAAGTAAAGATATAGGAAAAGAAGAATTGAGTAACATTCTCCTTTTGGCCACATTTACGTGAATTGCATCAAAATTCCACCCACACCTAAAGCAATCCCAGTCCCTCCTAAATGCCCACATACCTAATTGCCACATGGATGAGAGTGCTCGAGTTTAACCCCCACAGAACTGCTGACACGACTGCACTCTTCACTTTGACACGCCATCACCGGAAAACAAGAAGGGAGGAGGAAGAGGGAAAGATGGGATTCCGATGAGAGGAAACACAAAAATAGATGTGCTGTAGCCTGACGAATATTTAGTACAAAACAGCTCAATTGCCTCAATATTAAGGCACCTGCAATAGAATGATAAGAAAAGCGGAAAATGAATTTGCGGCATTTGGATGTGTTTTGCAGGGGATGTTTTCAGCAGCATGCCTATTGCTTGTTAGGCTACTGTCATATTTGTTTCCTATATCTTGACATGTATGATGCAGTATTGAAACACATGTTTTACCCAGGGTTAAAGGTAAAGAAATTAAACTGATTTTGTAGAACATCATCTTTTGTCACATTTTCTACTGTAGTAGGTTTGTTGCTTTTGATGCCTCCCTGTGTGAACTGTGTTTATATTGGAATCAGTGGTGTGGAATTCACTGTGTTTCTTTCTCTGAGGAGCATTTTCACACTGCTGCATGATATTAGATAAGGCAATAAGTGGATATTTGAGAAACAACTTTGTAGATGCTGTAGCATTGGTGCACACACATACCATGTAAGAGCTTTCTGAAAAGTTTTGGCAGTCTGCCTTAGCTGCTGGTCAAAATACATATGCTAACTGCATAGGACGGCAATTCCTGAACATTTTTTACCTAAGTATATTTTGCTTAGGAATATATTGCAATTTATTTTGACATATCAAGAAGCACATTTACATGCATCTAAATGTGACAAAATGAGGCAGATTATTTGGAACATCAAGTCCTGCCAGGTATGAGTGACTTTTCATGCACCCTCATTTTGAATAGTGTGTAAAAAGATGAAAGGTGCAAAGTTTAGCCGTCAGCTGTGTTTCCTTTGTCAACATGTCATCCACTAATTTTTATTCTATATTTAAGGATCAATCTGGGGATGAAGGTTAGCTGAATTAATCAAAAAGTAGATTGGACTGCCTTCAGTTGGGGTCACTGCAAACATGCAACATGCTGGGCTGCCAGACCTTGTTTTGTGAAAGTTATATTTAAACATCTGCAACCCAGCTCTCTGGGGGACTTCAGCAGTTTATTTCTCTCTCATCTGTTCCTCCACATCAACCCGCCTTTGAAATGTGTTGATGTCTGAAACTTCTGCCTGTCTTTCTGACTTTAGTTCACTATGTAATTTTGCTACTCTGCTACTTCACCTTCTCACATCCTGCAGCTCTTTCTATTTCTTTGGCTCCTGCGTAAATATCTACAGCCCAGTAGCAGATTTAAAGTGCAGATTATCTATACCATAGAAATGATGAGTTTTGTTGTTTATCATTTGGGTTGTGATCAGCAGGAACAAAAAAAAAGACTGAGGGTTTTTTCCAGTTTAAAAGGCTAGAGCCCAGCGGAAAGGATGCATTTTATTCCCCTTGAAGAGTTCATCCAGGCCCCATTACTGCAGAACAAGAGTAGGTTGTGGGGTTAGCTCTGACCTCATAGTGCTGCAGGGCTGGGAGTATGGGAGAAGTAGGGGACACATTGAGCTCAGCATTGAGAGCTCTTCATGGGGTCAGAAAGCAGAGAGGTTCTCCACAGTTCTACACTTCACTCCAGTCCTATTAAGAGGCATTGTGAAGAGGCACTTTATTTATCTGCTCTGTATTTCCCCTCTGTCTGTGTCATACCTTTTTACATATATTCCAGCCTGGATGGTTGGACTGAGGGGTCCTTCCAACTCATCATATCCTATATAAAGGGCACTTTAAGGGCCAACCAGGGAGTGGAGTGCTCCCCTTATTTATAATCAACCTAAACACATTTTACATCTCTAGAGGTACCTCCCTGACCTTATGTCAATGACCGAATCAAATGACTGACTCAAATAATGCTATAGACCAGCATGGTTATTTTTGGCAAAATACAGCGCATAAATTAACATTTTAAGAAAGCGTGGTGGTGTGGCTGATGGTATGGAAAAATTCAGTTTGTATGTAATCAAGGTATTTCTTTTTTTTTACACTAACCTCTGAGTTGAAACTCAAATACTTGAGTTTCAATTTTTAGGTTTACCAAGAAAAACTGGAACTGAAACCTAAACATTTGCCCTAAAACGTCTGTAATTTAATGTGTATAATATAATTTCGAGGCCTCAAAGGTTTGTTAGGGAACGCAAGTGGACAAAAAACCTTATGAAGACCAAGAAACACAGTAAACAGGTTAGGGATACAATTATGGAGATGTTTAAAGCATGGTTATGATGTAAAATTATATATCATGCTTTAAATATCTCACAGACCACTGTTTAATCTAGGATCTGAGAAAAAGAAAGAGTATGGCCCAACTGTAAAGCTACCAAGTCATGACCACACAACCAAATTGACAGGCTGGCCAAGGGGAGAGGATTACATCAGGAAGGCAACAAAGAGGCCTATGGTAACTCTAGAGGAGCTGCAGAGATCCACAGCTCAGGTGAATCTGCTGACAGTACATATATTAATCACACACTTCAAAACTCTGTTTTTATGTGAGAGTGCCAAGTGATATTGTTTAAAGATTAGAACTCCTGTTTGTAGTTTACAGCCAGCATTATAGGGGACACAGCAAACATTTGGAAATAAGTTCAGAAAGAAGAAGCACCAGTCAGATGAGACAAAATTCTTGTCTTTTGGCTTACATGTAAAACACGGAAAAAAAAAGAGAACTAACAATGCACATCACCCAGAACACACCATCTACCCCAGTAAACATTTCCGTGGCAGTATTATGCTGTAGGGATGCTTTTCTTCAGCATCAACATTGGAAGCATGTTGGAACCCGTCAGAGGTTTTCTAAAAGGTCGAAAGAGAGAGTGGAGCAGAGGGTCATCTTCTAACAGATAAACAACACTAAACATAAAAGTCTGAGCTACAGTGGAATTTTTTGAATCAAATCAAATACATGGGCTGCAATGGCCAACATTCACTTTACAATAATGTGCTCATTGATGTGATCTATCACTGAAATTCATTGAAATTGTGTGGTTTATAACATGAAAAAATATTATTATATTAGGATTAGAATATATATTAGGATTGAGGGGTATGCGTAAGGCAATGCACAATTGACTTTTATACCATTGACCCTACAGTATAGTCCAGAGATCCTGCCACACAATAATCATGTTCAGAAAGCTAAAAAGTGTCTCTATTTTGTCTTTGAATATAACAAAATAAAATTAAAATCATCCCTTTTAGACTTTGTATTAGATTCAAAATTATTTACTTACTTTACTTTACTCCAGTCACATTTAGTGGACTATATCATAAACACTGGTCATTTATACTGTTTGTTAGTAAATGACAAGTGCCCTGGGTCTCTGGTACATTTCCAACAGATAAGATGCAATCATCTTCAAACATCAACAAAATTAATTAGAAATTAGTTATTTACCTGCACACACACAAAACACTGCTATTCAATTCAATTCAGTTTTATTTATAGCGCCAATTGACAACACGTTTCGTCTCAAGGCATTCCACAAAGTCAATTCAGTCGAATCATACATACTTCAAGTCAGGTACATACATTCCATTTAATCCTAACCATCGAACAATGCAGTCAGATTCAGTTATTTATTCAAATTAGTTAAAAAGTTTTTCTATCTAAGGAAGCCAGCAGATTGCATTGAGTCAGTGACCTTCACTCCTCCTGGATGAGTATGTAGCGACAGTGGACAGTCACTGGCGTTGACTTTGCAGCAATCCCTCATACTGAGCATGCATGTAGCAACAGTGGAGAGGAAAAACTCCCTTTTAACAGGAAGAAACCTCTAGCAGAACCAGGCTCAGTGTGAACGGCCATCTGCCACGACCGACTGGGGGTTAGAGAGAACCGAGCAGAGACACAAAAAGAACACAGAAGCACTGATCCAGGAGAAATTTCTGTGGCAAGGAAAAGTAATATGTTAATGGATGTAGCTCCTTTAGTGGCTCCATCTAGGAAAGAAAGACAGATGAACTCTGAGCCAGTTTTACAGTTTAGAGAATGAAAGAGAGCACATACAGTTAGTCACAGTAAAAGCTCAGTCAGTAACGATGTCTAGGAGAAAAATAGTGTTAAACACTGAAAGACAGGGCGAAGTGTATCATAGGTGGAAGGTGAGCATTAAGTTGTTGCAAGCAGACAACTGGACGATGCCTCCCTCCAGGAAGGTGTCACAGGTAGATACAGAATCAGGCCAGGTGTAGCTTCTAGGAAAAGAAAAGAGAGAGAACATAAAAGTTAAAAGCTGAAATAACAGCAAACAACACAAGATTGGAGAGTAGTATGAGAATGTAACAGAGAGAGTGAAAGTGGTCATTATGTCCTCCAGCAGCCTAACCCTATACCAGCATAACTACGGAGATAGCTCAGGATAAACTAACCCACCCTATCTATAAGCTTTATCAAAAAGGAATATTTTAAGCCTAGCCTTAAAAGTAGACAGAGTGTCTGCCTCATGGACCAAAACCGGGAGTTGGTTCCACAGGAGAGGAGCCTGATAACTAAAGGATCTGCCTCCCATTCTACTTCTAGAGACTCTAGGAACCACCAGTAAACCTACTGTCTGAGAAATGAAGTGCTCTGTTAGGAATATATGGATCTCTGATGTATGATAGAGCTTGATTGATAAGGGCTTTATATGTGAGAAGGAGGATTTTAAATTCTATTCTGAATTTAACAGGGAGCCGATGAAGTGAAGCTAAAATAGGATAAATATGATCTCTCTTTTTCATCAATTTTTATCAGAACTCTTGATGCAGCATATTGGATCAGCTGAAGGCTTTTAACTGGATTTTGTGGACATCCTGATAGTACAGAATTACAGTAGTCATCCAAGTTTTCATGTCTTCAAGCATAACAGTGAAAATTTATCCCATGCTGCCTGATAATTTTACCTATTGGAAGCTAGGGCTGGGTGATATGGCCTAAAATTAATATATGATATATTGAGCAGTTCACCTTGGTAACGATAAATGAATGGTAATACTAACCTAACCACTACCAGCTAGACCCACCACCGCAAACCCCCCTACTGCCTGAGCCGAACCTTGTCACCACAGTCTTTTGTTCAACATCGTCCTTGCTGAACCAATTTTCTTTGGGAATGAGCTGCTCCTTTCCTCTCTCGACCAGCTCTACCGTCGCTTCAATATTTGAAATTTCCTCCATTTTCTCAACATCACCGTCTCTTTCACTACTTGTCACAGACTCAATGGAGTGGAGTCACGTGACTACAGACTGTACACATAGCGTAGGGTCTTTTAAAATACCGAAATTACCGACATGGGCAAAATTATGTTGGTTATTGTCGTAATTTTCCGTGTCGGTAAATTTTCGGTTTATCGCCCAGCCCTATTGGAAGCATATATATAATGAAAAGAATTGGCCCAAGTACTAAACCCTGTGGTACTCCATAATTAACCGGGGAGTTTGAAGATGATTTATCATTTACAAGAACAAACTGGAATCTGTCAGACAAATAACATTTTAACCAGCCAGGTGCTGTTTCCTTGATCCCTAAAGTATGTTCCAGCCTTTCTAACAGAATATTGTGATTGTATCAAATGCAGCACTGATATCTAGCACAACAAGTTAGGACACAAGTCCATTATCTGAAGCTAGGAGAATATCATTAGTGACTTTCAGCAGAGCTGTTTCAGTGCTATGGTGAGGTCTGAAACCTAACTGAAACTCTTTAAACAGATCATTGCTGTGTAAATGCTCACACATTTGATTAGCAACTATTTTCTTAAGAATCTTAGATGAGAATGGAAGATTTGATATAGGTCTGTAATTTATTAAGCCATCTTGATCAACCAAAGTTTCTTAAGTAAAGGTTTAATTATAGCTACCTTAAAAGCCTGTGGTACATGTCCATTTACTAAGGATAGATTAATCATATCTAAAATGGGACTGGTAATCAAAGGGAACACTCCTTAAATAATACGGTTGGGATTGGATCTAACATACAAGTTGAACGTTTAGATGAAGCTAATATTTTTGATAACTCAGGAAGGTCCACAGGATCAAAGCAGTCCAAACACAGATCAGGTTCTACAGTTACTTCGGGAGTATGCCAATGATTTTGTTTTTTATATAATCAAATTCATTTTAAAATAATCCCATAAAGTCATGACTGCTGAAAGCTAAGGGAATGGATGGCTCAACAGAGCTATGACTCTGTGAATTTAGCAACTGTACTAAAGAGAAACCTCAGATTATTCTAATTTTCTTCTATTAATGATGAGAAATAAGCTGTTCTAGCTTGCCGAATTGTCTTTTTATACAGAACAGTAGACTATTTTTCCAGATTAAGTAGGAATCCTCTAGGTGTGTAGAGCACAATTTTTTCCCCAATTTTCTAACATTGTGCTGCTTTAAAGTACACAGCTCTGAATTAAACCAGGGATCCAGCCTCCTATAAATAATTACCTTCTTTTTTAAGGGGGCTGCATTGTCTAATGCACCACGCAATGATGAAGTAACAACATGAACAAGAGAATCAATTTGTGAAGGGGAAAAAACAAAATTATTGCCCTCCACTGTGTTTTTCTGTGATAATGAGGAAATTGAAAGTGGAACAAATTCTTTAAAGGTTTTTACAGCATTGTCTGTTAATGATCTACTATAATGAAATTTTCTTTCAGGTGTGGAGTTAAATTAAACTCAAAGGTTATCAAAAATGGTCAGACAGGGCAGGGTTATGAGGAAATATTGTTATTTCTTTACACTCACTGCCATATGTCAGCACAAGGTCCAGAGAATGAAGACAAAGGTAGGCAGGTTTGCTAATGTTTTGAACAAAACCAATTGAGTCTAAGATAGCATTAAAGTTTATATTTAGGCTATCACTTTCAGTGACTGACTGACTGACTTTCAGTGTCAATGTGAATGTTAAAATGCCCCACTATAATAACCTTATCTGTATTTAACACTAAACCAGATTAAAAGTCTGAGAACTGATCTAAAAATTGAGAGTAAGGGCCTGATGGACGGTACAAAACAACAAACAGAAGTGGTTTTAGTGCTTTGCAATTTGGATGAGGAAAATTAAGGATTAAATATTCAAAGAGTTGTAGCTATTAATTGGTCTGGGACTAATCAATAAATTGGACTGAAAGGTTGTTGCTACTCCTCCTCCTCGCCCAATATTTCGAGGTATGTGAAAATTTAAATAATTAGTAGGAGTTAGCTCATTTATAGTAACATAGTAGTAACAATAATAAGTTTCTGTGAGACATAATAAATTAGTCTGATTGTCATAAATCAAGTCATTAACTGGCAAAGTCTTTGAAGAGAGAGATCTTATGTTCAATAAGCCACATTTAATTGTCTTATTTTTCTTTTCAGTCTGAGTCTGATTTTTATGAGATTTTCATGATTTCGTCCTTTTAGATTATTTTTTCCATCTATTCAATTTTGTTTGTGGGTAAGACACTGTCTTTAATAGGCTAATGGGTGGGTAGCAATACAGAAACTGCAGAGAGGAGGGTTACACTATGACCCTGCTTCCTGGTCTCGACCCTGAGTTGTCAGAGTTTTGGAGAACTAACAAATTCGTCCAGATTCCTAGAAAGAAGAGCTGCTCCATCCAAAGTGGGATGGATGCCATCTCTCTGGATCAGACCAGGTTTTCCCCAAAATGTTCGGCAATTATCAATGTAACCCACATCATTTTCTGGACTCCACCTAGACACCCAGCGGTTGAATGACAGCATGCGGCTAAACATGTTGTCGCTGGTCAGATCAGGGAGGGGACCAGAGAAAATTATCGAGTCCAACATTGTTTTGGCAAACTTACACACAAAAGCAACCTTAACTTTGGTTGACCTCCGATTAGCGTAACCAGGTGTCATCACCACCAGCGTGAATAACAATCTTACTGTAATTACGTTTATCCTTAGCCAGCAGTTTCAGGTAGAATTTGATGTCGCCTGTTCTGGCCCCTGGCAAACATTTGACTATGGTCGCTGATGTCTCTAGTGCCACGTTTGTGACTATGGAGCTGCCAATTAGCAGAGTTGGATTCTCAGCGGGTGTGTCGCTGAGCGGGGAAAATCTGTTAGATATGCAGATGGGTTGGTGGTGACCTGTAGGACTAGGATCTAGGACTAGGACTATGCTTTCTACGTACCATCACCCAGCTGACCTGAGGTCCTGGCTGCGTGGGCTCTGCTGGGGGACTGCTACGGGGAGCTACTCTCAGTGGCTCCGCGCTGGCTAAGGAGCCTCGGCTATCTGCTGGTTTGCGTGTAAGGCACGGAGGGTCCCCAAACGTTAAATGCAGCAACAGATATGTGTTTTAATGTGCTTATGTATTAGAATAAGTCAGAGATATCACAGTAAAGAGAAATCGGATCAATCGAGAGAGCCTTCACACACCAAACCTTTGAAACAGTAAACTTTGAATTATGAGCTCTTCATGCGTCTCCAGGACCCTAGTGCAATAACTTACAACACTATGAACAGTTCTGTCAAGTGACAGTAAGGGAAAAGAGGCCCCTTCCCTTCTTGTGCTATAGTGTGTTGGAATTAAAAATACATGTGCAACTTTTAGGTGTATTTCTTGGATCAGGTTTAGAAAATAGCTCAAATTGTTCACAAACAAACTGATACCACCACATAGTCTCAACTGTAAATACAAGCTTTAAAAGTGTACAAGTAAACATATATTTCCTTGAGGTAAAAACAGGGTTTGATTTCTAAAAGTGTGGTGGATATAGCACTTGGTCTAGTGCAAAGGGAAGAAGATGGACAAAGCTCAAAAACACAAGTTGGGATAAAACTCTCTTATCTCCCTTCTCACCTCAACCTGCACATCTGTTCTCAGAAAAGCAAAAGGTAATCATCCAATCTCAGTTTACTTTCCAGATATCAAAAACCTCCCACTCAATTTTCCCTGCTTTTCCTTTATCCACCCCCTTTTCTTCTCAACATACTCTCTAATCACCTGTTCATCTCTGTTCACAATGATGGACAGCCCCTTACATATATTTATCTAGTGGCTGTGTGGGTGTCTGAGTGTGTGTGCGAATGTGTGTAACTGTCTATACTTATGAGATATAGGGACTGCCATAACATCACCAAGGGTCAAGGGTCAGCCAAGTTAGTCCTTGATCGACACATACTGTGTTAAAATTACCCCCTGTGACCCATAATGCTGTCATTGTGTTTCAAAGACAGCAATAGAGAGGAAGAGAGAAGGGCAGAGAGATGAGATAGAAAATACCTGAGGGGACAAGACATAACAGGGAAGAAAAATACTGAGAGAACCAATTATTGTGTAAGTTGTGCAGGAAATATAACCATAATTCTAATGAGTTTTGTGAATGGACAGATGAAACGTGAGGAAAGGCAAGGTAACACTACTAACGTCCAGAAATGTTAAAACCAATTCTGCTTTTAGTGCCAGGAAAAAAATAGCATTTGCCCCTTTACAGAGTTTGGCTTGTTTGCTGGACAGTCTCTTTCAGGATTTTTCTGGTGGAGAGCAGAATTCATAGTTCAGTAACAGCAAGTATTCCAGGTCCTGGAAGGACCATCACACTACTACCACCATGTTGACTTTCATCATAATGTTCTTTATCTGAAATACTGAGTTACTTTTACTGCATGCTAGATGTAATTGGACGGACACTTTGAAACACTCCCATGGATGCTTTTTTTGGCAAAGTGTTTTCCCTGTTGTTGAATCATAAACGCTGAAGAAATTGTTTATGCACTCCTAATTCAATTTTGGTAGAAAGGTTACTCTTAGTAAGGTTCTCCTTTGTTCCTGTCATAGTTTTGATGGACTTGACCCACATGCAGAAAAGACAGTCAGGAGAACGCACTAAGTTTTCTCAGGTTTATTTGTAAGGTGTGTTGTTATCCGGAACCGGAGACCGCCAACTGTGAAAGAAAAGAACAGGTGAGCTAGTGTTAAAGATTCGATATCAACTAAAATGAGTTTTTGCTTACTAGGTGGGTGGAATTGAACCACCAGGGGGGTAGAGAGATGTGGAGTCTGAAATCGTTGGACCGAGGTCGACTCGGACAAAGGGCTTGATCTGAGAAACATGGAATGTGGGGTGATACGTAGACTGGAGGGCAGACGAAGGCGGACAGCAGAGGGACCGATGACTGATTCGATATCATAAGGTCCGATGAAGCGAGGAGACAACTTCTTAGTCATGGATTGAAGTGGTATGTCACGGGATGACAACCAGACCCTATGACTGGGGTGGTACCGAGGAGCCGGCCTCTCAGGATCTGCGAACCTCTTGTTTTGGCGTGCGGTGCGGTGGAGAACCTGAATAGTCGAGGTCCAGATGAGTCTACATCGGCGAATGTGCTTGTGAACGGAGGGGACGGCAATGTCCCTTTCATCAGTCGAAAAGAGGGGCGGCTAATAGCCGATGGAGGCTTCAAAAGGGGAGAGGCCCATGGCCGATGACACATGGGAATTATGAGCGTACTCTATCCAGGGGAGATGAGTACTCCAGTCCAGGGGGTTAGCAGAGGTCAGACACCTGAGGGCAGATTCCAATGGCTGATTCATACGCTTCGTTTGTCCGTTTGATTGAGGGTGGTAACCCGAGGTTAATGAAACTTGGGCACCGAGGGCTGAACAGAACTGTTTCCAAACTTGTGAGACAAACTGGGGACCATGGTCTGACAAAATGTCCTGTGGGATGCCATGCGGGCAAAAAACATGTTTAATGAGCAACTGTGCGGTCTGAAGGGCCGATGGTAATTTTCTAAGTGGCACTAAATGGCAGGCTTTTCCAAAGCCTGCCATTTGTTAGGATTGCCATTGTTAGGATTGCCCTTAGAGATCGAGAGGCCAGTTACAAAGTCGAGGGCTATGTGGGACCAGGGAGACAGGACGCCGAGAGGATGGAGAAGACCAGAGGGTGGTTGATTGCTTGGTTTATTTCTAGCACAAACGCTGCAAGCATGAACGTAGTCTTTAACATCTCTATGCATGGACGGCCACCAAAACCTTCTAGAGATTAAAGCAATGATTCTGCTGGTGCCGTGATATGTGCCGAAAATTTTGAATGAATGAGTTTTGAACGGACACTGGACGGGACAAAGGTACGATTAGGTGGCCCCGTCCCGTGGGTCAGGTGCTGGGACTCTTTCTGAGTCATCTGTAGAAAATTGACGGGACAGAGCGTCTGGTATAATGTTCTTGGAACCTGGTCTATAGGAAATGTAATGATCAAAACGGGGGAAAAAAAAGGGACCAACATGATTGGTGAGACTTCAGCCGTTTTGCTGACTGCAGGTAAGCAAGATTCCTATGGTCTGTCCAAACTAAAATAGGGTATTTGGCGCCCTCTAACCAGTGGCGCCATTCCTCAAGGCCCTGTTTAATGGCTAGTAGTTCTCTGTCACCCATGTCATAATTTCGCTCAATGTCAGTGAGACGACGAGAAAAGAAGGCACAGGGATGCATCTTACCATCTTTCAGGGATTTTTGCGAAAGGACTGCCCCCACCCCAGTATCAGACGCATCTACCTCCAAAATGAACTGCTTCGAAGGATCTGGGTGAGACAGGAGCGGGGTTTCTGAGAACCTTTCCTTCAACGTTTCCTTCAGAAGGCCCTGTCAGCCTCAGGTGTCCAGGAGAATGTGGTCTTGTTGGAAGTTAGAGCTGTGTGAGGAGCTGCCGTTTGACTATAATTCCTGATAAATCTGCTGTAGAAGTTAGCAAACCCCAGGCGGCACTGTAGCTGTTTGCGTGAATCAGGCACGTTCTGTGATGTTTTTAGAATTGATCAGAATATTGTCCAAATAAACAAAAAAGAAGACGTTGAGAAAATCTCTGAGAACGGCCGGGGCGTTGCAGAGGCCAAAGGGCATCACTAAATATTCAAAATGTCCAAGTGGTGTTTTGAAGGCCGTTTTCCATTTATCCCCCTGGCGGATTCTAACTAAGTGATATGCATTCCTGAGGTCTAGTTTAGAGAAAATGGTTGCACCATGAACTGGTTCAAAAGCTGAGGAAATGAGGGGGAGAGGATATTTATTTTTTACTGTTATCTGATTGAGGCCCCTATAGCCCCTGGGTGTGGCTCATGAAATTAAATCATATTAAATCCATGACGTAGAAAGGGGGGAAATTGTATTTTCAAATAATGCTAGGTTTTTTTGGACATCTTTTTTCATTTAATGAATGAAATCATGATTTGAAAACTGCATTTTGTATTTACTTAGTTAAAGTTATTTATACCAATATTAAAATGTGCTTGATCTAATACAATTAAGTGTAAAGAAGATGCATAAAAAGAAAGAGAACTACAAGGGGATAATGTTAATATGTGTTATATGGCAATTTCTAGCTTGCATCGCACTTTTAGGAATTATCTCAGTTAAGTACATCCACTCCAATAAGAACCTTCAACAATTAAAAAACTCAAGGTGGTGCTCTTAAAAGACAAGAGCCTTCAAATGATCCATGAAGCTAAATAGTTTCTTATACAGTATTTGATGGTTGTGCCGGCCTTCCTTGAGTGACTGAACTTAGATGTCAGTGTTGCTGAAAGTCACTCTGTAAGCAAACTTTAGCAACTTAAATTTGTTTCTGATCACCACTAGTGGACAATGGACTTAAATTAGTATTTGAGTGATACATCATTTTTAGTTGAACAAACACTACAAACACCACATCTTTTAGGTTCTTTAAGTCCTCATATCCCAGAAGTGACAGGATGTCTCAAGACTAGTCACTTTCACACTACCAGCAATATCTGCATTAATAAAACTACAGCTTTTGGACAAAGTAACGTGTGGCATACACTGGACCAGGTTAAGCACTGAGAAAATTTCCAAGCTGGGAAAGTTTACCCCTGCGTTTTGCCCTCTGTTTCAAATAAAACCACGCTAGTTCTCGTACTTGTACTCGATAATTCACATTGGCTCCGTGCCGATGACGGAGAGCCCTTCTCCGTTGTCCATCAGAGATAGGGATCAAGTCTATTTTTGACGGATGACTGAGCACATGTGTTAACTTCAATGGGGGTAAAAGTCACAGATGATGGAGCTTATTTTGGATGCATGAACGAATCCTAAACACAAAAACGCATCCAGTGTGAATTGCTGTACGGCACAATTTACAACAGATGACGGACCAGACATAGAAGATAGTCAGTGTGAAAGAGAGGTAATGCAGAGCCCGGGAAAGACACAGGACCAGATGAGAAGTATGTGGGCTCAAAGACAAATGGGACCTCTCCAGTGGTGCAAATTTGGACTGGTAAGCTTCTGGAAACGTCTGAATGCGAACTAGGGGTATTGTCCTGCAAAACAAAAGAAAGGTGGTCAAGGAACAGGTCAGTTAAAACCCCTGCTGGTGGGCCAAGGAGGCATTATGAAAGGTGTACCAGTCACAGCCTGGATTATTGTTCTAGCAGGAACTAGCCTTATGCCTGCAGGATGTTAACCAGGCAAAGGCCTGCGGAGTTTGGGAAAGGCATTTACTTGATTTCCTAGGAGGAGTATGGCTGATAGTAGAACTGTGAAGACAGGTAGTTTGCAGGCTGAGAGTCAGCTAAATTTAAGGCTGCAGTTAGATATGCAATGATATAGGTTCAACTAGGTACAGACAAACCAAGTGTATCTGGCTCTGACTTGGCTAGCTGTGGAGTAGCAAGCTGATTCAGGCAACAGTTTTGGAGACGGCTGTGCTGTCACTGAATGTAAATTACACCTGAATTGTTGGGCCAACCCTGGAACCCCTCAGAAACCAGTTAAAAAGACTCATGTCGACCTAAAAAAATATTTAAACCTCATTAAAAACCCATATTTGCCCAATCCTAAATCTGGCCCAATCTAGCTGTGTATACAGTAACAAGGGAATGACTGACCCTAAAATAAAAGGTAAAAAGAGAGCAGAAACAAGAAAAAAATAAAACCCAGAGCATTACCAGAAAGTGTTATAATTTGATATTTATGAATTGCAAAAAACATGGCAATCTAATTAAATAAAGTTTTAGGTAATTAACAGATTTCTTTCCTTTAAAGCAAAGCTGTTAATGTATTTTTCATTCACAGAAATACTGATGTAAGCTTTTAAAGCATATGTACTCAGTTTGTCCTGCATGGAGGTAATTGAACAAGTCCAATCTTTTCGGTCCCACTAACAATCTGAACTGATTCACACAATAGGAAGGAATGGAAGTCTCTCTATCGTTTACCTCCTCTGTCTCCTCCTTTTTCTTGTCTATTTGCAATACTACCTTATTAGCTCTGCTGCTGCCTTTTCTCAGTAGACCAAGACCCAGCAATTTTTATGTTTGTCAGTTGATGCCTGTGTGTGTGTTTGTGTGTGTGCAGTGGAAGCCACTTTGCCTCCCGATCAACTGAGCATCTCTCCCTAGTTTGTGTTTAATGAGCAATGAGCGCTGCACAGCCACTAATGACATCTTTGTATGTGTGAAAATGTTACTGTATACAGTGTGTGTTGGTATGAGTTTTAAGCAGCCACGGTGCTAGTTAGCGCTGTGGGTGTGTCCAGTAGTAGTTTTGATTCGATGCATTTCTGATAGAAGGCACGGGAGGGCGCAGGGTCAGGCCAATTACCTCCTTGTTGAGAGATGTCTACTCTTTGATTCTGCAATTCCAAAGGTTGCAGATGCTCTGAGGGTTCTGCTTAGGGTGTGGGGGGTTGCTGAGCACCGATTAAGGAGGTGTTAATTGGAGCATGTTGATTGGAGCAGGCAGAGATATGTTTTTGGTGTGTCTACTGTAAGTGATCACATCTGGGCTAATTTATCATATATTTATGTGGTGATGCTTGTGTGTGTTGGTTTCAAGAACACATACCCAATTTTATTCTCCAGCAAAACTGCTTGTGGGAACATTGAAAAGCAATGTATTCATGTCTGCTTGACTGGTGGTGGTGTTCCTGTTTTTTTTTCTAATGTGCACCACGAAGTACCCACAAAATGAACAGAAATCCATCAACTATTTCTCACAGAAACATCTTGTCTACATTAACCCTCAACTGAAGCAAAATGCTAAACTGAGTTTTGACTCCTTAATTCTTGCTAACAATCTTGCTAACAATTTAAATGACCCCAAGGTCCATTATATATTTACTTTGGACATTTGCTGTTTTCCCTGCTTTTTAAGTCCAGGTCTCATGCCTGATCATGCCAGCATTTTGTGCAATGTGTGCTGAAACACTTGAGCAAGGGGGACAAGAGTCGGATAAAAGCATTGTTTTAGCCCAATACCGTTCTAGAGCTGCAGAACACTATCTGAAGGTCATTAGACAAAAAGAAGTACTGCAAAGGTCAGGCATAGGACCAGGTTGATCAATATTGTGACTTTTTAACCAATAGCAAATCATTTGGCTAGTGCTAAAATATGATATTTGGTCATTTTTATATTGTTGACTAAAGTAAGTAAAGTGTGTCTGTGTGACAGGATACTACTACTAAGTTCATAAAAAGGCAGTTTATGTGGCATAAAAAGTTTAATATGTATGTGCTTCTTATATATTTTTGTTTAAACAACTTACTAATACTGAAAATAGGAAAGTGTATTTTTCAACAACATCCACAAGTGTTATATCAGTGCATCTTGGTAACACTTGTGTGTACGGTGCATTTACTGACCAGAAAAAGATCAGGCTTTTGAGTCTTTGACATTTCAGTAACTGGTCAGGGGTGATCAAGGACAAAATAGTCTGATCAACCCAAATTTTATTTTTCTCAAATCTGAAACATTAATTATTTTATGGGCCGTAACAATTAAACTTTTTTGAGGGTAATTGATCTCCTTTTATGTGCTGAACAACATCAAACTCACAACCACTTCAGGAACTTTAAAGACTTAAAGAATCCGATTTTTAAAAAAAAAAGTCACATCCTGTGAGCATTTTAGACTTTCAGGGCATAAGAAATCATCATTCTTTCATAGGGAATGCTAATTTCAGTATCTGCTTCTTTATTTAACCTTCTGATGATTGTTTAGCTAAAAATGCGGTAATCAAATTTCAATGTTTACATCACTACAGGTCAGCAACAGCGTGCTAGCTGTAATTGTAGCACATACCGTACATGCATATATCCTCAGTGGTATTCACTAGAAAACATATGTGTGGCATAAATGAGCATTCATTGACATGCTTTGTTGAGAGAGCCTAAATATGCGTGTGTTGTCAACACAGTACTATTTTCCATGTGTGAGGAGATATTAAACTGGACAGTCTCTTAAAGGGTTCTTCACACTTGTCATAAAAACATGCATCCTTTAATGCCAGCCAGCCATCCATAGAGACCCACATGCTCTTCCACCAAGAACCCGGTGCTGTTCCTCCTCAACATCAGATAAGAATTTAATTAACTTTTAACAGAACAATCTCTCATTTTTGTGAGCTGCACTGAAATTATGCTGTTAGTCTAGAGAAAGTATGCCTTTCAATAGCAGAGCATTCCGGAGGGCTTTTTGGAGTAAGTGGAAGAGGAACAAAGGATAAGATACTGTACTTATGTGTTCCTACATGCTATACGGAATGCTTCTTGTACCTACCAACCATTAGGGGATCCACTTCTTGAGCTTTTCACTTTGGTAGCTACAGTAATCATATGTAGGGAATTGTACTTTTAAGTAACTGGTTTGAAGTCTTACTAAATTTGTAATGCTTTGTCTGTTTTCATAATCACACACATTTGCCTCTTTTTCATTTATTGTTCCAGCACCAAACGTTTGCACTCCACTCGGTCTCACTCTACTCAGCACAAAAGCTGTTGTGCTTCCATTGACACACTGACAGCTGGCGTAATGGCATGAAGCCCCACCTCCAGTCATTAGTGTTGTGTACTGTGTCGCTATTAACCATTACTGTTTTATAGTTCGTGTGAGCCTACCAAACATGAGATAAGTTTGAAGTAAAGACCAGCTAAAGACCAGGTACCAAAAAAGCTAGTATCGGGCAAGAAAATGCAGTTATGGAAACAGTTGCAAAATGGGCCTAGTGGAGTGGAGTTGGCCATTGTAGAGCACATAGAAAGGGGCAATACAGACATGTGGTTGAAAAGCTCGAACATGTCCAGACATCCCTAATTATTGCGATGTTTGCAACTGTACCTTTTAATCAGACAAAGCCTAACCTGTGGCTTCAGCTGGTGCATCACATGCACCAAAAATGAATCTGGATTCCTTCTGTGAACACTAGCTTTTCCACTGGTTATCAACACATGAGGAATCAAGACAAATGTGGCTGAAAAATCTCAATCTAAACCAAGCACTAAAAGCCCCCCTGGTTGGCTCTTTTAATTTTTTAAACAGAAGCCCAGGGAGGAAAATCCCCCAGATTGTGCTTAACCGAAGACACACACCAGAGGATTTGCTTCTGAAAAGGATTAACACCACTACAGATCCTTTATAATTGGTAATAACAAATAATGTGCTCCCAGCCTTTTAAAAGCTGATCTTATGTTGAGTGTAAAGGTTGATATAGCATCAAACAGCATAAATAAATGATTGATAAACTCGGCAAAGGTATATTTTAAAAAGTTATGGATGAAGCAAAGTGAAGTACTTTCAAATTTTCTATTTAATTTTTCTTTTAGCTCTTCCCTGACCTGTCATTTGAGTTCTGCAATTATTTTATACAGTCAGCTTTTACACAGCATGTTGTGTGTACACATTAATACAAACTGAGTAAGAGTTAAAAACATCTGAGTAAAGTCAGTATTTGACACAATGAACTCAATCTAAATCAAACTATAATTGCTGATGTTCAAATATCAACAAAGAAACTAATTAATAATCGTGGCAACAGATAAAAGAAGCATAATAAATAAAAAGGCATAAAGGGAGAAATATATATTAGCTGTAAGGATCATTTGTTACAAATTTCATTACATTTGATCCAACAACTTTTTTCCATTATGTAGAAGGTTCTTGCATAGATTCACTGGAAGGGAGAGGTGCTGATTAAAGGATTCTGAATGGTTTGATAAAAGACAATTTGGAGAAAAAAGTGTCGTAATAAACATGTTGTCTAATGGCAACCTACTCAGAGAAACCAACTGGTTTGTAACTATGGAAGTGAAAAGCCAGTGAATTATATTTTTTTCACTTACAACTCTGCAACTGTACTATAGTTGCTGGTGAGCACCTTTTGATTGGGACTATGAAGCATTTTCATTTATGTTGGACATTTTCTCTAAGTAATACAACTCCGATGAAGAAGAATATGATAAGATAAGATTGCCAGGGATTTAACGTTTTCTCGTCTAAGCCAGACTTTGACTCAGATAATTCCAAAGTCATGATGGATCCTGCTGTGGTTGGTGAAAAATCAATTGAATGGAAACAAGGAGATTTAATAATTACATGTCTGGTTCTGTTTGTGATTTTTTTATTTGTTTCTGTGCATGTTCATCACTTGTCCATGCCATATTCAAGTTTTTTGTTGTTGTTATGCCTGCAGAAAAATTAGATTTTTTTAAGTGATGACAAGAATAATGGTAATAGCTTAGACTGTACTGCAGGTGAACGCATGGTAATTTTAATTACCATTATAAGTGTTAACCATTCGATTTCAGACGTCCAATATTGTGCAAGTGCTACTGTGTTACTGTTAAAGTACCTGGAACAACTTTAATCAGCTGTTTTCAATATACTTAGACTGGTCACATCCAGATTGTATTACTCTACAGTAAAATGGCCCTTTACTCAAGTGCCACATTGTAAGCTATGATTTCAATCAGAAGCTAACTTTAGCAGTAATGGTAGGTGATTCTACCATTCAATCGTAATCAAAAACTGCAAATAATGAGACAGACATGTATGTGGCTGGGGAAAAAATACAACTTGTAACTGAATTTAAATATCATCGTCATAAAAGACTCAAATCTTACTTTTAAATCTCAGGTAAAAAAAGTCGGTAATCACATTAATTTAGTATTTTCAATCTAAGGTTCATAAGATCTCAATTATCACTACAGGCAGCTAAAATGTTCAAGCATGCTATGGTTACATCACACATAACCTACTGTCTTTCAACCTGGTCACAAGCAAACAAAACCCTACAACCCCTAGACTCTTTATACAAACAGACAATAAAAATACTGGATAAAAAAACATTCAGATATCATCATTGCACTCTTTTGGAAAAGCATAAACTCCTAAGTGGGGAGAATTTCATTAAATATTCAAATCTCTGTCTGATGTATAAAATTGTTAAATGCCTGTCATCTCCACCACTCAGTCAGTTTATAAATGTAAGGAACGCATATGGGTTAACAAGAGGGGAACCTGAGAAGACTATTGTTCCTCTCCGGAAAAGGGCTTTTAGTCAGAGTGCCTTTTCAGTTACAGCTGCACAGGAGTGGAACTCTGTCCTCCAGACAATCAGAGCTCTTACTAGATATAATCTGTTTAAAAAACAATTAAAGAATTGGTTCATAACACATCAGATATGTCATCATTTTGAATAATGGGGACCTTCCCCTAATCCTACCTTGGGGCGCAGTGTGTTTGGCCATCTTGATGTAAGATTAAATCTGTTTTAATGACTGTTTAGACTTTAATATAGCGTTTGTAATGTCGTTTTTTTTAACTATGTATTTATTGCATTTGTATTTATTGTTTTTATTAACAAAATTTGCATATTTATGTTCACTCAAACTTTGTATTTGTATAGTTTAATCTTTCTGTTGTTTTTAGTGAGACAAATTTTTCCAGACAACAGATGAAAAATAGCCAATTAGCTAATTCCGGTACATTTACAGCAATGTCAATTGATGTACATTGTCCCTGTTAACTTAAATCCAACAGCTAGCTCTGTTGATGCTGGTAGGATATGCCATAAAAATTTGAAAATCCCTTCTCAGTATCAGCTTCTTGACAGAATGGAGCGATAAGACCGTATGCTGTCTTTATAACTTGGCTTGAAATGATCACTGAAGATCTTTGATGATAAAATCTGGAGATTCCACCCATGCTCTGGTACCATTTAAACCTCCAAAGCTGATTCAGTGCATTGTAATTTGATCATAATTATAATACAGTGCAGTTAAATTCAATTTATTATATAATGCCAATTGATAAAAATGTATCTATCTAAGGAAGCCCAGCTGTTTGGATTCAGTCAATGAATTAGGCAGCTTTCCTGCCTCCTCCCTGGACATAGTGGAAAGCAACCACTCTTTTTTCAACAGGCGCCCAACTACCACTGCCTAATTGGCATTGGTAGGACAGAAAGCAGACACAGAAAAAAAAAGAACTGAGCTTTCATAGGGACAAAGTGAGTGCACAAAAGTGGATTTTAGAGAAACTGTGTTGATTTGCCTCCGTGCACCTACATATAACGTATTTTCAAAACATGCACTAAAAAGCGGACTTTAATATCGTAGCTAGGACGAACTACCTGGCACCCCCCTTCACCCCTGTGATAAGCTCATTCATACATCTCTTCTGCCTCAGCCGGTGCATACCACTTTATTTATTCACATGCTCATGTCCAGTTTTTTTTTTAAGCAAGACAAATTGAGAAGAATAACATAAATAAAAGCCCAGTCTTGTATATCCTGCTGCTTCTGTTGCCTTTGTGTCAGAAAACTCACCTTTGGGTTATGAATCATAGTGAATGCAAATGTGTGTGTAAACTATGTGAGTGCAAAACTTTAAGCAATTTTAGCATTTCAACTAGTTCACTTTAAAAGCTTGAATACAACAACTTTATTCTTTATATCTACACTTGGAATTATCGTTTGACATATTGTATGTAATCAGTTTAAAAACAAGAACCAGACTGAACTTTGTAAAACTTAGTTTTTAACTTAATCTTTCAAATTCTACAAAAGACTTCAGTTAAATATCCATATCATAGCATACATTCACACATTCAAGTAGACAGAAGGCTGGTCAATCAAGACCTTTATATCTCTGTCTGGCTGAAAGTGCACAGACCGCACATCCTGAAGAAAGCCATTTTCTTCAAGAGGTCATCAGGGAACAACAAAAACCAACACTGTGAGTATGTGTGCGTGAGCATGTGGATGGCTATTGAGAGCGCCGTTAGATGCACTGTCACATACCTTCTTTATATCTCCGTGTTTATCTGTGTGACTGACGAATTGGAAACAGAATCAGAGTTTGTGTGCGTGAGGGTGTATGTGTTTACTTACATGTGTGTTTCAATAAGCCAACGATAAAGCAGGAACACTTTTAGAGGCCTACATGCAAAGGTCAAGATGCATGGGAACTTGTGCAGCCTGCTTATAACTTGCAATGTCACTAATGTCAGATGAACATCAAGTACAAAAACAGTTAAAAACTATATATGTACACAATACTCTCCAGCAATTAATTAAGTCAAATGTTATACTCCCATAAAGAAAATGCGCATTGCTGACCAAGGTAAATAACACTCCAGCATCACTCTTTTACACATCTGATACTGTCACATATGTTTTGTAATCACCAGGCAGACCTGGTTGCTTCAGGTTTTTAGACATCTCCTGTTTTTTCCAAATGTTTAGACTATCGGATAAGGTTGCAGGATATAAGCCTTTTATTCCAAAGAACCTAAACGAAATAACAAAAATGTTATGGGAGAATGTGTTGTAGTTTGATGAAACCAACCTTAAATCTTTGCGCCACAATTCCAAAAGGTATGTTTGGGTAAAGCACAACACTGAGCATCACAAAAAGACACTTATTCAGTGCAATATGGTGGTCACAGCATCATATTCTAGGGTGACTTTTCTTCAGATGAAAAATGATTTTTATCAAGCTGGATGGAGTTATGAACACTTCCATATGTTATATGTATGTATATATCTATATATCTATATATACAGGGGTTGGACAATGAAAATGAAACACCTGGTTTTAGACCACAATAATTTATTAGTATGGTGTAGGGCCTCCTTTTGCGGCCAATACAGCGTCAATTCGTCTGGGAATGACATATACAAGTCCTGCACAGTGGTCAGAGGGATTTTAAGCCATTCTTCTTGCAGGATAGTGGCCAGGTCACTACGTGATACTGGTGGAGGAAAACGTTTTCCTGACTCGCTCCTCCAAAAACAACCCCAAAAAGTGGCTCAATAAATTTTAGATCTGGTGACTGTGCAGGCCATGGGGAGATGTTTCAACTTCACTTTCATTTTCATCAAACCAATCCTTTCACCAGTCTTTGCTGTGTGTATTGGGTTTGCATTGTCATCCTGATACATGGCACCGCCTTTTAGGATACAATGTTTGAACCACTGGATGCACATGGTCCTCAAGAATGGTTCGGTGGTCCTTGGCAGTCAAGCGCCAATCTAGCACAAGTATTGGGCCAAGGGATGCCATGATATGGCAGCCCAAACCATCACTGATCCACCCCCATGCTTCACTCTGGGCATGCAACAGTCTGGGTGGTACGCTTCTTTGGGGCTTCTCCACACCGTAACTCTCCCGGATGTGGGGAAAACAGTAAAGGTGGACTCAGATTTGTGGTCCTTGCACCATTAAAACCGACGTTTGGCATTGGCATGAGTGACCAAAGGTTTGGCTATTGCAGCCCAGCTGTGTATATTGACCCTGTAGAGCTCCCGACGGACAGTTCTGGTGGAAACAGGAGAGTTGAGGTGCGCCTTTAATTCTGCCGTGATTTGGGGCAGCCGTGGTTTTATGTTTTTTGGATACAATCCGGGTCAGCACCCGAACATCCCTTTCAGACAGCTTCCTCTTGCATCCACAGTTAATCCTGTTGGATGTGGTTCGTCCTTTTGGTGATATGCTGACATTACCCTGGATACCGTGGCTCTTGATACATCACAAAGACTTGCTGTCTTGGTCACAGATGCGCCAGCAAGACGTGCACCAACAAGTTGTCCTCTTTTAAACTCTGGTATGTCACCCATAATGTTATGTGCATTTCAATATTTTGAGCAAAACTGTGCTCTTACCCTGCTAATTGAACCTTCACACTCTGCTCTTACTGGTGCAATGTGCAATCAATGAAGACTGGCTACCAGGCTGGTCCAATTTAGCCATGAAACCTCCCACACTAAAATGACAGGTGTTTCAGTTTCATTGTCCAACCCCTGTATGTCTAAAATGTGACAATCAAATGCTGTGCATTCTCAAGCTCTGCATTCTTCGAAAAAAAAAAGAGAAGAGGAGTTCAAGTTTGTGTGTGAGGTGATTTATGGGCAGCGTTTCCCTGTTGTTGTTGTAGCATCCAGCTGTAAGCCATTCATAAAGCAAGCAGCTGGATAATGAATGGCTGGTGTCTGGGGCCATGCTAGGCTATGCTGTGCCCTGGTGACTGTTTTAAATGAATAGGAATTAGTCAGGTAGAATGGAGCGCAGTGCCCTCTCTGTATGTGTGCGTGTACGTATGTGAGAGGGAGGTTGTTGTTTATAGGCACAGGGGAGAGCCATTTATCAGGCAGCCACAATGCTGGCAGGAGTACCAGCATAAGTGTTGCTGCACTGGGTCAACGCGTAAAGCTAAATTATGTTGCTGTTGTTTTTTTTAAAGCAGTTTTCACACTTTTGGCCATAATTCAGATGACTTGAGATTTGAAAAAGTAATGCAGTGCTGACCATATTACAGAATAATATCTTTGTTCAGCTTTCCAACACATTTTAGTCTCATCTTTGTTATTTTCCTCATTGGTTTTAAGCCAATTAACACAAAAAGACAAAACACTCAAAACCACAGTCCTCTCATCAACGTGATAAAACAGACCCATAGGTTTTAACCATTAGTTGTAATAATAACCATTAGGTGTAATAATATGTGTAATTTTATTTGGCTTGATTTTAATCACCCGTTCTGAGTAGGAATGATTTAAGTGTAAAGTTAAATGACACTTTGATGCACTGGAGAAGATTTTCCAAATATATATTTGCTCCACTAAATAAGGTCAATTCTAGCTAATTATTTGGGTCATAATGCTTATCTTGTGTGTCCTCCCATGTTAAAAAGTAAAACATTAAGAAATGGTTGTATGTTGCTGAAATAGTAATAATAGTAATACTTGGGAGGTCCTGAGGGAGGGATGCCCACCACTAGCCCTGTGTAGTCCCCGGGGCCGACACACACCCAGGAGCCGGTCCCCTGGTGTTAGTGGTCTTCCTAGGCAAAACCACTAACACAACTCCTTTGGGTTATATGTTTTTTTAAAGATAGAATTTCAACTTCATCAAAATGTAAGTGAAATAATTTTAAAACTACACAATGGCTGGGTTTGTTTTTAAGTGAGTAATGAATGTTTGCTTTTTTACATGGAAGCATGACAATGGACCTTAGAATGTCTGGAGTATATAAGTGAAAATACACATGAGGTGGTTAGCGGTACAATTTGAATTCAAGGACCATAAGTAATAATTCAGCTCAGGTCTGACTGATCCACATATTGAATATTTTATGCTCATCTAATTCCTCAGTGGTCCTAATACCAAACAAAAGCACTAAAAATGCAACCGTTTTTACAGATATATTTAAGGCTTTAGTGCTCTCTTTGAGAACAACTCTATTCAGTGCAGAATTATTCAGTCTAAGTCACTTAGACTTTCAACCAGAGAGGATTAGATGCAGTTCATACTCATCCAAAAACTCTCAATTAGCCCTTTGGGCTAATTTATGCTGATACATATGAAGCTACATGGCGATTCCAACATTAACAACATTTTTGTTGATAGCCATATTCAATGTGAATATAACAGGATGTCTAGGACTCATAACAAAAGCTTGCAATAATTTCACCAGATGAATTCACATACTGAAAACAGCTGGATAGTGCTTTGATTTTCTTTGATGACAAATATTCTGTTAATTTAATATGCTGTAGCACGGGTTCTTGTCACATTACCTTTTCTATTTTTGTCTTTCTTTGATTAAAACAATCACATTTTTACTTTTGACCAATAAATGATCATTAGCAGGGGTTTGTAACATCCATGCATGCCTTAAAAGCTGGTGGGGATAAAATAATGGATATGCGTATGTTATTTCATTTTTCTCTCTTTTTGTGTGACTTTTTGTAGCACAAACCAGTATCCTAAATATGTTTTACAGTTTACTGTGATTTACAAATAGTTTCTTATTATTGAGGCTTAAAAGTAGCAAAATTAATGAGTGACAGCAAATGAGTGAATTATTACTTTTTATACACACTGCCATGTGCAACGAGATAGTTAGAGACACTTCCTTCTATAAATCTATGCTCTTAGTCACTTACTCTGACACCACACATTGATAGTGAGACAGACAGTATACTGCTGTATGGGGACACACTGCAAACCACTAATGCCACATTCACTGTCTGCCTCTTTGTATAGTTGTTGGGCTTAATTATGGGAAAGGGTTATACCGCAGCAGTTCTGTCTCCAAATTGGCTCATTTGTTGGCTGCTGTATTGTTCCATTCAGTTCCTGTGGTGTTCCGATGTGTTCTAACAGCAGTGGAGGGCAAATGGAGTAAAGTTATAAACCAGAGATATGAATTTAGCTAAAAATAGTAGAGCACTGTTACAAACATGAACAAAGCTTACGTATTTTTTTATTATTATGGAAATTACAAAATGCTTCACTATTTTCATGGTCTCATAATTAAACTGGTCTAAGTTTTGTATCTGATTAATTAAATAGTCACCACTTTTCTGACTAAAAGTATCTTGTGATTCATTCATTTATTCATCTTCTATACTGCTTATTCCATTGTCACGGGGGAGCTGGTGCCTATCTCCAGCAGTCTACGGGCGAGGCAGGATACACCCTGGACAGGTCGCCAATCCATTGCAGGGCAATCTTGTCATGTAAGTGCAATCTTGTCATGTGAGTGCAAATCTGAACACTGTTGCTCATTTCTTGTTTGGTTTAATTTCCTTCAAACATTCGACACCTGGACCAGCTGTTTAGAAAGAATTAACACCATCTCTTAAACTAAGATGTCTGGTATGATATTTCTTGTTAAAGTCAAGTGTGTCTTACAGTCCACTATCCAGTTGTTGTCAGTATGTGACTAGATTACACTGTTTGTAAACTGTAATTATGAGCCCCACCCATGCAGGTAATTGCTTCAAGCTTGAAACCCTGTTGTATCTCTGTTTGAGGCTCTCAAACAGAGCTACAGAGATGTTGAAATAAGTACGGAAGAAGTTCCTAAGTTGGCCTGTGGTGTTTGCAGAGTCAAATATAAAGATTTCTTTGCGATGTGGCCAACTACACTTTCACTTTATTACAAAAGCCACCATCCCTTTTAAATATTTGATCTGGCAGCATTTTGAGTACAGTGCCACAAACGGTGAGTCACAGAGAAGACATTAATTATTTGAAAACAGTGACTGCAACTAACCATTAGCTGCTAACAATGCCAAAGATGACATCAGCTTTGTAGCTTTCGGTCAGAGCTAACCTAAAGTATTATTTCACACTTTATTAATGAATCATCATCTCTAGTCTAGTATAAAATACTTTGATCAAATTTAAACTGCATCATCCTACACAGCACAGAGCTAAAACAGTTTGATAATTATGGAACCTTTCAGTCCACCTAATAAGCATAAAAAAGACAATACAGTCAAACTTGG
The DNA here is from genome assembly GCA_036173005.1 of Crenichthys baileyi. Classification (NCBI taxonomy): domain Eukaryota; kingdom Metazoa; phylum Chordata; class Actinopteri; order Cyprinodontiformes; family Goodeidae; genus Crenichthys; species Crenichthys baileyi. Next base: position 385,337 of record JAHHUM010000072.1, on the reverse strand, counting down.
AATGAATTTCTATCAGTTAATATTTTTCAAAATTTTTTGATTGGTTAAAATATAACAAAAAAAATGCGGCCATGGAAGCAAAGTAGAGTTTTATGGTATAGTCTTACCACTGCCATCACTTCTGGAGTAGACTCTGGAGTAAAACCTTTGTATGGGTTTCCGTACACGCATCAGGTGTGAGCATGTGTATGTATGATCTCGGTTTAACAACTACCATCTGGTACAATAAGCATCCCTCTGTTTGTGTTTGACATCAGGTCATTGAAGCCAACAGTCAAACAGATGGCAGACAATGACCTTTCCTTGTGTCTGGAAGTACATACATTTAATCCATCATACAGCACATGCATTGGCACACGCAAAAACATGCACACACACGGGGCATTCATTTGGTTGCTTCCCAGTCTTCATGACAGCTGTCACTCAGAACTCATTCAGTAAACACACACATGGTTAGGGGCAGTATTGAGGTTTAGTGGTCCGTATGATCAGATTGGTGCCCAAAGTACCAACCATGTTTGAACAAAAAACAACCCTTTAGGACATGATCTCTGAATACGAGTGTGTATGTGTTTGGTTGTGGCCCCTCTGGGTCCAGTGCTTTGAATACCAGTGAGACGGCGATCCCAAACTAACAGACAGATCTGGATTTAAACAGGACATGTTGCACACACACACACTCAGACACTTGCACAAATATACACATGCATTAAAATATTCACTCTGGACAAGAAGCAAACTTAAGCAAACCATGTTCATGCAGAGCTTTGGAAGGATCCAGCTGACAGATCTCGACTGGTGGGAACAAACCGATGATGACATAAGTCAGATCTCTCTACCTTTTCCTTGGTTTATATTTACCAATGAAAAGGCTGAGGCAGTCACTGTTGCGCAGCAGATACACAGAATGTTTTGGGGTGAGTGGTTTCAAAAAGCAGGAACTGACATGTAGAATACCTCTAAAGCATGCAAGCAGTATACCATATGACAGCAAACTGACCTTCAAAGAAATTACACAATGAACGCTATAAATTTTCTATACTGATGATAGTAATACAGATGAGATGATGCACAAAATGTGTTTAGATATATATAAATTGTCCTCCAAACTCGAAAAGCTGCACTGGCCTGAAACACTTTCTGACCTAACTTTTGATCAGATTGTGATATTAAAAGGAAAATCTAATAAAGGTTTGGAGTCAGAAAAGTTTGAAACATTTGTTTTCAAAAAGATTGGAAAGATTGATAGTTTTTGTTCAAATTTTTAAACTGAACTTTTTTGACACAAAGAGACGCTTTGTAATCACTTGTCTATTATGACCGTTACCAAACAAGGCTGATGACACCGCAAGTATAGCCTTATAAGATTTCTTAGGTCACCTAAACATCTCGTCTGAATGCTGGTATGAGATAAATTAAAAAAGAACTTAAATAGTTTTAGCATAATGGACAGTGTTCTCAAAATAAGATATTTACAGTCATGTTCAGTTAAACAGGTGTGTAGTAAAAATCTTCAATTTCTTCCATTCACTGCTGCCATGTTTTAAAAAGCAACTACATGGCTTAGTAATATAAAGTGTTCTGATGACATAAAAGGTGTGTTTGTACACACCTTTGAATACTAAAGTATTAGTCCAGGTCACAACCATAGCAAAGATTACTGTATATCTACAGTACCTCAATGCTGCCATAATTTTGGTTTTAGTATTTACAATTTTTGAAACAAGTAGTGATACAAGGTTGCTGCCAGATAGTGCTTTTAAATCTCTGGGTAGGCTGCAGATCTATTGGGTCTCAGAGACACTGCTTTCAAACATTTCTCTTAATTTCCTTATCCTTCTAACTGTACAAATCACCATATAAATCTTCACCTTCTGTATTATCACTACTTTCAACTTGGGGGACCATTGCGTAATGCATTGATGCCTGAATTTGGAGTTCCATATGTATCGTTATAACCCTTCAGTGACTTTTGGTTGCATCTCAGCTCCCTTCTCTTTAGTTTCTTTTTGTTACTGTAATGATTCTGAGGTCGAAGTGGGTTTTTGGTGTGATTTTGAGTCACCTAACTCCAGTCATGTAATCAAGCCTGCTGCTCTTTCAACGCCTGATTGTCAACAACATTCTGATAATCAAGCTTTCTCAAGGTGATTCTTACCTCATCTTCCCCTGTTTAACTGCAAAACCTACCTGAACCTCAACTTAAGTCTCCCATGAAGAAATTAATACAGCTTCAAACTAATTTTTGTTAGCCCAAACACAGTTAAAAAGGAAAAGGTGTAAAAATGATAACATATGCCCTTTAAATAAATGACAGAATAAAGTGACAACATTATCAAATAAAGCATCATCCCCATCCCACATGTAACCCCAAATTTGTTTGCCCCCTTTTATGAAACAATATTGAACTAACAGAAGAATGTGTCAGACATTGTCTTAGAGCATGTTTTTGTTTGTTTCCGAAGAGAAATTGGACAACAATCAAAATGGAAAATAACAACAATATATATAGAATACTTGCACAAACCTTATTAAAAATCATAAACTAAAATAATCCTTCGTTGTATATTTTACTTACATGACAATTTTCCTTGAAGCCATCATTCACAAGATCTAACGGCTGGTTCTAATTTGAACAATCAGCATTTATTGACTTCTGTGTGTAGTTAAATTTACTATGTGCATAAATTCTGACAGGGAAAGAAGAAAAGTTGGCCATCGGCATTTGAAGGCTAGGCTTGCAGCACACTTTCTCCCAAGGAAAGAAGATTAAATCAGCACATTTTACTGTTTACAGTTAGAATGTTTGTAACGTCAAAAAAATTATCAGACTTAGAACTAGAAATGGATCAATCAGAGATTTGTGGTCATTTTGTTTTTACAGTTTCTCCTTAATAACAGCATTCAAATGATTTAGCCTTCCTACAATTAGCGGTCATTCATGATTAATTCATGATGAGCAGAGACTAGTCAAGCTGTGTGTAAAAGAGATTTTTTTTTAAACAAAAATAAAATGATAATCAAAGTAAGTAAGTTTCAACCTGTCTCACTAGAATCTCACATTACCTAGTAGCACAGCTAGCTAGTTAAAAAAAACAGCAGTGTCCATGTGTATTCTCAAGAGAATGTAAACCTTACCTCATTTCTGATTGTCCAAATCACTGAGAATATTTCCACATTCAGCATGTCACAACCATCGCAGACGCAGAAAGCTCAAAACAACAAAACAGAACCACTTTAAAGTAATATGTGTAGCATTATTGGTATCAGCTGAAGAATATTTGCCTATTCACGACCCAATCAGTCAAAGTAAAAAATTAACATCATCCACTAATGTCTATCTCTCTGTAGTAGCAGCCTGCATGAAAAAAAAAAAGGATGCAGTTTCCTTTGTAAAAGCTTAAAACAGCTTTTGTGCTTCCTCTGGCTTGTTTTTTTTAAACAACTGACAATGAAAATAGCTAACCTCTCCTTCAGTAACATCTTCAACAACAAAAAGTCTCATTTGATTTATTCAAAAATTAGGCATTGACAGGTTTTAATCGCCTTCTATTATTTGTTTTAATTTAATATTAAATAATTTTGAGCGTAAATAAGAATTTATATTTCTAAAGGGTTAATATCAAATTTGATCATTTTTCAAAATATTATGAAGCCATCTTTAGCAGTTTTGTGGATTAAATGTTAAATGATTAAAATATAACTGTTAATAAATATTAATAGATTGAAAGATAATTACTAAATGTTCATGTGGTAATTTCAGTCTAAGGACAAACAGCACCGTGATGGAGGTTACAGGTACACTGAGGGACTGTTTACACGACAATGTTTTCTAGAGAAAACAGTAAAGTTTCATTTTTACAGTTGGTTTTCTCTGCAAATGTCAATTTGTAGTTTCAAAACAAGTTTCAGAGTGTAATGGTTTGAAAACGTCCTGGTCGCCATCGTTATGTAGATGGCGAAAAATTTAATCTTCTTACAGGCAAGGCCGAACAGCTTAAAACCCACAGAAGACGAAAATATCAACAATAACAATGGCGGATTGCAGAGTACTTACTTGTGCTGCTGACTCTTATGAATCTAACAACAATTCTCCACCAAAGTACTCCTTTTTTCCCCCATTTTGTAAGCAGGAAGTGTTTCTGCATGTTATTGAGTTTCAAAAAACATACCATCTAGTAGTGATGTGGCAGGGGAAATACACAATCTTTACGTCTCTACTGTTGCCATGTGATTGGTGGTTGTAATTAAAACGGAAAAAATGGATAGTTGTCGTATAAACAGTACCTACATGTTGTGGTCAAATTGTTGTGCAATTATGATTGTTTGTATATTAATACATATTATTAATTACAATTATTGATAGTAATAAATAATTCATAATAATTAACCACCGTGGGCTGCACGGTGGCGTAGTTGGTAGCACTGTTGCCATGCAGCAAGAGGGTCCCGGGTTCGATTCCCGGCCGGGGGTCTTTCTGCATGGAGTTTGCATGTTCTCCCCGTGCATGCGTGGGTTCTCACCGGGTACTCCGGCTTCCTCTCACAGTCCAAAGACATGCCTGTTAGGTTACCTGGTCAATCTAAATTGCCCTTAGGTGTATGAATGAGTGTGCATGGTTGTTTGTGTGTTGCCCTGCGATGGACTGGCGACCTGTCCAGAGTGTACCCCGCCTCTCGCCCATAGACTGCTGAGACCAGCTTCCCCGCGACCCACTATGGAATAAGCGGTAGAAAATGACTGACTGACTGATGAGTAATTAACCAAACTGTTTGAAGATTTAATATGGTGTAAAAGTGTGATTGTTTAGCTATTAGCACCTATTAATAATTATAATTAATATTTGTTAACCAAAATTACCGAAACGTTTGAATATACAGTTTTAGCCAAACAACTTGTGGTTTATAAAGTACTGCCCTATGAATGACAGCGCAAGGCGACTGTATTATCTGGCAGTAAATGAAAGAGGTCGAATCAGAACGGACGTTCAGAAAACAGTCACTGTACACTTTTCACAAAAATAAACACAGAACACTTCTCTTATATATATGGGTGAATTTGTTAGCTAAAATGATTAAACCTTACATTTAAAATATAGGTGCCAATAAACTCTACACGTAAAGTTAGCAAGAGTCACTAAACTACTAAACGAAGAAAAGGTTAATAAACCAAGAGTAATCTGAAGGATCAATCAATCAATGAATAATGAACAAACTGGGTAATGAAGAATAATTAGCTCCTGGATTAAGTGTTAACATAAAAAACAAATGATGAACAGCAATGCATTGATGACACTTTAGCATGGACAATTAGTCGGTACCAGAACACGCTATGAGGAAAGGAATGATAAGGTTAGCTCAAAGCTAATCAGAACACCACTACGTACGTGTGTGTGGTCCAGACAGCAGACCAGCTAGCGAGCAGACCAGCAGCCAGGCTAACTTAGCAAGCTAGTTAGCACGCAACTAGTGGCTAGGAACCCTGGTTATGTTTTAAAAACACAGTGAGATCATCAAAACAATCAATAAGGAAGTTTGCTGGCTTAATTGCAACAGTCCAAATACACTTCAAAATAGCACAATAACGATACTTAGATCATTCTATCTTAACCTAATTTTTTCTCTGCCCAGACACAAAAAGCCACTTACTATGAGTTGACTTTTTCCACGTCACTCAGAAGGCAGGATTTATCGTCCTGGAGTGGGAAACAATGGCACTGGCCCAACACTGCACGTCCGCTTGGCACCGTTGATTGGCTCACGAAGCCGTGGTCCACTTCTTTGGCAAAAATAAGGGGAATCACTTAAGTCTAATACAATCAGAGGTAGACTTCCTCCTTGGACCAGCAAGATTCAGACATTTACTCGTAAACAATGCACTCTATTCATGGGTAAACCGCAGTGGAAGAGCTGTGATGTATGGACGGCTCGTGCTTCTTTATTATCAGTGATGTCAGCGGAATCCCATAATTACACTGGGAGGTGTAGTTTGATCCACCCTTTTCTGGGTAAATGGCCCAAGAAAAGATTGAGACTTGACATGGACTTGAAAAAAATGACTTTTCAACATTTCTGACTTTCAGTCATCAGTACAGAGTAGAAATAAACAAATGACCTCCAGAATAAAGATTCAGTTTAACTTACACAAATGAATAAAATTCATGTAATGGCCAAACAGAATATCACCGGAGTATATCATCAACCTTTTTTTCCCCAATGTTCTGACTTGCTCAACTGCAAAGGTTATGGGACCTGGGGTGGACGATGAAGTTGAAATCTTCACAATTACAAAAGCAATAAATAACCAACCTCTGTGCCAGCTAAACACTTTCTCCTCCATGTCAACTCACACAATTGCCTACTTCTGTGTCATCTACACCGACAGAAACAGACAGATGATTGTTTTGTTTTTTTCTATTTTTTTATACAATCAATCTGATGGTCAGTACAATAAAAAACACAATTTTTTTTAGCCCACAGCTTGATCCTGAGCAATTCTCAGACCAATCCTGGTCCACGGACCAATTTTTGGGGACTTTTGATCTAGAGCACCTATCATTTTGAGGTCTGTGTTATGGGACATATCTAGGAAAATATCATCAGCTAATACAAAAGCCACAAAACATTGCTTTGCCAGATAATTTGGTGTGTGCGTTGTATTAAAATTTACATAAACATGAAGTGAGATCTAAAGAGGGACCAAAAGATACAAGAGAAGCTAAAAAGACACAAACTGTTTGGAGAAAGAGAAAATGACTGAGAGCATGACAATGACAGCAAGACAGTGCACCACACATGCATGCACACACACACTTGCCTTTGGGCAGTACTTTCACCTCTACTGACATTTAACTAAAAACCAATATCCATGTCTACAGCCTGTAACCCTGGGGCAGGAGGGAGGAGAGGGAGATGTGTGTATGTGATTGTTGGGAATGAAACAAACACCTACGCAAGCATATATTTGTATGTATGTATGCTACTCACTTGTCAGTTGTTATTTTATTAAGGCTGATCAGTGTATAAATACATCTGTCTGTTCATTCACAACGACAAAGTATGTGCAAAGACGGAAAAAATGCACAGTGATGTCCACTGTCCCCTGGGTGAGGTCAAGGTCTCTGTCCCCACTCCACATCATTATCATATCCATCTGCACTCTCACATTGCACCAATAATCACGCTCTTGAATCAAATATATAATCAGTGAGGAAATGCCCCCTCGACACAACCTAGCCATAATCCTGCAAGAATTGCAATTGGAAAACTTATACAAGGGTTACCTGGTGAAGCCGGATTATGCCCTGGGGCCTCAGCAAAGCAGGAGAGAGTGAGAGGAGAGATACCAGGGGTTAACAGGTGACTATAAGGGGAATGAAAGACAGTAAAAAAGATAGAGAGGGTGGAAAACAAAACAAATAGAAATGAAGATAAAGAACATGATTCCGTGATAATTACTTTCTATAAGAAAGATTTATATGGATAATGAAAGAGAACAGTAAGAAAGATTTAAAACTGGGTATGTGATCGTTTTGTGTTTGACACGCTGCTCAGAGATATTTAATCCCTTCCCAAATCACCAAGTCACTACTTTTACACCTCTACAATCTACAGCATTTCATTGGAGAGAAACTGAACCTCAAGTTAAATGCTAGCCTGGGGGTTCTAGTAAAATCCTACCAAGCTCCAACCAACTTCCACTAAATGTTCAACAGAGAAATTAAACTACAATTATGGTAAAATGAAAGTACACCCCTTTTATACTCCAAGGTTTTTCAGATTTTTATATATCTAAAACCCAGTCAGACTAATGCATATCTGCCTTTTGTATCAATGGCAAATTAATATATTTATCTTTATGTAAATAACAATCTTTCACCTTACTGATATTGTAGGATGAACAATTTAATCCCCAGCAAAGCCCCAAACTGCCACAAATTGTTGAAACAATGCCTTGATGATAACATTATTTAATCTTATGCTGGGCCATAAAGTCACTTGCACAAAACCACTGGTTAAGATTAACTCAACTCAGCATACCGAATGCTGAAAATGTTTTCAGCAGCAAGGGAGTCCTGCCTATTTTCAGATTTTCTAGCTAATAATTACTTGACCACTTGGCGACACTTGTCACAGGATGATTATTAGTAGAAGTCAGAGTACGACGATCATCACGGCAACCCGGCAGAGTTCCTCTGCCCCTGCATGTAAGTAATGCTCCAGTACTATGGCACGATTGGTCCCAACTGTTGCTGCTTGCAAGCTTGTGGAGTGTGTGGACAGTTGACTGCCCTGAGTTTTGTTTCCCTGCAGCAGCTTTGCCGTCAGGAGGATCGATTTGCAGCAAATCCTCATCCCGTGGAGCCAGATTGCGGCGCTCCTTACAGCATCTGGGCAGGGTTTGGGGTTCTGGCTCCCTGACTTTTAGGATTTTAACGTTTTAGTGTATCTTTTCAGTGTGTGGGCCCAATTATTTTAGTCTTCTTATAAATTATATATTTTTTAAACATGCTACTCAGTTGGTCTTTTGGTTGATGAGCGCTTGCCTTGGTTTTTTTTTATATTTTTGCATATCCCTTTTAGAGTTCCTAGTATTCTTTTAACCAAACACTAGGTGGCGTTGTTTTTAGTTGATTTATAGCATCACATGGCTGCACTCACTAAACGTGAACTGTATAGAGCATGGGTCCACAACAATTATAATCTGAAGAGCCATTTTTGCTTTCAATGCAGCTAAATAAAATGCAGTTAGTCACAAATGTTAAACGACCTCTTGAAATAAGGATCTAATAATTTTTGATAAATATCTACTATCAGAAATTGTCATCACTTTTAAGAACAACCATTTTGATTCCTATTAGGTTTTAAAACATAGAAAAACAGAAAACTTTTGCAAATGAAAGATGGGTACATTTTCTTGAGATGCTGATATTTGTAGGAAATGATGGGAAAAAAGCAAGTAGTTTCCAATCTACTGACAAGAAAAAATATTAATGGAACTTTTAGAGTCATTCAGTTTTAAAATTCAAGGCAATTGTTTAATTAAAAACCTGTATTTCTTATTATATCTATCTTTAAAGATTAATTGGTCTCTATCATTTTAGCCAAAGTTATTAAGAGCACTGTGAAAGGTCCAAAGAGTCGTTTGTGGTCCGGAGGTCCAATGCCACTGGTGACACACTTGTGGTACAGAGCATTGAACATTCACCCCAAATAAACAGGAGATTAAGTATGAGAGGAGAAATTGAAATTGTCCTGTCAAAACCAAAAAGTAAAAACTGCATGTACATGCCAAACAGGTACAATTCAAATCCAGTTATCCATATCAATCCAAGTCATTCTAATCGTGTCCCGTTATATTACCCGATTTACATCCAATCCAGTTCAATCCGAATTACAAAGTCAGTTGATCACATAAAGCCAGGTAGTAAAAAGGTATTATAGGGAGTGGTCCTCAAACCTGGTGCATCTTTACGATATGTCTTGGCACACCTATTTCTTATGATTGCATTCTCACCTCATTATGTCATTAAGAGCTACTCAAGCCTGTTGATCACCCTAACCATCTAATTCAGGTGTGTGGCCGAAGAGAAACACTTAAACCATGCCCTAATTCCATTGAGCCACTGACTTTGAGCAAACCCTTGTGCTTCAAAGGAAGGGGGCAGTGGGAAGGAAATACTTATTTCAACAGAAAGAACCCTTCAGCAGAATCAGAGTCTGTATGAGTGGCTACATGGAACTGACTGGGAATTGAGAGGACAGAAAGGAGACAGAGTAAAATACGCAGAAGTGAGTACTCGGGAAAGAAACACAAGGTAATAGCAAAAATGGTTCCACTAATGACACCATCTTGAAAAGAGACATACAGAAACACAGACACGCTGTAAAACATACTTAAGGAAAATCCAGCTCCCACAAATCATGTGAGTCTAGCCCTTTGTTGATTGCAGGTTAAATCATTGATATTGTTGAGCCCAAGTTCACAAGTCTGCAAACACACTGTCTCCCCCATTCCATCCCCTGTCTCCAAGCCTGTTGGAATATTGCTTGTTCATTTCCTAAATTCTGCCCTGCCTTGTTGTATTTATGTCTTGCAACCAACTTAATTCTCTGCTTCTGTCTGCAAGAACCAAGTCTGCTCCAGTCCACTACTTGATGCCAGCAGATGTGCTCTTGTGCTCAATGGAACCTCACTTGCTCCAGGTTTTCAAGCCTTCTACTAGTCGTGGGATATCTGAAAAGGTCACTTCTTCTTTGCTTCATCGGTAGAACTTATTTCTTCAATACCTTTCAGCCAGGTTTCTTTTTTCTTTTCAGCTTCTAGACCAGTGATCTAAGTAACCATTCTAGTCTGGTCAGTCTCCTAGACATTATGCCATTATATACCTTGTTGCCATCATTTGTTAGGTTGGCACCCAGGGCAACCCCTTCCAGACAGATGTACTCATTTGGTCAGCCCACAGATTTCCATCCTGTTCTCCTTTTCTCAACTGATTAGCCTCCAGACTGAATTAGTGAAATGAGATTTTACCATTTTCCTCTTTCTATTTGTGGGATCCCACTTAATACCCCTCTCTAATGATTTTGTTTAATGTTCAGATCATGTTACATTTTAACATTTTCCTAACTCACACTGGGACGGTTGTAGCTTATATGTTGTATTATGTTGGTTTTTTCTTCATTATACTTATTTTAGAGTAGGTTTGGGTTTGGGGTAGCTTAGTTGATCTATACAAAAAACACCTGACACAGATTTTTATTTTAAACCCTCCCTCTTGGCAGAAAAGATGTGACAATCTTTGTGACAAAGTTTATAGCCCAAGTTAAAAATGCTTCTAGCTCTTGCATCTAAAGTGCATTCCGATAGTATTCACCCCCTTGGCATATTTCAGGTTCTGTTGCCTCACAACCTGAATTAAAATGAAATGTTTAAGAGTTTTTACCGTTTTATTTACAAAAAATGCCTACAACTAAAGATGTATTTATTTTTTTATTGTGAAGAAAACAACAAATAGGACAAAATAACAGAAAACTTCAGTGTGCATCCCTTCCTAAACTCAGTACTTTGTAGAGCCACATACTGTGGCAATTACAGCTGCAAGTCACTTTGGATAAGTCTCTATGATCTTGCCATACCTTGTCAATGGGATTTTTGCCCACTCCTCAGGGCAAAACCGCTCCAGTTCCTTCATGTTGAATGGTTTTCACTTGTGAACAGCGATCTTTAAGTCTAACTGCAAATTCTCAATTGTATTGAGGTATGGACATTGACTAGGCCATTCCACCACATTTGAATGTTTCCCCTTAAACCACTGAAGTGATGCTTTAGCAGTATGCTTCAGGTCATTGTCCTGATGGAAGGAGAACCTTCATCCCAGTCTGTGATCACAGGCAGACTTGAAAGGTTTTGCTCAAGAATATCCCTGTATTTAGCACCATTTATCTTTCCCTTGACTCGGACCAGTTTCCCAGTTCCTGCTGCTAAAAAACATCCCCACAACAGGATGCTGCCACCACCATGTTTCACTGTGGGGTTGATCTATACAAAAAACACCTGACACAGATTTTTATTTTAAACCCTCCCTCTTGGCAGAAAAGAAGTGACAATTTTGGGATGGGATTGTTCTGATGGAAGGTTAACCTCCATCCCAGTCTGTGATCACAGGCAGACTTGAAAGGTTTTGTTCAAGAATATCCCTGTATTTAGCACCATTTATCTTTCCCTTAACTCGAACCAGTTTCCCAGTTCCTGCTGCTAAAAAACATGGTGTTTCTGGGAGATGGGATGTAACTTTTTAGGGGCTTCATAGCAAAAGGGTTGGATACATGCACACATGCCAATTTAAATGTTTTTTTTTCTTTCAATTCTTTTGTAATGAATATTTTTCTCATTTCACTTTACCAACTTAGACTATCTCGTGCAGATCCATCTCATAAAATAAGATTCAAACACTGGGGATACTGTTGCAAGGCACTGTAAAACATTTGACTGTAAAACATTATAGCCTTCTGGTCACAAGAATAGTAAGTTTGTCTGTATAGACCTAACAAACAATCTAAACATAGTCATTGTTGACACTGATCTTCCTTTGTTAGTTAAGATATGAAGATTTTTATCTGAATGATCTTGATTCACATCATCAGTCTTAATAATATCATCACCTTTGGTTTCAAAATACTTGTCACTGAACTTTCTTGTATTATTTCCTTTTTTTTATATTTCCACCATTTCACTTTTTTATCTAGTCTTTCTACTTTCTTTCATCAGTCTATGTCATTACCTCAGTCTGTTTCCCTCATGTCCTCACATTGTCCTTACCTCCAACTCATCCTCTTTACTCATTTTTCCCTCTTTCCTTGTTGTCACAAGAAGCCAACTGCTCTTGGGGGAAGTTTTCCAAATCTTCCCATCCTCTCATTTTTCACCAGCTTTCCTCTTAAAGCCCCCCATCCATTCCCACACACATTTACACACACGCCCGCTCCCATCTCCTCATCCATCCCCTCTCTCTCTCTCTATTCATTTTCTCCCTGTCCGTCCATGGCACAAATGCATTTGTTCAATACCCCCAGCAAACAGATTAGTGGGCTGTTATCAACGAAAGGGAGACGGTGATAATGGTTTTCACCACATCTCCCCTCTCCGACAGATTAAAATGGGCCAGGTCATCTACCACACAAACACAAACAGACCCGCACACATTCACATTCACAGATAAAGGCTTGCAAACAAAACAAATGTAATCAAAAATCTTGGTAAATACATGTGTTTGTTTAATAGACGTTAAAATACCCACTTGTCCACAGAAATGCATGCATTTCCAGACACGGTAAACTAAAAGTCCCTACACATAAGAATCTAGAAGGGCAATCTTCGTCTGCCCCTCCATCCCCCTCCTCTGCTCTCCTTGTCTTTCAGCATACCATTGGATTTCCTGTCCAATCTACTGTCACTATAGTAAGGGCCAAAAGATACAAGGTGAAGTCAGTTCCGATCTGATAGGCCATTGTCTTGGCTCTGGATCTTCACACACCAACCCTATACCAACAAATAAGGTCATACACACATATGCACTGGCTGATTACCTGTTTAGCTGATAATTGTAACATTCCCCCTGCAGTTTATAAGCTTTGTGTGTATGTGTGTGTATGTGTGTGTAACTGGGTGTATTAATGAATGCACGTTTCTGTTGTAGCATCTCGGTCGTTTTGCACCTTTGCAGTGAGAGTTAACCGCCAGGAGGATGTTAAGTATCTGTTACGAAAACCCAAATTTTAAAGTAAATTTCTATGTTCCACTTATAGTCTAATGAAGGAAATGTAGCTATGTGATTGCAATAAATAATAGCTACCAGCAGCATGTCACTTGGAGTTTATTGGGTCATAATCTCATCATATTTCCTAAGCTTCATCTGGCTCAAAGAAAGATCACAACTACAATCAAGGGAAATAGGTCGAAATTTAAAGTCTTTAGAATAATGTAATAATGTAACCGACAAATAAATGAAATTATTTTCAAGATTTTAGCATTTGTATGACTATTGAAATGAATGAATGATGAAAATTCCAAAACCTTCAAGAAAAATTATCATATATGCAAAGTTTTAGGTACAGTGGTAGGTTAGTGGCATGTTTACAGGTATGAAATGGGATTAGAAGGGGAAGAAATGAGAATGTGTTGGTACAAAATTTGGGTGTAATTTGGAAGTTAAGGATTGAGAATAATGTGTAGACTGTGTTAAGGTTATGTCATGAAACAGATTTTGAAAGAACTTTAGTCTAGCACTGCTTTAACCATGATCAGTATTTCCTTCCTTTGAATATGATGTTGATATTATTGCTGCCTGCTTGCACGGGATAAGTATTGCCGTGTTTTAAATCCCACAGACTTTGTTGACGCAGACTTTTTCAAGAACAAAATAGTAACAAAGAAAATAGCAGTTCAATAATATCCAAAGTGGTGTACCTATTGCCCTAAAGTATTAAGACCACATTTTAACTGGGCTTATGAAGGGATGATAACTAGCCAAACTGAAAAAAGCCATAAAAAATGTCCATAGATTTCTTTCATATGCAGTAAAGTTTGGCATAAAACTCTGAAGGACCCAAGAAGATTTTTCTCCAGTACAACAATCAAACTCAGTTTGTGCTTTGGAGACTTCCTCTATTTTCTACAATCCAGTTTCTATTATCTACAATCCAGCATCCACTTGTGATTAATTATGCTAGTGGTCAGAGTAATGTTTTCTCCCCTTGTAAACCCCTCTAGTGGTGACCCAGCCCCGTCAATAATTAATGTCACGGATGCTCTATGTTTTATAAGAGGCCACGGCTTTATTTTATCACTCGTGCACATTATTTTCATTAGTTCAGATTCAATCAAGACTCACTGAACACAAGGAAAATGAAAGCTAACATGGATTGAAGAACGTTCTTTAGTTCACCACAACTCATACTCTAAAAAGAGATATAATTTCTTCCCAGAATAATATATTCCACTGCCTTTTAAAGCATAATTCTTTTCTTTGATGCCCATTCACAACCAATACCAGGCCTGATTCGGTAATATGTAACGTCTCTCTAGAAAACCCTGTCCTTGTTGCTACCAAGAATTTACTGAATGCAAATGTGTGAAAAAAGGCATTTGTGTCAAGGTTGTGTGATAAGACTTAAATTTTTAATGAGATGGAATGAGATGATGGGGAAAGCAAGGGCAAAGGTCTCACACACATACGTACACACACACCTCACCGATGCATGTGTAAGCACTCATAGACATGTTAATAAATGGGCTAAATACTGAACATGCATGCTCACAGACATGCACACTCTCACACACAGACCCCCAAAGGCAACTGTGTGAAGTATGGTCTCATTAGCCATGCGCTAAGGGATTAACAACAGCAGTGACATTTTGTGTCTTGTAAGCGACCAGTCTATAAAAACAGACTGGAGAACGGAGTGTGTGCATGTGCTGATGAGTGCACCCATCTGTATGTAACATATAAATGTTTCTACATCTCATTTTTTTTCTCTCTCTTCCTGTGTTGTTACATGTGGACCTGGCAACAAATTGTCCCAACATGTTTGATGGGAGAACATTATTATTTGTCCCCTGGGCATTTTAACTGGTTGATTTTTTTTTTTTTTTTTTCTTTTTTGCTGTAGCCAAAGTGAATATGTGATCCGACTTTTATTACACAGCTTTGTCCTCCAACAAAGCTCCCTCAAAGAATTCTGGGTGAACATGTGTATGTGTGCCTAATAAACCTCTGTCATTTGCACATTTTTTGTGTCTCTTTTTTTCCAATGCCAATACTCTTTTTGGTGTTCCAAATCTTGCTTGCTATCTTGCAGAATGCAAAGCAATCCAAATACACCTACACACCCCATCTGCATATTCTAATGCACACCATCAACATTTACTGTCCTGAGGATGGTGGAAGGCAGGAGAGGCTCAGCATGTGGTGGCTATCAAATACGTCAATGTGCTCTAGATATTCTGGTTAATGAGCTACAGAGGTTCATCTTTCACCAAGTGTCTGTGGGTTTCTGTGTGAATGTATGCAACTAAGAAACAACAGATGTAGTACAGACCATATCAGTTTACTATTTTATATAATGTTTGTCATTAGCTCCATGAATTTACTTTGGAACTGTTTTAATGTTTTTTATTCATTGGTCAAAATAAAAACAGGAATGTCTATGTTAATTACTCTGGCGAAAAAATAAAACTACTCTGCAAAGGTATATCCAAAGGTAATGAACCTAAGTGGTGTAATGGCCAATAGGTCTATGTGCGATATGAACAATGGTTTGCCAATGGATTACCTTTATAAAACAGGGTAGAACAAGCTTCCCTCGCTAACGAGGAAGCTCCAAGGAGGCATGTTATTCATAATGAGGTGTGATTTGTGTGCTAGTATTATACTATAATTTCACCTTTTAAACAGTAGGTACTCATTTGTCTGGTATTTTGTGGTGTTTATTAAACACCGTGTGGCTTTTTAGACTAAACTTACTAGTTGCAAAATACCTAATTATATGACTACTCAGCTTTCCAAACATCGGCCAATCACATTTCTGTTCTGCCTTTTAACCTAAAACCCAAAATTTTTTTCTGACTGCTCATGCAAGAAGGCATGTCTTCAATCTTATCATTGTTACTAGCCATTCTTGCATTGGTTGGGTGTGGAGTGCTTTAAATAAGACCATCATTGTTTTATATGTTTAAGAAGTAAAACAACAAAAAAATCCCAAATTTCTCACTGCTGGACTTTAAATCAGACTTTCCTGTTTAAGGTCAGTTAGGATTACCAAAATTATTTATATTAGGTAGAGGTAAAATTATGAGAGAAATCGTGAAGTTTACAAAGATTAAAATGCCTTTAAAAAATTTGGACAGCACAGATGTTGATGTCATGTCTTTGTACAGTTAAGTGGATGCATTTTAAAGTAACACCTCAAGGGCATTGTTTCTTTGTGTGACATCACGAGAATTTCAAAATAAATTGGGCAATGTATCAGGAAGAGAACTCCACAAGTCAAGTACATCAGATGCATGAATGTGCCAGATTCACCCGTTCAATTCTAGACAAGGGTAAACACCACCAGAATGCCCAGCCTTCGTTCGAGAAGGAAAGAGGTGCTGTTTCCTTAAGAGAAAAGGTGTTATAGTGTAAAAAACAATGCATATCAGCCTGAGAGAAAAAGCAAAAGACTGTGTGATCCTGCAGGTAAAAGTGTTTTATTATCCATCATGAAACATGCCCTGTACCACCATGGGCTGAAAGGCCACTTAGTGAAAAGGAAGCTATTACTCCAAAAGCAACATAAAAAGTCAGAATACAGTTTGCAAGTGCTCTCACAGAGAAAGACCTTTATTTTCAGAGACATGTCTTATGTCCTGATAAAATCTAGACCTTAATAAATATTGTCAGATTTGTAAGAAAAAGTGTCTGAGCTCACATGTCTGAGAACACCATCCTAACTGTGAAGTATGGGAGTGCCAGCATCAGGTAGTGTAAGTGTTTTGCTGCAGATGGGACTGGTGCACAAAACCAAATATATTGAAAAGGAAGAATAAATAAATATCATGATCATCTGAAGACATCAGCCAAAACCCTAGTAAAACTAGGGTAAAAACCGGTCTTTCAAATGAACAATTGACATTTTTTGTGTGGCACTGGTGGGCTTTAATTGTAAGTTGACTGACAGGAAATGGTGGGGGGGAGACATGTAGCAAAGGCCAATGGGCAAGGACTCAAACCCGTGACGGCTGTGTCGACAACTGTAGCCTCAGGTTCATGGGTCACGAGTTTTACCCCTGTGCCATCATCGCGTCCGACAATGGGCGTGTTTACATAGACATAAGTATTCGGAATAAAGGGCTGATCGGAATAAAATGTGTCATGTAAACTCGCCAGCTGGAATATTCTGGTTGGATTTGGCTCGATTGTATTCCAAATGAGAGGGGCGGTTTATACCAAATTTTCTCTAAAGTGGTAGTAAAAACCCTTTTTTGGGTCATTCATTCGACTGTGGCAAAAACCCTGACTGCACTTGTCCATGTCAACAAGGTTTGGTTTGAAATCCAAAAACTCTGGGCATGTCAAAGTGCTTCTATTCTGAATAAATCGTGGTGCATGTAAACACACGTCATGATCTGATTATTTAATCTTGGACCCATATAAACAGTATATTTGGAGAAATGTTTTTTTAATCTGATCATGAAATATTGTGCATGTAAATATAGCTAGTGACTCTAAGCATACTTATAACCTAATAGTAAAGTGGCTTAAGCAGGAGTGTTTTGGAGCCCTGATCTCTGTACCAAAGACAATCAGTAGGCAGAGCTGAAAAGGTGTGTATAGGCAAGGCACCCTACAAAGCTGACTCAGTTACATCACTTCTGTCAGGAGGAATGGGTCAAAATTCTAACAGACTATTCAGAGAAGCTTGTGGAAGGATACCAAAAGCATTTCACCTGATTCATACAGTTTAAAAGGCTATTCTATCAAGCACCTAAGAAATGTATGTAAACTTCTGACTTTGTTATTGTAAAAATTGTGAAATAAAAATAATTTCTGGTAATCCTAAATTATTATTCAGTCTGATTTCAATTTAAATAGTAGAAGAAAAAAAGTTTTGAGATTTTTTTTAAACGGTGTGTGTAAATATCATGACTTCAACTGAATAACTGGGATGTAGCTTATTAATTTTATGTTGTCAATTATTTATTTCTACATTTCCATCTATATAATGTACTATAAAACATTTAATATTTGTGTAATAATATTTATTTATATGCATACATCAATGCCCTGGACAGTGTGTAAAATGCAAAATTACTTTGTTCTTATGAGGTGATAAGATAAAAATGAGCAACTCCAAATATAGCTTTTCCATACTGAAACAGGATAAGAATGGTGCTCACATTGGAAAATGATTTGCATCTGCACATTTAAGCACCAACTGCTAAGTGGGGCCTTGAAAATGATTTTTTTAATTCGATATATAGTTTACATTTCATCGTCTTGTCCACTTTCTGTCACTCTGTCTCAGAATAAAGGATATTCAACTACTTTTTAGTTCTGAAACCTTAACTTTACTGAAGGAAGAAGTCTAAACTGATTTGATAGCTTTTAAGATTGGTAAGGGTTAAAATTGTCGCTTACCTGCACACATGGCTCTGAAACTTAACGCTTTCTCCTGGATGATTAGATGTGCAGGTGTATCCATGTCAGCTCATCAAGTGGTGACTTTAAATGTCAGAAGGGAAAACAGTCTTTGCTGTCTGTAAAAGGTATTGTGACCACTACAATTGACCAGCAAAATGTTCCTGAAAATAGTTCAACCTTTGGAGATGTGTCTTCCTCTGAGAGTCTTTAAGATTTTGGAAATCACCTTGGATTGATGTGATAAAAGCAGCCAAAGTTGAAGTATTTTGCTACTGCCTCTTTGGCCCAGTACAACCAGCATATGATACTCAGTGGATCAGAGCATACATTTCCTCAACCTTGATATCCTATTTGGTTTTAATTGCACGCCCCTAAAGTTTTATTACTAACACATGGTTTCAGTGAAATTACATTGCAACAGATGCCAACATGTAAAGAAAGACACACACCCTTTCTGAAACTGTGAAGGAGTTAGTTTCAGTGACCGCTGAAAAGAACCCACCAATAATATATTTATTATACACATGCAAACAACACCATCAATCCTGTTATGACCACATGCAGAATATTATCACTATGAGAAGAACTGAAAAAGTCAAACCTTGTTGAAGTCCCCGATTAAACCCAACTCCTCTTATACTTGTTGAAACTTTAGTAATCACGTTTTTGGTTTTCATAGCAAAGGAATACATTTGTGAAGCAAGTTTCTGCATGTCTTTTCCTCACCTGGAACCATGTTCCATTCAAAACAGAGACCACACAAGCTAATCTTAGCCTAGCACTTCAACACATTGTGGATCCAGCTAAGTTTGCCTCTTTGCCAGTTCTAGCCACAGAATGCCCCAAAGGCAAACAGGAATCAACACATGGTTGGTACAAAACATGATGTGAGGAATGATCCCTTTAAACACTTCATAAAAGGTAGTGCACCAAATGACCAAGACAGCAATAGTATAAAATTGTGAAAAGCTGCAAAGAAGTTAACCAAACTGTCAGAATTAGTGAGTTTTGAGTTTATTGAAGACTGTAGCTGTGTTAAAAATCAAGTATGTGTTTAGAAGAAAATGAAGCCATTTCAGGGGGCAGGACTTTATAGTGGCTGCCTAGCCTAGTTAGGAGCAGCTGGAGCAGGATATTGGGGTTGTCTTGCTTAAACTTTGGTTGGGACAAAATATCTGTCAGTAAGAGAAAACACTGCAGCATCTGGAATGCCATTAATGATTTAACCGAAGTAGACCAGAGGTGTTTTTTTAAAAAAGCACACAAAAAAACTATGGTTTCTGTGATGTGAAATTCTGGGTCAGTAGATATCATAGGGGGTCATAAGGACAGACGGTAAACAACCAGACTTAATAACTAAAAGTGTTTTGTGGTAATTTTTTGGCCTTTAATCTATGCTGGACAAGTCACTTTTAACATATTTCAACATGGATTCTGAAGCATTATTATCCAGTCAGAATTTTAATTCATGGAAAAAAAGCTCTGGCAGAGGAAGAATTCCTGCTGAAAGTAGTTTCATCTTGTGTTATGTTTGAGTCACAATGATTCTGATGATCCACAAGCCATAACGGCTGCCTGCGACAAGCTGAAAAAAAGGGACGAGGATAATGATCATACTCAGGATTTATATATTTATATTTCATTTTGATGTTTTTCATTTGATTTATTTATTCTGCTGCTATCGCCTCAATTATATGACATTTTAGCACAGCAGCCTAAAAATGCCTAAAAATGCAACGCTATAATTGTGAAACGCTTTTTTGTGTGCCTTGTGCATAACTGAATTGGGTCCCACTTTTGCTACAACACAGCTCACTCTTTATGTTTTAATTGTTACAATCTGTACCTTGGATCATGTTTGATGTGCACTAATGGTGGATCTAGCTGGTTTAACTGGACCCTCGTTAGTCAGTGGTGGAAGATGCAGTTCTTTTGCAGGTCACAGTCGGATATATATAATTGGTACTTGAAAATAAAATCTGCCTATTACCCACTTCCATTTGTTCTTTTTGTTGACCAGTAGGGTGTAAAATATATGGGATTCTCTACTAATGGCTCAGGAGTTTTTCTTCAGCAGTACAGAATGTAAGTAAACCCAGCAGAAAAACAAATGTGAATTAAAAACACATAGAAAAACTTGCCTATAGAAGTACTCCTACAATTATATTTTTGAGACTCGTGCAATCAATACAATATGTTAAGCAAGTTTGATTGATTTCCAGTCTTAGTCTGGGCAGCTTGTTTACAATAATAATCAGGACCATGCAATACTGATGGACAGTAGTATGCTTTAAAGACAGGGCACTCATTTCAATCAGTGCCAAAATATCCGACTAAGACTCAGTATCAGCAAATGCCTATTCTTAAATGACTGATCAGGACCTCTCTAGTAAAAAAACAAACCTTGCAGTTTCCTTAATGTAAAAAGAAAGGACAACCTGTACATATTCTTTATGTGCCAGCTCTTTCCCGCTCGTTTGGGGTATTCAGTGAGGCAACTTCTTGTGCTTAGGAAAGGGTTTACTTTGTGTGAGAGTTTAAAACACTGGTGTAAAAAAGCAGCCCTCCTGTCCTGATGTAATGTCGCAGCTTGTTTGCTCATTGACTGACCACTGAGGACATTCTGCCGTTGAAATGTTCAGAACTAAGACAAAAGTGTCAGTAATGACATTTTTTAAATTAGTTTATTCAGCTTGACATGTAATGTCAAATCTATGAAAACAAAACTATTTCATCATGCAAGTATTCTCATGGCAACTTATATAACCATGTAGTGGTCACCAGAAAGGAGACTCCTCTGGAAGAGAAAGCTGAGCTAGCTGAAACCCAGGTCATACTATGGAAAATGAACAAAAGCAGAGTTGACAACATGCAGAGAGCCTGAGATTCACAAAGATGATCCTTCTGTGATGGAATCTAACACCTGATTTGCCTCTCTGCGTGCTACAAGCACACTTTCGAATGGGTCCCCCACCATTGTAAAAGTCTGCTGCATTCCTTCTCAGATCTGATAAGGATGGGCAGTATCTCTATGACAAATAAACCCTTTAGATGCGACGTATTAATTCCATAACCTTTTGAATTTTTGTTTTGGTTTTGCTGTTACAATGATCAGGAATACAAAAGGCATGGGAAAGCTTAATACTGCGTGTTGCATCTCAGATTAAAGAAACAAATGTTAAAGTTTTATTAGAAGCCCTTTGGTTCTCAAATTATATGCAGTAATAACACAATATATCAAGCTTTCTAGGACCACAGCAATACCATGCAGCATGATTTATTCTGAGAAAGTTGAAAGAGTATCAGAAAAGGTATACAGCCCGACCTTAACCTTACCAGGAAGATGATAATTAGCCAGTTTACAATAATGTGCACAGTCAGTAGTGGTAGAAAGCTGTGAAGTACATGCACTATACTAGAATGCATAAAAATCATATCAAGTACATAAAGACTTGTTACTCTCCTGAAGCAGTTTCAGTCCTTCTTTTTCTCTTCTCAGTCTTTCCCACTTTGTGTTCTTTCTTTCTACTTTCTGTTCTTTAAACTTAACATTTCATTATTTCTACTCTTCCCCAAACCATTTTACATCATTCGACCTTCTATCACCACACCATTCGCCTGTGTCATACTGCTCCTCTCACCATCTCACTTCTTGTACCCGTCTTCTTCCCTCTCCACATCCCTTCTGTCACAGCAGCAATGATTATGACTAGTGAGCATAATCCATAGCCATGAATAGGACTGTCCAGCTGATTGTGATGTATAGTTTTTCATTACCGCTCCCCCGCCCCTGTCATTAGGCATAGGGTGGATGGTTGGATTTAGTAAAGAGGATGGGATGAATAGTGGAAGTGGTGCAGGCTATATATATTTATCCACTAATTTGCTTGAAAAAATACCTGCCCCTCCCAGCACAATGGTAATCAGGGGACAAGGTAATCGTCTTCATGTGCAAGAGGCCTTGACGGCCCACACCTGATGAAGAGCTATGTGGTGCTCGACTATTGTGTAAAGAAAGGGAATAAAAGGCAGGCAAAAGAGGAAGATAATGGGTGTACAGGCTATATGCTTTAAAAATTGCAAAATAAATGGAGGAAACAGCCAGTAATGAAAATAAACTGTAAAATCAGACGTCACTTTCTTGGGAGATGTAGCTTGCTTTAACATTTTTTAAAAGCAGCAGTCAAGCTGCATTGTGAGCAAGTAAAAGACAGCAAAGTTAATAAATTTTGGCAAATTACTTTTTTAGCAAGTTAAGGCTTTCTGAACTCTAGAACTTCTAAATCATTTTAGGGGTTGTTCAGTGTTTAAATAAAGTTGTGAAAATGATAAAATTGTAAAAAAAAAAAAAAAATGTATTTTAACATCTAACTACATTCATTTTTTTTCTTCAATATAATTTTACAAATGGTTTACAAAAGTAACTTTTATGATAGTCAGTTTGTCACTTTTTACAAGCAATAGGCCTAAAGCTTCTATGATATGACGATCCATTGACTCCTTTGTTCTGCTTTGCTTTTCATAGAGCATCCCAGACACTTTGTTGTTTTGAACCTTTGGTTGAATAAAACTAATTCCCTCACAATCTGTGACAGTGTTTTGTAAGGTATGAACCAGCATCTTTGTTTTGTCTGAAAAGACCTTTGTGAATTGATTTTTCTTTCTCTCTGCATCTGCGTCCTGCTGAGTCTGTGTCAGTAATGTTGGGCTGAGTGTGTGTTTAAAGTGTGGTTGCATTGTTTTCCTGTATAAGGGAAGTTTGGTTGCGTGATATGGCAAGAGACGGTCGCAGCTGTGTGTGATATGGACAAAAACACTGCAGGAGGCATGACCGAGGAAGCACATGGTTCACACACAAAGACAACAAGGGAGCAGGATGTCAACATGCTGTCATCATTTGGCAACCAGCCATGCAGCGCATTGAAAATATCACTGGAAGTGCTACATTAGTGCTTCCTGCAACCACTGAAGTTGCTTAATTCCAAAACCACACTTGAGTCTTTTTAAATGAAGTGATTACTGAATTGGCTCATTACACTGTTAAAGAGGAAGTTGTATATTTTTGCTACCCTTACATTTAAAGAAAATAGGACTGTATTTACAGATTAGGGTTATTCTTCTAGCCTCAGATGATGATCCTTAAGTAGGTGTGCCACAAAATATTTTGATATTAAAATGCCACAAAAAATTTTGTCATAGTGAAGTCTGTTTTGCAAAGTTCTATCTAGTTGCTATCAGCATGGGACTTTGTCTCACAAAGTAGCTGTCAGCCCTGGGCAAGCTGTAAGCTTGTTTTGTGCTTACTCATCATCTATAGAAATGATGTACACTCCCTGTCAAAAGTTTGAACACAGCTTCTCATTCAATGGTTTGTCTTTATTTTTATCACTACCTCTGGGAACTCCTTCAAGACACTTTTGGTGAACCATTTCAGGTGACGACCTCATGAAGCTCACCGAGAGAAAGCGAAAAGTCTGCAAAGAGCAAAGAGGGGCTATTTTGAAATATCTAAAATATGAAGTTGAGTTATTTTACATTGATTGTTTGCTACAAAATTCCATATACTTTTGCTTCATAGTTTTGATGTCTTTGCTATGAACCTGTGATGTAGAAAGTAATAAAAATAAAGAAAAGCCATTGAATGACAAAGTTGTGTCCGAACTTACTGACTGTTAAAGTAATTCTTGACTTCCTCATTTGACAAAGTAAACTGATACAGACTTATTGTCAACTGGCCAAAATAAATCGGTTGAAGTCCACCACATAGATTTGAGTGGCAGCATTTTGGTACTCGGTTGAAACAAGAAACATTGTCAAACAGACGAAATCTGAATGATTTGTAACCAAGGGTGGAATAAAACATTTTCTTCCACCAGCCCTTCAAAAATGTTATAAGCCTGTATTTGTTTCAAAAACGTTTCTGTAAACAAAAATATATATACAATCAAGTTAAATATGTGGTTTTAAATATCCTATAGTCACTTATTCCTATTTCCGTAAAAATAACTTTACTTTTAAATAAATAACAATGTTCCATACATGTGTAAGCCCCTAAAAAATGTGCTGTATTTTTTCAAATTTCTTTTCATTTTTTGCCCTATGCTGTTTCTCCTGTTTTTATGTTTCTATTTTTTATGAAGTAAGCATTCTTTCACTAAAACACTGTTTGTCATCATACGGTTAAGGAATAACATTTCAACAGTTCAATAGTAAACTAAAACAGACATAAAGGGGCCAGTCTAAGTCATCTGAAAATTAGAGCCAGTGCAATGTTGTGAGCTTAAATTTCACACCGTATTTCCTTATTGTGTGATTTAGATGTGATCTACCTCACTCACCAATGTTGATATTAAAGCCTAGTTTTGACATATTTGACCATCCAAAATCACTTATCCTAAAACACGTAAAGAGTCGTCGTCCTCCTTCAAAAACAAAATGCTAATGTCACAGTTAGTAGTGTTTCATGTTACAGTTGCATGCTGCTAAGCTGCGTTCTCTCCCACAGCATTCAGTCAGAGGCATGGTGTTATTTATATATTTATATATATATATATATATATATACATATATATATATATATATATATATACTGCTCAAAAAAATTAAGGGAACACTCAAATAACACATCCTGGATCTGAATGAATGAAATATTCTCATTGAATACTTTGTTCTGTACAAAGTTGAATGTGCTGACAACAAAATCACACAAAACTCATCAATGGAAATCAAATTTATTAACCAATGGAGGCCTGGATTTGGAGTCACACACAAAATTAAAGTGGAAGAACACTACAGGCTGATCCAACTTTGATGTAATGTCCTTAAAACAAGTCAAAATGAGGCTCAGTATTGTGTATGGCCTCCACGTGCCTGTATGAACTCCCTACAATGCCTGGGCATGCTCCTGATGAGACGGCGGATGGTCTCCTGAGGGATCTCCTCCCAGACCTGGAATAAAGCATCCGCCAACTCCTGGACAGCCTGTGGTGCAACATGACGTTGGTGGATGGAGCGAGACATGATGTCCCAGATGTGCTCAATCGGATTCAGGTCTGGGGAATTGGTGGGCTAGTCCATAGCTTCAATGTCTTCATCTTGCAGGAACTGCTGACACACTCCAGCAACATGAGGTCTAGCATTGTCCTGCATTAGGAGGAACCCAGGGCCAACCACACAAGCATATGGTCTCACAAGGGTTCTGAGGATCTCATCTCGGTACCTAATGGCAGTCAGGCTACCTCTGGCGAGCACATAGAGAAATGTCACCCCACACCATTGTCAACCAAATGTCACCCCCACACCATTACTGACCCACTGCCAAACCGGTCATGCTGAAGGATGTTGCAGGCAGCAGATAGCTCTCCACGGTCTCTCCAGACTCTGTCACGTCTGTCACATGTGCTCAGTGTGAACCTGCTTTCATCTGTGAAGAGCACAGGGCGCCAGTGACGAATTTGCCAATCCTGGTGTTCTCTGGCAAATGCCAAGCGTCCTGCACGGTGTTGGGCTGTGAGCACAACCCCCATTTGTGGACGTAGGGCCCTCATACCATCCTCATGGAGTCGGTTTCTAACAGTTTTCGCAGACACATGCACATTTGTGGCCTGCTGGAGGTCATTTTGCAGGGCTCTGGCAGTGCTCCTCCTGTTCCTCCTTGCACAAAGGCGAAGGCAGCGGTCCTGCTGCTGGGTTGTTGCCCTCCTACGGCCTCCTCCACGTCTCCTGGAGTACTGGCCTGTCTCCTGGTAGCGCCTCCAGGTTCTGGACACTACGCTGACAGACACAGCAAACCTTCTTGCCACAGCTCGCATTGATGTGCCATCCTGGATGAGCTGCACTACCTGAGCCACTTGTGTGGGTTGTAGAGTCCGTCTCATGCTACCAGGAGTGTGAAAGCACCACCAACATTCAAAAGTGACCAAAACATCAGCCAGAAAGCATAGGTACTGAGAAGTGGTCTGTGGTCCCCACCTGCAGAACCACTCCTTTATTGAGTGTGTCTTGCTAATCCCCAAAGATTTTCCCCTGTTGTCTTTTCCATTTGCACAACAGCATGTGAAATTGATTGTCAATCAGTGTTGCTTCCTAAATGGACAGTTTGATTTCACAGAACTTTGATTTACTTGGAGTTATATTGTGTTGTTTAAGTGTTCCCTTTATTTTTTTGAGCAGTTTATGTATATATATATATATATTATATATATATACACACACACTACAGGTCTAAGGTTTTAGCTATACTTTCTCACTTAATGGGTCTCTTTATTTTCATGACTATTTACATTGTAGATTCTCACCAAAGGCAACAAAACTGTGAATAAACTCTTCAAAATAGCCCCCCTTTGCTTTTTATACACCTGCAGTCATGAAAGTGATTGGAACACCAGAAGGTTTGATTTCAGTTAGCTACATATACACTTTAATGATTGGAACAAAAACAACTATTACAACATGAAACCAAACTATTGTAAAGCAAAGTACATTCAACATTTAAATACATAAATTTCTTTAATTTAAAAAAGTGGTTTACAAAACTAACTTTAATGAAAGTCTGTTTATCACTTTTTACAAGCAATAGCCCTAAAGCTTCGTTGATATGGCAATGCCTTGGGTCTTTTGTTCTGCTTTGCTTTTCATAGAGTATATTGACATTTTGTTGTTTTGATCCTTTGCTTGCAGATAAATGAAGTTTTTAAAATCAAAACAATGATAATTCTTACCCAAAAATATTCCCAAATCTCTTCTTGGTGAACTCAATGATCTTGTGAGCTAAATGTATCCTTATTACCTTCCCACCCGTGCCTTTCTTCAAGTTGGATGGATACTTTTTCTGTTTCTTGTATGGGACCCACATGGGTTAATCAGCCCATAAAAGCAAGTCAAGTAGGATCTTAGCAGGATCTGTAATAGGTATTAAGATAATAAGTTCAAACTGAGTAAAACATCTAGGACTCACATGTTTTTTTACCTAGTGTGGTCCTGTATCAACCTTATACAACCAATATACATAGGGACATTAGAACAATCTCTTATAGGGTCACTTTTAAACCCCTTTCATCTCCATGTGGCCTCAGTATGTAAACATTGTATGGGTCTACCCTTAAGGTGTGCTAAACAAAAGTTTATTTAAAGAACAAGCAGTCTATGGTGATCAGGACAAAAGCAGCAACAGGACACCGGTAGACGCATGGTAAGGATGGATGTTTTAACGAAACCAATGATAGACTCACAGAACACGCGGAGACACAGGAACTGGGACATGGCAACAGGGAACCCAAAAACGACTGGACAGAAAACAGGAACTTAAATGCAACTGAGATGTAAAGAAACAATTAGAAAAACAGGCTCTATTCAATTCAGTTTATTTACATAGTAGCAAATCACAACACATGTCATCTTAAGGCACTTTACAAAACCAATTCAATCAAATCATGCAGATTCCAAGTCAAGTACATACATTCTAATTAATCCTAGTTATCAAACGATGCAGTCAAGTTCAGTTTATTATTCAAATTGGTTAAATAGGTGATTGCAACTAACAAAACACAAACAGGCGGGATCATGACATTACCCCTCCCCCAAGGGCGGATAAATGTTTCTAAGTTTGTTTTTTTTCGTCTCAACCTGGAAGGGCAAGTGGGAAAACAAATTCTGTCCTCCTATTTTTGTAAGTGTATATTTCTTTAATACCAATTCTGTCCACTAACAAGGGGTGGCACGGTCAGCCAGCCAGCTACATGCAGGTGAGGGCAGAACGTTTCGTATAAAAAATCTAGAAGTCTGGTTCAAAAAGATGTTTTGGGATGTTTTAACCAAGAAATAAGAGGACAGAATTTTTTTCCACTTGCCTTTCCAGGCTCAGAAAAAAAAAAAAAAAAACACTGTTGACTGAGATAAAAAAAAAACTGTTACAATGAGTTTTTATTCAGCTGTTGTCACCAAAATATAAATACACAAATAAATAAATATATAAATCATTAAAAGGTTCATATTTAAGTTTTCCTCGTGATTAATCATACCCCTTTTTAAATTATTGTCCCAGGTTATGAGAAGCATGGAGGGCAAGAAAGCTAAACAAATTCCGAAGTTCAGTCAGTTGACCTGGATTTCGTCCTACAAAGGACAGAGTCCTGGAGGCTTGCTGCACCGATGCAGGAACCTTGGAAGCCGGCCCCCTGAACACCCTTGTCGGTAACCTCAGGGACAGGCACACGAGGTGAGTCCACCTGGAAATCCTTGTTGGAGAACTCTGGGACAGGAACACAAAGCAGGTGCACCTGCACAATCTCGTCGGCACCTCGGGAAATTAAGTACAAGACGGCAACAGCAGCTTCAGGCAAGGCAGGGTGCTGATGCTCGAAGTCAGCTTGGTGCAGATGCTGGAGCTTAAAGGCAGTGAGGGGCAGGCTCTGGGACAGCAAGCGTAAAATCTGACTCAGTTGCTGACTGCACGGCCAAATGAGCACGATTGATCACGAAAGCCTATGTTGGAGCCTGGGAGTAGGCTGTACAGCCAAACAAGCAGGACCCTTCTTTGAAAGCCCATGCTGGAACCGGGGAGCAGGTTGGGAGTGTGCCGGTAAAGGACTTCGCTGACCCTCGTGGGGGAAGTGCAAGGCATCAGACTCGGGGTGCTCGGTTTATTTCGGCGTCTTCTACTCCAAGATGGAGTTCTGCTTAGAGGTCTCAGGGAGCGGTTGTAGCGCCACAGGTCACTTACTCAGTGGAATCGCCAGCCTTCAAGCCTCCAACTTGTCCCTACTTCAACTTGACCGCTGCATATTTTTCTCCACCTGGCATCGGAAATGCTCTAAAAGATAATAAACTCGACCCCTGTGCTTGGTCCTTTTTCTGGTTCGGTCTTTCTGTCTTAGTCTGCTGTTGAACAGGACTTTTTTGTGAATTTCACCCACACATACCATGTTTCCAAAAATGTATGTATATATATATATATATATATATATATATAGATAGATAGATAGATAGATAGATAGATAGATGGATGGCCCTTTTGATCGGCTCTTCAAAGTGAACGGATCCTTAAGATTATGTTCCCTTCAAAGAGCCATAAGACCCATCACTAATCATGACAGAAATAATATAGACTCTCAACTCAGATACCTTGTAGAATAATTTTACACAAACATTACCTAGTGTATTTATAATGATTTTATTGATTAATTATATAGTTTTAGCTTTTCTTGCTCTGTATACTTAGTGCATGACAGGTTGCTGTTAAACCTACACAGTTGAGAATTTGTGGCTGGGTGCTTTGAGCATTACCTTGTAAGAGCACTGACCTATTATTATGTGTAATAAAAAATCAGCTTTACTATGAAAATGTTGCCCTACACTGTTGGAATGGGCACGGTGGTGATCAGGAATCTATTAGCCTCCCTGTAAATGGCTCTGGAGTCCTGCCACTCGCATTGTAATTAGTGATGTTTTTCTGCCAAGGAATCACTGGCTCACCCTGAGCGTGCTCTCCCTCACACAAACATGCACACTCAACAATTAGTGTGTTTTACCCGATAATGAAATTATGTAAATGGCCGAGGAGTCCAATGTATGCTTGCTTATTTAATTCAAACAAGTTCAGGCCCCATTACCATATTTTGAAACATCTGACTTAATTAAGAGGATGAGGAGGGTCCAGGACCTGGGGAGAGGGATGGAAGAGACAAAGACTTTTAACAGCATCCATTCGCCTCATAAAGAGGTTATTAAGAATCAGGGCTGAAGATGGCTACTAATGATGTGTTGGGGAAATTAAGCCAATCAAACATTAAAAGCCCAGGCCCCCTCCTGAGGGCAGAGAAGCAGCCAAATGGGTCAATTTGAGAGGTATTATTTCTTCTTCCCACTCCATCTCTCAAGAAAGGGAAAACAAGTGGAAGCTCATCTGCATAAAGTGTTTATCAAGACAAATGTGTCCACTACAAAGTGAACATGTCTTGATAAAAAAAAAAAATTAAAAACGTCTTATAAATGATCTTACAAACAAAGATGTATTCACATGCCTTTATAATGGATGTGTGATAAATTCAGGATAATATTGAGTGTTTGAACATGTTCTTGATATGTTTGTTTACCTTTACCTCAAAAATGACAAAATTGATGCACCACCATTTGCCTACTGTCGAAGACAGGATATTTATGTGGACCTTGTGTGCACAATCATTTGGAGGCATGATGGAAAACACAGAGAAAATGGGGCAGTTAGTGGTCCTTCTTAAAAAAGTAATTTACAATAAACTACATTATGACCTAGTCATAAATTAAAATAACTAGATTAATGTGCAAAGCACTTTAAATTGCCTGAAATGAAACACAAGTATGCATCATTTAAGGGGAGAGAAAATGTTCTGACTAATACAGGTTGGCCAACCATTGTTTCTTTTTAGAACAAAAAAATCTATTGAACATTTTAGCCCATATTTTAAGTAAAAATGTAGCCTGAATACAAACATTAAAGGTCAGAGTCGGTTAGCCCTGTGATCAACTCCAACAAACTTTCAGTTACATTTAGACATCAGTGGATGGCTTTATGTGGGTGTCTTTTGAACCATTCACCCTTCAACCACATTTACAAGATGGAAATTTTGATGGAGGGCTAAAAAGATACTTTCAACAAAATTTTGGGGCAAATAGATCCTAAGTTTTGATGCAGCGTGTGTAGCTGTTGCCTTATTCAGTTATGGGCCAGTTAACCTTTGAAAAGAAATAGTTCTACATTCAGTTCACGAAAGATAAAACTAATTTAATTCATGGTCATAGTTCACCATATAAACATTATAAACTAAATTCAAAGTCCCAACATTCTACAGCTACTTTTCATTAATTCATTGGATTTTTATGTTAAATAGAGGAATTTGGTAAACAAAACACTTGGGGCTGGATCTACAAATATCTTAAAAAAGGGGAGCTGAATTGCTTCCACAAAAAAAAAAAGTGCAATAAGTGTAAAACTTTCTTCTCTCTATTCACAGCAGTAGGTTTGTAATCGCAGCCTCTGCCCTGACGAGATTATTTCTCCTCTCTGTTCTGAGTGCATAATTGCACATGTAGAGTTTCAGTTTGTTCTGCGAGCAGATGCTTTATGTTTGTGGTCCAGACGGACCCAATGATGCAAAGTCTACATCCTGATTCGCCTTTAATCAAAATATTGGATTACAGGCTATTGCGAAGGAGGGCAGAGCTAATTCCAGAGTGGCGCGCACCCTTTGCCATCGGTGCGCACACAGGGCAGCTGGTCTAGGCTGACAACACCGCAGGAATGCTCACAGCTTGTTACCTGTGTTATTCGATGTAACTCGCAGCTTAGAAATTGACCAATTAATATTAACAATGAAAAGGAAAAACATATCTGTCATTATCTTATTGTATGTATTAAGTTATTAGAGGTTTGCCTCCCTTGAACTTTTAAGTCTTTTTGGAGACTCATCGTGTTAATTTTTTTTGAGAGTATATGTTTGAAGAGTTCTGAGTTTATCACAAACAGCCACATTAATTAAGCCTTAACATAATATTAGCAACATTAAAATAGTTTGTTGTGGGAGTTTGTTGTATCTGTATATTGTAGCTTTGCTAATTTTAAAACATAACATCACATCACTGTCCTGCAAAGAATTTAAATTGAACACATATACATAAAAATAAATTATTTTCCAATGATTTTGCTGTATTTGCTCTTTTTTGCCAATATTTTAGCAATATGCAATGTGTTTGATTGTTTAAATTGTTTAGTGGTGACATGAAGTCATTTCTTTTGTGATTTTTTTACATTATAACCCCTCTCCTGTCATATTTTCACACTCAAAAAACGTATCAGCCTGATCCAGCTCAGATTGCTCTGCAATGACACTGCGAATAATGCAATGTGTTTTGTTTAGTGACAAGGTTAAAGCATACACTATTACCACATGGAATAGGCCACCTTAAAATGGTGATTTTTTTTCCCCTGCTAAGAAGTGATTTTTGCATCCAGTTTACAAATGAAAGATTTAATCTGCCTTACAGTGTCTTTATTTCTTTCCTATTAATTATATTATCAACATCAAAGCAAAGTAGGTCTTTTGCATGATGTCCTATTACAGTTAACAGCCTGTGCTCACTTATGTGCACACCTCTGCATGATCAAACATGCTAAAAAGTTTGCGTCGGCTCTTCTGCTGATTTTACATACGCAATCCAATTAGCACCTTGTTTGTAGATCAGCTTTGCAGAAGCAAACAGGTTGAGTGTGGTTTTGTACATGAAAACCTTTTGGAGATCAAGCCCTTAGAAAGGTGGTTCTGATCTGATATGCCATATCAGATCAGTCGAGGCCTTGGTGAACAACGACCGCCTCCAGTGCTGTTGACCAACAGGGTGCTGGGGCAAATTGACCTACTGTTGCTGGAGATTAACTAGAGTCAAAAAAGCAGCTTATAGTCGTTGGGGTCCTATAAATACCACCCAAGGTAGGTTGGAGGTATAATATTGGTAGGTTGACTGCAACCCTCAGTTTTATGTTGGGTCCTTTAAGCTAAACACAAGGTGTTAAGAACACATCTGAAAGGGGCTAAAGTTTACTACTGTTGCCTTTTCCAAAGAATGAGGTTGGTATTCTGCTTAAAAAAAACATGATTCTATTTAAGCACATTGACATACAATTTTGTCAAAATAATTAGTGACAACATATGGGCTGTTATTTTTACAGAGCATACCTGTACAATTTTTCGAGAGAAAAGTTAGCAATAGAATGCGTTAAGAGGTAGCTTTATTACTGTGCTCGTCTCAGCTGTAGCCTACATGCAAACCTGCCTGCAGCAGGCTTATGTGAGGTGACGACAAAACCGCAGTATAAATGAAAATATTAATCAGTTAATCACTTAATCAGTTTTGATCATTAGGGTATGACCTTTTGGTATATTGTTTATTTTAAAGTGAGGAGGAAGGCATGTTTAAACTGAGGGAGGAGGCATTTATTATCAGATATATGTATAAAAGTCATCAAGCTCTTGCCTTCGTGGGTAAATGTTGCAGGTCTTTCTGCATGAAGTGGATAAGGTTTGCCCAACAATTTTAGTCAAGTCAAGTCAAGTTTATTTATATAGCGCTTTTCAGTGACAAGGCATTCAAAGCGCTGTACATGAGGAAAAACACCGCAACGATACAGAAAATTAAAAACAGAAAAACAAATCAAATGACATTAACAATCCTTGGGGGTTTACTGGTAAGAGCTGGTTCTAATCCAATCTTTCTAATAGAGGTAATTAGCTAATTAAGTCCTCTGTCGTAAGGAATTCATCCTGTGCTAGAAGAAAAATGCTCATTTTAATCCATGAGGTCGCTGGTATGAGGCAGCTGTGGTCCCATCATTCAAATAGTAACAGTCATGGGCACTCGCTGAAGTCTAAATAGAGAAGCTGGGTCACTGGTAGGTCCAAACTTTTTAAATACTAATAATGTTTGCCTTTCACTGATATGAAATTGTTGTAATACAATCCTTCTAAGAAATCTAAAAATCTATGAATCCTTCTAAGAAATCTAAGAATCTCTGATCATTGGTGTAAAAACAGCTGTAGTAAAATTTTCAAATACTAATAATAATTGGCTTTTGCTGGTAATCCTTCTGAGAAATCTGAAAATCTATGAAAAGTAATGAAATCACACATTTAGGTAAAGTAAGATAAGTGGAAAGAAAAAAAACATATTTCAGACTCTATTCTTAGCAGAATAGTACAAAAAACGCACACAAGTAAAGATTTAACAAGGGTACAGTGGAATCTTGAGGGTGCGAATATATATAAGTTTGAGTGTGTTTGCAAGAATTAGACTGTCAACACTGATAGAAGCGCCATTGTCCTTGAGAAGAGAGGTGTAAGTTTTATCAATCGGCCGCATCGTCCTATCAGCACACAGCTGGTAGGGGAGTGCTGGGGAAGAGCGTCGTGTTTATATAACATCCAGGAGATATTTTGTCGATAGCCAGTTAGCAGAAGTTGCCAAGGCCACATTGGGGCGCCGGATTTAGAAAAACAATAAATGTTGTGGTTCAGGCAGTTGTGAATTCTCTAACCACCTTAAGAGTTTTAATGGTAGGTCTCAATTGCGAATCCAAATAGCCAAATTTCTGGTACTTACCGCAGATCTCGAGAGAACAACTTCTCCAAGATTATATCCTTTAACCTCTGAGTCCAACCGCTGCCAGGCTGCGATTCTGCTCTCTTAACATTTCAGTCAGAGTGTTGATCGCTCTACAGACTCCATCCAACATCGCAGGCAGCTTTGGAATGCTTTGAACAGCCGCCCACTTTTTGCAAATCACTCGATAAGCCAGGTAGCCGCCAACTCCAAAAAGCAGAAATCCTGTTATCAAAAGTCCAAATAGGTACACATTTTCTACGTCCGCGACCAACATCGTAGTCAGGTACACAATCTTCCACTGCTGCCAAGAATCCATTGTATATCCAGAGAAGAACGTCCCGTCTGGACAAGAGGGTCTCCTTTACTCTGTCTTCCCGTCGAAAAAAGTTTTGATCAATTACGTTGAGAGACCAGCTGACCAAATCCATAATTTACAAGTTTGGAGGATATGCAAAGCGAGGCTCTGAGAAAAATACAGACAAAAAGCAGAAGCAGGGATCAGCAGGGAGGGAGGGAGAGAAAACGCGTGTGTCTTCCATTGAGAGCAAGAGAAAAAAACATCTCATTCACTTCTGAATATACCATTTACGACACCAGAATGCGCTGCACACACAGTTAAAGTATCATTTCTGCAAAGTTCCCGCAATTAAAACTCCTGAACTCACTCACTTAAACATGTTCATTGACAACACTGCTCACAGCCAGGTCTGCAGTTCCAATCTCACATTTTTATGCCAGCTAGTGTCTGAGATTCGAGTTTGTGTTTTTGTTTATTATACCTGGTATGGTCCTCAGGTTACCCTTCTGTGTTTTGTCGTGTTAATTGATTTCACTCCCTGCAGTCTACCCACACCTGTTCCTAGTTCCCCTGATTACCTGGCCCCTCTATTCCATGGTTCACCCTGCTTTCCCTGTTTGTATTTAAGCTCTTTAGTTTCCATTGTTCCTCGCTGGCTCCTTGTTGTGTTAGTTCTGTCTTGCTGTTGTGTCTGGTCTGGTGTTCGGGTCATGTAACCCTGCTGTCAGGACTACGAATGGGCAAGAATTAAAACTCCACTTACCTTCATTCTGCTGTCTCCTAGCATTCTTGTCTGCACTTTTGTCCTACCACAAACTGCACATCATGACACTCATTGGTTCCAGTACAATGCAAAAGCATTGATTTTAGGAGTGTGTGAGACAGTGCAGAAATACAACATGAATAAATACTTAATTATGAATTTCATTTTTCACATTGGTAAATGATTATGATTAAATGATCATTACAATCTAGTGATTAAAAAGTAATTTAAGTAAAATTTAGCCATAACATTTTTTTTTTAACTGGACAGAACCTAAAATATCATTGTTAGTTTTCGTTACACTTGTTGTTTTTGTTTGAATAACAAAAAGCTGAATTGAACATTTATTTAAGGGAGGAAAAGGGATCTCAGGAAAAAAATATTCGCACAGGGTTTGAAATAAATTACCTTCTAGCCATTCAGGGTTAGGCTAACATATTAGAATTTCCCATCTGTTACTCTAAATCATCCATGAGTCCGCTCAGCGCAAAGGGCAGGCTGCTCATCTCTCAAGCCACAGGACAGATTGCATTACTGAGCAATATACCTTTATTTCTCCCCATTTAATCTTCAGCACAGGGCAAAGCTGTGCAAAGCTGGAGGTAATAAGACATAAAGTCATGTATGTGCACAATTTAACTTTGGGGGAAAACACACATTGAGATATTGTTTAAGGCTATCCCCATTTGTACAAGAAGATAAATCACCTAGGCGGTCATTGTAATCAGCCGATCACAAATTTGTGTTTACTCACTGCTTTGTGATACAGAGACAGTGTCAAAACAGGGTGCACACAATAATAACCACTCAGGCACTCTTTCAAGTAACGGGTGTCTTGCCTGTCTTTCCCTGTTCATCAGTAAACAACCTTGATACCAGTTGCTGTTGTGAACATTGATTTTTCTGTTACATTTGTGGTTGAAAATTGCACTTTAAGTTATCCTGAGTGTTAAATTAATAATGAAACCGCAACAATGCCCTCTCCTGACTTTCAATTAACACCATCAGGATAAAGATGGAGAGATGACAGAGGGAGGAGGGGGTGAAGGAGAAAGAAAGACTGTTTTGTCATCTTCTCAATGTCTGGATTTGGATTATACTGGTGCCCTATCAGCATTTTTGTTCAATTTAAAATAAAAAGCTATTAAAACATTTTGTCTTTTGCTTTGGTTTAAGTTCCTTTAAAGTCTTCTGGCTGCTAGGGCACCCCCTGCCTCTGTTGCGGGGCCCACACCAGTCTTACTTCTTTCACCTCGCTTTCATATAATCTTGCCCAGATCTGCAGTGTTGATCACTTGCCATGTCTTGTATTCACAAGGAAACCATGGTTTCATATTGGTCGCCTTTGAATTTCAATTAAAGGCAAGAATGTGAGTTTGTTTTAGTTGATTCTATTTATTTGGTTTTGTTCCATTCCACTCTCAGTCCTCTTCTCTTTCTTAGTTTAAGAATCTTCTTAAAACATTTTTTTGCTAAAACCTTTGGCACATTGTAAGAGGTATGTCTCTATATTTTGTGACTTATGTTTCTTTTTTTGATTGTTTGTGTAATTTGCATATGTCCAGCACTTTGTGGACCTTGGTTTACTTTGAAGTGCTATATAAATAAAGGTCGTAGGTGGAAGTAAAAATTTCTTCTTCATAAGCCACGCTTTTGTAACACATGGAGAATGTTGCTAGGCATTGTCCTGCTGAAATAAGCAGGGAGGTCCCTGAAAAAGACATTGCTTTTATGGCAGTATATGTTACTCCAATGTGCCAGTTACCCATGGCATGGGCACTAGCATACCACCATACCAACACAGATGCTGGCTTTTGAACTTAGCGCTGATGAAATTTCGGATAGTCCTTTTCCTCTTTGGTCTGGAAGACACAACGTCCATGATTTACAAAAATAATCTGAAATGTGGACTTTTCAGACCACAGCACACTTTCCAACTTTGCTTCAATCAATCTCAGATGAGCTCGGAACCAAAGAATCTGGCGGTGTTTCTGGGTGCTGTTGATATATGGCCTTCGCTTTGCATGGTAGAATTACTTCCACTTGTAGATGTAGCGAGAAACTGTGTTACCTGACAATGGCTTTCTGAAGTGTTCCTGAGCCCAAGTGGTAATATCTGTTACAGAATTATGTCAGTCTTTAAGGCAGTGACTCCTAATGGATCGAAGGTCACGGGCATTCAATGTTGGTTTTCAGCCTTGCTGCTTACGTGCAGAGATTCCTCCAGATTCTATGAATCTTTTGATTATATTGTGGACTTTCATTAATCCCTAAATTCTTTGCAAGTGTATGTTGAGAAATGTTGTTCTGAAGCTGTTGGCACGTAGTTTTTCACAAAGTGACAAACCTTGACCCACCTCTACTTGTGAATGACTAAGCCTTTCAGGAATGTTCCTTTTATACCCAATCATGACACTCACATGTTTTTAATAAAACTATTCACTTGGGGAATGCTCCAAAGAGGTGTTTTTGAGGATTCCTAAACTTTACCAGACTTTTGTTGACCCTGACTTAGCTTTTTTGGAATGTGTTCCAAGCATCAAATTCAAAATGAGTGAATATTTCTAAAAAAGTATAAGTCTTATCATTTTGATCATTAAATATCTTATAGTGTATTCAATTACACATAGATTGAACAGGATTTGCAAATCATTATATTCTGTTTTTATTTATGTTTTACACAACATCCTAACTTCATTGGAATTGGGGTTGTATTATATTATTCATGTCAAATGTCCTTTTCTTTACTAAATGAACACATGACCAACTAAGGCTGAGAGGTCAGTGCTTCATGTGTAGTATATCAGGGCCCTCTGGTGATCAAATATTGGAATACTGGAACATAACGTGAATATCTTGAAGACAGATATTACACGCCTTAGAAACACAAGGCAGATATGCAACAGTATGACCAAGGTATTACTGGCAATGATTTTGTTGTTTGTCCAGCCATGTAATGTAACAACCACTTAACTACACAGACAGAAAACAACAGACTGGTAAAAACTCTGAATCCCAATATTCACAGCATTAACTTTAATGTTTTAAGAAAGGCTCCTAGGAAGGAGGAGTCACAGCTGGAATCCCCATGACATCATAGGTCTACAAAACTCTGACTGGCAGCCCTTTTAGCCCTCTTACCCGCAGCTCTTCCAGAGTAGTGTAGTACATGCATGGGCAAAGAGATGGTATTTCTAATCATGTTGTCAACCCGGCTTTACCCTCCCCGTCTGAGAGAAGACAGCATAGCAACTGCATGTGCCAGTAAACTCTTAATAGTTGCTAATAGACAAATCAAATCATTATTTCACAACACTGTTTAATTTGTAACTTAACTGTTGCTATATGTAGAATTCATGTTTGTAAGCACACATAACAGTACATTACTGGCTTGGATTGGTTTATCTCTGACTGAACAAATCAGCTTAAAGAGGGAATTGTATTTGGGGCCATATCTTGAAAACATAGAGTATGGGAGTTAAATGATTCATTCATTACATAAAAAAAAGAGATTTTGCCTTTTTATTATTTTAGGATTTGCACATTGTCAAGAAAATATGACAAAAACAAACAAAAAAGGACTTTGGATATTATTTCAGGAAAAATATTTTCAAATAGCTGAGTACTCAACCAACTTTCCCAAGAAAGGTGCTGCCACTGTACAGTATTGTTCCTTCTGCTTTGCATTTGACTTTAAATTTAGATAGAAGAAGACCTTTCTTTAAATAAGAGTGTTCTCATCAAAATGAAGAGTTTTCTTCACAAAAAAGAACTTCCTGTCATTCACTGACCCAAGTGGCTACTTCATGCACCCTTGCTTTATAGCAGCAATCTCCTCTAAAAAGCTCTCTACAATAAACAAGGCAAATCTTCATGAACTGAATGTGGACATTCTGAACAGTCTCTTTACAGATTAGTCATTCCAGGACCTTTCCTATAATAACTCAAGGGCAGCTATGAACCATCAGACACACGTTTGAATTTCATCCAAAAGCGGTTGTTCAAATTAAAATCTGGCCAGTATGGAGCCCATATAGGGACACTGAAGGAAATAACAAAACTTTAGCGTGCGCATCAGATAATTTCACATGTCCACCAGATAATTTTTCTAATTCATTGTATAACTCACACAGTATTTCGGGTTACAGTGTAAATACCTGACCTAATTGTGCTATATTTGTAGTTTGGGCTGCAATACAATAACATTGCTGCGTTGCTTGCCAGACTTCATGATTGTGTTGTTTAAGAACAATACTTAAAATGAATCTTGAAGACCTGTGGTCTATTTTGGCGCAAGGTGCATGTGAAAGAATCTCATGAACACAAGAGATTTGTATTATTATTTATTATTTTTCGTTCGGTTTTCCTGTTATGAGCTCCATAGGCCAGACTTTCAATCAAGCCGATGAAATCTGTTCATTAAGGCGACAATCAGAAAAAAGTCATTGTTTATTTAACATATGTAACACTGTAGGAGGCAGCAAAAGTTATATTTATGGATGAAAGTGTTTTTCTGTATTTCAGTCCAGGTAAGCGAAGTGACCTCTAACAAAAAAATTATCTACAAGTTTTCTGTAAACAGCTTTGGAAAACACACCACCAGTCAGTGTAACCTGAGTAACTTTAAGTCCTAAAAAATGTCTGTTACTTTTCTTCTTCACTTATACAAACTACTACTATATGAGTGTACAATGCCTTACAAGCCAAGTGCGTCTCATTCTTCTCAGTGCTTCTTCAAAAACAGTCATCCCTTAATGCCGTGGGTGAACATTTTCTTTCATTCCTAACAGCAGACCAAACCTTTACCACAGTATGCATCTTTCACCTGAAGTGAACTTGATTTATTTGTTTAGAGTAAAAGCCAGGAATTCCCCTGCTTCCCCTTCTAAGGTCATCTAGTCAGACACGTGCCTACAGGAAAACAGAGCCAACTAACAAAGGTTTGCACATATAAATAAAAGTCCAGAGAAGATTGGTAGTTGGCTGCTGGGCCTGTTTGGGACAAACACACCTCTGCCACTTCATTCTGACCCGTCTTCCCGGTTGTGTCATGGGAAGCACCTGGATGATAGAACTCTATTTAAGGAAAGTGGGAATATCCAGGAGCCTATCGAGTCAGTGAGTGTGTCTGTATCTTTGGAGAACTTCGCTTTGTGTGATTCAAGTTCCTAATCAGTTTACTTTGTACTCTGGGCAGCAACAAATGAACAGCACAATTAGTACAGAGTTTCAGCAGTAAACAGACTAAACTCAAAAACATATCTACCATGAGCAAAATTGTTTGCACCAACTAAACATAAGAGGATTGTTTTATGTTCTTCTTAGAAATAGTTTTATAATGATCTCTTTTTTTTCCACATAAACACATAAAACTGATCAAATTGTTTATTTTTCTGACTTCCAGGCAGACTTTAGTCTACCAGTCATGATAGGAGCTTGAGCTACATGCTGACAGGAAAAAAAGAAAACGTGTCATTTATTCAGGTGCTTCCTTTATTTTGAAGGTTTACCTGAATGTCATGATGTTCTCAGGAAGTGCTGTGTTGTTATGACTGACTGTGATCGTGCAACTGTCAAACTGAAACAAGGCAGTTCAGCAAGGTTTCCTGAAGAGATACACAAACACACACAGGTGTGGGGACAACTCAGTCTGGACTCAGACCTCTGTTCATATCTAATGCCTCCCTCTTCCTCAAGTGGTGTACACACACAAACTTCCAGGTGCTGTGTGCATGAAGGGAGTGCATGTTGTTCTCTTGATGTACTCTGCAGACCAGTGTGCTCAGATAATCCGAGCCAATAACTTCCTTTTTCCTGTTTCCAAACTTGTCACTTCCTGCAGATGGAGCCACACGACAACCAGAATGTAATTATTTTCTCTATTTAATGCCTTCAAACAGATCTATGGAATGAATTAAGCACAGATTGTCTTGTTGATAAAAATTATAAATTGTTCAGCTATTACTTGAGATCTCAAAACATTATAGTGGACTGTGAAGCCTCCCTGTCATAGTGGATTTAACAGATTTGACCCACATGCAGAAAGCAATTCAGGAGATTGAGTTTTATGGTTAGAAGTTTTATTTACAATGACAAAGCAAGAACTTGGAACTGGAACTGGAGTATGAACTGTAAAAAATAAAGCAAAAAAGGGAAAGAAAGGGATAAACTGGGAGATAGATATATAAAGTAATGATTCGGGGTCTTACTGGGGGAAAAAAGGATGATCTGCCAGAGGAAGAGGGGGGGAAAAAAACCCCAGAGGATTTTTTTACCGGGGGAACGGAGATGCGGATTTTCAGGCCCTCCCGGGGAAAGTTAGAAAGTCCGGATTTTTAACGGGGGGTAAAACGTTGTGTGCGTGGGAGGGGGGACAGGGTTCGTTGGGGAGGATCCCAGGAAAATAGAGGAAGCTGCCACCCGGGTAGACCCACATGAGAAACGGAGTTTGGGGTTTTTTGTTTCTAAAAGGGTTTAAATAAAACTTCTTCCCAGAAGACTAATAACCAAAAATTTCAAAAGCTGAGCGGAAGGTCCGGGTTTCGGTTTTACATTTTTTAAGGGGGCAGACCATCGGGTTTAAAAAAAGGGGAAAAATGAGGACTGGGAAAGAGTAATGTGGCTGGGGTTTTACCCACTAAGGCCACACTCGGGCCCAAGGATTTTGCGGGCAGCCTTCTCCTTAAATCCTCCTCTGGAGGTGATCAGGGTGATGGAAAACTTTAATTTTCCAGGTTAAAGTCTCATTTAGATCTCTCACTTATAACAAATATGGCACATATTTATCTATCCATTCATTGTCTTCCATTTATCTGAACTCAGGTCTTGGGGGTTACATCCAGGAGAGTATCCCAGGTATCCCCAGCAACACCCTTCAGCTGATTCTGGGGAATCCCAAGGTGATCCCAGGCCAAAAGGGGCATATGCACTCCCGTGTGATCCACAACACTCAGTGTGTTGTGGGTCAAAAGTGTAAAATTAGGCAAAAAAACAGAGGATTAAATGTAAGCACAGTAAAAAATGTAGTCTAAATGGAGCTGTTTGCAATACAAATGTTCTATTCTGCTGATGAAACTAGAAAAATATGTGAATAAGAGAGGCTGATTTGGAAATTCAGCTTTTTTAAAATACAGTTTATGTGAGCAAAGAAAACAGAAGAGAGAAACATGGATGTTAGGCAATGGCATAACTTATATACTAATTTGTGAATGATGTCATGAACTGTATATTTTTTTAACTTTGTTTCAGACAAATGTTGATGACTGAACAAAAACTAGTTCAAGTAAGAGCTGTGAACCTAGCTCAAAACATTTAGGTAGTGAACTATGAACATGAATCAATTAATTCTAACTTGGCTGAACTGCTGAACTTCATTTCTCTGTTGTTAATCCTCTCTAGTTGTTGCCAGTTTAGTCCATTCCCTTGTTTAATGGTTTCTCTATTCATTCTTGTGTCCTTTGTACCTTTAGAATATTTCCATTCAGCTCCAGTCAGGTTGCTAAGTCTCCGTCCCTCAGCTCCCCGCTTACCTTCAGCTGCAGCTGCTCCGCATTTTCCCCTGGTTTCCCCTGGTTATTTGCCTTGCACAGGGGGTAACACTGCACACTTTGCGCTCTTTCATAACATCACACATACAATAAATAAATTAGTAAAATCACTATTTAAAAAGCATCAATTCATTAAAATACACATCACTAACAAGGTCTGTAGTTTAAAAACACAATAAAAGTTGGGTTACTTAAAATAGTGCCATCTTCTCATGATTAGAAAAAAACTGAAGAAACCCATGCAACCATAAAAAACACATGTTCCTCTAGCCTCTAAATACATTATTA
The DNA here is from genome assembly GCA_036173005.1 of Crenichthys baileyi. Lineage (NCBI taxonomy): Eukaryota > Metazoa > Chordata > Actinopteri > Cyprinodontiformes > Goodeidae > Crenichthys > Crenichthys baileyi. Next base: position 341,627 of record JAHHUM010000072.1, on the reverse strand, counting down.
GAGAACTAAACTGGTTAATGAGGAATTATTTGTCTTGATAGCTTCACCTTCTTCCAGACAAGTTCATCTGGTGCTCTGTGTTCATTAATGACTTTTACTTATACAGGAAGGAATTGATGCTTGTACAGAGTTCTTCCCCGTTTTCATGCCTGTTTTTTCCTGTTGTCGTGTCTGTGACTCCCCCTTGTTCCACGGCCTGTTTCCTTGTGCTTCATTGTAAGTTTTCTTGTCCTCATTTATTAAATTATTATGTTAGTTCAATGCTCCTGTCTACGTCTGGGTCTACCTCTGCAACCACATGACACTTTACCTATGAAGCAAAATAACATTTCTTTTTTTTTTTTTTTTTGAACTTTACTGAAATATGCTAGGAGTCAGAAAACAATGAGCAACTGTAGTAACATTAGAATAGCACTTTAACAACCAGCTCTGCGTTCAAATATCAGAATGAGCAAGACATGAGATATTTTTAAACTGCAGACATGAGTTTTTTATGACTGTAGCTGTATGAGTTGGGTCAGACACATCTTTAGAAACAAATGAGCTGAGATTGATTCAGGTGATGCACTGCTAGAATATTTAAGGAGCTTTCTAAGTTAAACTGAGTAAAACTGTGTTGCAGGTGAAAATTAAGGCTGACCTGCAGAAACTCCTGATGGGACAAAATTTTCGTCACTGTCCAGGAAACATTGCTGTGTCTGAAATGTCTGTTGTGAGTGTGTAATAAAGACAATACTAAAGAAACAGAGCATTTCATTTTCATTTGTATATATAGCGTTGATTTTTAAGAAGGATCGGAATAGGTCTACTCATCGCCAAAAGCCTACTCTTAAATGGTTTGGATATGTACCAAGGACAAAAAATATCTGTTAGAGGATCCCTACCAAACTGTTTAATATTCTCAAGCATAGTTTGGGGAAATTTGTTATTTCTTGAACATTGGACCTGGTTCTACTGTTTTTATTGTGCTTAAAAGATTAAAAGAGTAAATATTTTACCAGGCAGATGTGATAACACAATGAATGTGCATTGCTTATTTGTTGATGATCAGATGTTCTCCTGCTTGGTGCTGACAAAGACCTAGAGAGAGTGAGATTTCCACAGGATATTTACAACATCTGCGTTCCCCTCCACCACCACCACCGCAACATTACTCATTACCTAAAATCTTAATTTAGCCTCCTCGGCGTTCACCATCCTGTGTTTCCTTCCAGTCCTCCTTCTAATTTCTTCCCCTTTCCCCATCCACTCTTTGCCCAATCTAGCAGTTCCTCTCTGTTTACATTCTACAGCTTATCCATTCACTGCAAGAGGTGGTGTGAGTAGCTAAAGTTAGCTTCCTGTTTCACTCATTCACAGTGTTTGGCACTTGTCAGTGTGAAGCTCATCACTGATAAACATGGACATTCAAAGCAGGATGCAGATGTCAGAGGGTAACTGACAATTTCATTGTCTTTTGGAGACTAAATAACCAAGTCAGTGTGTTAATATTGGTTAAGTGCCATAAATTTTCTTTTTGTTCCTGCTGGTTTCAGTGGTTTTCGTATGTCTTTCCATTGTATTTAAAAAATGAAATGTGATTTCATATATTGGAACTTGTCAAGCAGATGGGAAATATTAGTAAAACAATAGTGAAAGGTTTCCCAAACTTTGCAGCAACCATGTCTCTAAAAACTGAAATATTAACTGCCATTATCCTCACTAATGTTGGAGGTAGGTTGTAGGAAATGGTTCTTCTGCAGCTGGTTGCTGACTAGCCTCTCACATTATTCACTAATGAGTGAGTGACATCTGCTGGGGGCTTGTGTGACAAAGCAGAATCACGCAGTCTGACACAGTCTATCCTTCCTTCAGTTTAACCCTCACTCAATGCTCCATCCCCAGCATATTAATATGAGATATCATACAATATCTATTCTGGAAAAAAGTAAATTATCTCCATGTATAGTAATTTTTTTTATTTAGTCCTAATGTTCAAGGTTTTGAGATTTTCTAGAAATGACTGGGCTGGGTTGGAAGCTGTTCTACATATTACTGACACCTGGCTAGAGACATCTTTCTCACCAATTTCGCCAATAAAGTCCCCATGCTCCTGCTTTGTGTGCATCAGCACACAACCTCATAACAATTTGTGAGCAGTGGATTATGAGCTTCTTTCGCACAGTAATACTCCCACTACTATCCTGACACTTGATATCTCCACTTTCACCTCTTTTCTCACCAACTACTGGGTGAATTGTCTCCTCCTTGCAGAAAGAATTTGCAAATTGCAGTAAAACGCTACAAATTTTCCACCAATATATTGCTGGCAGATGACTATTCTGACATTTCAAATGATACTATTATTAAGATGCAATGCATTTCATTGCCTGGCACTCGTATGTTATTGTATAAATTTAATGTAACATTTACATTAATTATAAGCAGATGGATTTATCTAAATGCCTTTTAAATCAGCCCGTCAAAAATCTGGCTTTTTGACTGTCTAAAAATCAGCATTTAAAATATTTTAAATTTATCTGGAAAAAAAACCAAGTTACTCAAAGACTCATGTTCAAATATTGTGCCATTGTGAGTTTCTAAGAGTAAGTTTTGACCTTGTCTCCAGCTAAAATGATTATTATTCTCAACTGATTGACTTTTAGTTTAAACGTGTAAATATAAATAACACAACCAAATCAAGTTATCCACACAGTTTGCTAGTTTGAATAACAAATTAGGTTCCCAGATAACAGGACATTCAAACAACTCAAAGTTCCTGATTTGAATTAGAAGACATGTCAAAAATGTTGCCAGACGTCCCGCAATTTGAGATCCTACAATTCTGACTCCGAGGTTTGACAATGCTCAGCACTAGTACACCTTAGTCAGTGTTTATTGTTCAAGGACTGTATTAAAATAAGTGAGAAAGGAGACAAATTTCAAATACAAACTTTAAAACCCCTTCCAAAAGCTGTGAGAATTATTCCATCAAGGCAGCGTAAAGAAATTCCAAGAAACGAGGTAAGAAATGAGGGGTGCCTTTTATTAAGCACTGCACATCCCAGACTTTACAGGGTCCTTACAGTGCTGCAAGGTGAAAAGACTGGACATGGCTTATTTTACTTCCAAACAAAATATGACTGTTTACAGAACACTGTCTTTTATTTAAACCTACCCTTGCAAAAGATGTCAACGTGCACGGTGAAAACCAAACACTGCATCACAGCCAAAAACACATCCATTAAGGATGGAGGTGGAGGGATGGTGATATGGATCCGCTCTGCATCCATAGGGACTTGACATTTTACAGAAAACTGACTCAGCCAATTGATCAAAAATATTCTACAGTCAAATGTGAGAAGATTAATCTGATAACTGAAGCTGGGAAAGAATTGGATTGTGTAACAACAATATCTGATAAGGACAGCAGCACATTTTCAAGAAAATGGTTAAGAAAAGAAAAATTATTACTATAAACAGTAGTGGTGGTATTATTAGTATTATTATTATTATTATTATTATTATTAATAACAATCACCCCAAACTAATTTAAATTCTGATATGACATGACAACAAACAAATTGTCCACAAATCACCACGAACTTCACCAATTACAATTAAATCACAGAAGCCAAAATCACTTTACAATCAGTTGCCAGACTGATAACAATGGCCATCAGTGGGCTCTAGATGGACAAACTGTCTACTTTTAAGGCTAGGTTTAAAACTTTCCTTTTTGATAAAGCTTATAGTTAGAGTGGCTTAGGTTATCCTGAGCTATCTCTGTAGTTATGCTGCTATAGGCTTAGGCTGCTGGAGGACATAATGACCACTTTCACCCTCTTCGCTACTTTCTCACGCTACTCTTCAATTTTGTATTATTTGCTGTTATCTCAGCTTTTAACTTTGTTCTCTCTCTTTTCTCTTCCTAGAAGCTACACCTGGCCTGACTCTGTGTCTACCTGTAACACCTTTCTGGAGAGGGGAATCCTCCAAGCTTCTACTGGCAACAGCTTGGTGCTCACCCTCTGCCGATGATCCACATGGCCCTGTCTTTCAGTGTTTAACCCTTTCTCTCTCCTAGACATAGCTACTGACCGAGCTTTTACTGTAACTAACTCTCTGTGCTCTCTTCAGACTCTAAACTTGAAAACTGGCTCAGAGTTTATCTGTTCCTTCTTTCTAGGTGAGACGACAAAAAGGAGCTACATCCATTAACATTTACTTTTCCTTCCCATAGAAAGTACTCCTGGATCAGTGCTTCTTTGTTCTCTTTGTGTCTCTGCTCTGTTCTCTCTAACCCCCAGTCGGTCGTGGCAGATGGCCGCTCACACTGAGCCTGGTTCTGCTGGAGGTTTCTTCCTGTTAAAAGGGAGTTTTTCCTCTCCACTGTCGCTACATGCATGCTCAGTATGAGGGATTGCTGCAAAGTCAACGCCAGTGACTGTCCACTGTCTCTACATGTTCATCCGGGAGGAGTGAATGCTGCAAGTCACTGACTGGATGCAATCTGCTGGGTTTCCTTTCCTTAGATAGAAAAACTTTTTATCCAATTTGAATAAATAACAGAATCTGGCTGCACTGTTCAATGATTAAGATTAATTGGAATGTATGTACCTGACTTTTGTGAAGTGCCTTGAGACGACATGTGTTGTGAATTGGCGCTATATAAATAAACTGAATTGAATTGAATTGATAAGGTAAAACAGAAGGCAGGCATGTCTAGTTGTTACTAAAGGTGGCTCTATAATCTGCTTTTTTAAACACTGCTTTTCTAGTTTAATTTAGTTTTCATCAAATAAACTACAGGTTAATGCACTTGTATGGCTGTCCATTTGACTTTTTATAGTATTTACCCATTTAAAAGACCAAGCAACAGATTGAAAATTTTTACTGATAATTTATAAATCCTTGAAAATATCATGTCAGGTAAGCAAAGTTGATTCTAACTTTGCTGAAGCTGTTTTGAGACACAATTATTTTTATGGGCAAAACAACCTTGAAATCAGAAGCAAAACTAAAGTCAATAATCAACTTTAATCAGTGTACTAAAAAAAGGTAGAACCTTAACTTTTAAATGTCAGTCAGTCAGTCATTTTTTACCGCTTATTCCATAGTGGGTCGGGGGGGAGCTGGTGCCTATCTCCAGCAGTCTATGGGCGAGAGGCGGGGTACACCCTGGACAGGTCGGCAGTCCATCGCAGGGCAACACACAAACAACTTTTAAATGTGGTTTGGAAAATGCTTTTATTAAAGCTCTATGGAACTGCTGACACGCCTAAGCTAATGGTAAGGCTGAAGCCGTTTTTTAAAATGCAAAGCACCCCGGAACCTGACACAGAAAATGTGAAGGCTACAAGTGAGGTGATTGGGAGAGCTTGTTTTGCTTTTCTGGTCCTCCCCCCTGACATACACAGTGAACACAAATATCATTCATTAACAGTAATGTGCCATCTTAACACTGATGGATGGGGCACAGAGCTGCAGCTACACACTCACACACAAGCAGTGCTATCGCACACACTGAGCCATAAAACACACAGAGACAATTTAAAGACAGACCTGCTGGGAAGCTGGGACGGCTCATGATCAGTCAAACACACACACACACACATGCATTTACACACACACCAGCAGGCACACAGTAATACAGAGGCCTGGAGCTCAGGTGTGAGGACAGTACATTGCAAATGAAGACATTTCCCACAGCTGGCAACCTTTGATGACTCTATGATTTCTCTGCCTCCCGCGAACACTCCTAACAGGGGAAAACAGATGAGAGTAACACGAACGGAGAGAGAAACGAGGGCCAATGAGGAGAAAAGGTAGTAGGTATGCCAGATAGTAACTATAGTCCCTTTCACCAAAACACTTAAAGCTGGGTTTGAGATGTTTTCCTGCCATCTAGGAGTGATTTGTGCAACGCCTAAGGCATCATGGTAGAGGGGTTGAAGTCAACTCTTATCTTTGCCGGCAAGTGTATTGGTCAAAGTGTGAAAGGGGTAATGAAGTAATTGTGACTTACTGATTGTAGGATCATGATTATTTAGAAAAATCCATCAGCGATCAGCATCATGGTCACTTGAATCAGTGTGGGCATCAGTGGCCAAAAATATTATTGGCTAGCAGACTAGGAGCACATGGACTTTTTAAATATTATAACCAGTCAGGTTTTGCATCAAAACATTCTTCTGTATTGTGATATTGCGCACATAGATATTACGATGATTGTCGTGATTCGATGTATTGTGTGGTTCAACAGTAAACCCAATTTTCAGTTTTATTCTATGGTAAAATAAAGGGTGCATAAGGGGGGAAGGGGTATAATAATAGGGCTGTGATTATTTCATTTTTCTAAGATATTTTCTCGATTTGAACCCCGGTAATGTGGAAAAGGGTTAACAGATATGTCTGTTTACCCATTTCCACATTACCAGCACAAACATCTGTGTATTTATTGGGAATTATTAATACAGAAGAACATAAAAAAAATGGTAAAGAACATTAGAGAAGAAAGAGCATCATGATAACCAAGAAACATGCCAGGTTAGGGACTACCTTTAAGGCTGTGTCCGAATGTGGTGGAGGTTTGACCCTCCACCCATTGCCTGTACCTATTTACCTATTGTCTGTCCTTGTTGAGTTAAGGGGTGGTGGTGCCTTTCTCCAGAGAATCATTGGGTAAGATCCAGGGTACACTTTGGAAAGCTTGCCAGTCCATCACACGACAACAAAGAGACACAAAGGACAAACAACCACACATGCACACAATCGGAGACGGAGGTGAGGACCTACAGGCCGGTCGTCCTTGCTTCACATAGAGACAGCGCCTGGCGAACCCTCGGAGGCAGAAGCAGAGCCGGCAGGACCCTCGGAGGCTGAAACAGGGCCGCGGGACCCTCGGAGGCTGAAGTAGAGCTGGCGGGACCCTCGGAGGCTGAAACAGAGCCGACGGGACCCTCGGAGGCTGAAGCAGAAATGTTGGGAGTCTCGGAGGCTGAAGCAGAGCAGACAGGACCCTCAGAGGCTGAAGCGGAAACGGCGGGAGCCTCGGAGACTGAAGCAGAGCCGACGGGACCCTTGGAGGCTGAAGCAGAGACAACATTGGCAGGAAAAGGAGCAAGGAGCGACTCGTCCTTGAACCCCTCAGGAACAGGATCAGGTAGCGGTTCGTCCTCGAACAGTTCAGGAACAGGATCAGACGGCGGATCGTCTTCAAACCCTTCATCACTGGGTTCAGAGACCAGAACGTTGACCAGTCTCTCCTTGAACCCCTGGAAGGCCATGGAATTAAGAGTTGGGGTTTGGACGGCTTCCATCATTCCAGTGGCGTCAAACCGACCAACAGCGGATACTGGATCGTCGAGCCGACCAACAGTTGAGACTGGAGCGTCGAGCCAACCCGAAGATGCGTGAGCAGCGGTTGAGGCATCGGCTGGACCCTAATGGCTGGAGCCGAGGCGGCATGCCTGCAGCAGTGTCTGCCACGTGTAGAGGTGGTAGAAGCAAATTCCTTTGCGCTGCTCTGGAGACCTGTCGTGCGCTGTGCCGCAGCGCTCTGGAGACCTGGCGTGGGCTGAGCTGCAGCACCGCTCTGGAGACATGAGGCGGACAATGGTGGTCAGCAGTAAAACTGTCTCACTGCTGTCCGGTAATCTTCCTCCATCTGTCTGACTTTTTCCTTTAACTCAAGAGAAGGATGAAAAAGAACAGTCCTTCTAAAAAACTTGAGCTTGTGAGCATAAATCCTTAAACGCTCCTCCAGCTTGTCAGGTGTTGCCATAGTGACACGGACTGGAGGGAGCGGAGACGGCATGGGCGGATCCACAAAGTCTGCGAACTGCCATTTCGGCAGGTGAGAGCCTGCAAGATTTCACTGTGGGAGACTAATACACAGAAGACTCCGCTACAGCCCTAGCGTCAGCAGGCATAGGAACCTCCACTCCAGCCGTTGCAGCAGCGGACATGGGAAACTCCTCCTCAGAGGTTGGAAGGCTGGAGGCTGCTCCACGCTGGTGTTTTCTGCGGCGGGAGGAGGACGTAGGTTTCACCACCAGATCATGGAGAGGAGAAGAGTAGCAGTGTCTAAGGAGACGTGGGGACCAAGGGTTCGCCAGCCTGGATCCCTCACAAGCCAAGTAAGGCAGACCTGCAGGGCGGTGCAGTGTCATCTACGCCTCCCGGGATAGGTAGGTGAAGAGTTCCAGGGTGCTTGCTTTCCACTCGTCGGCGAGGTCTGTGTTTGGCGGAAATATTCTGTCAGGTTTGTCAAGGCGGAGGAATGCAGACAGCTAAACATGTTAACCATAAGTAAAATGGTTTATTTTAAAGCAAGGCGAATTACTCACAAAAAGGAGCAGGAACAATACAGGCACAGGCATGGATGACAACAAGAAGACGTGATGTTTCCGCAATGATACTGATGGAGAATATATGGGCCGTGGTACAGGTGAAATGAGAAGACTGATTAAATGATGCAGGTGGACCGAATGAAGCTGATTACAGGTTGACAGATGCAGGGACTGAAAACGAAACATGAGCTGGACAAAACAGAAATCCGAAGATACAAAACTAATGGGGAAAACATAACGTACAGAACATGAACAATAATAAGAAACTAAAGCACAGCCAGGAAAATATAAACAGAAACAAGATCCGAAACGTAAACTGGAAATAAGAATAACTAAAACCCAAACAAAAACCAAAACACCCTCAAATCATGACATATGCATGGACCTTTGAAATGTTAAAACAAGCCAGATACTGCATGAAAGCATTCTTTTGTAATTGCGATATTGTGCACATAGATATTGCAATGATTGTCGTGATTCGATATATCGTGTAGCTCAATATAGCTCAGTATAACTTGAAAACCCAATTTTCAGTTTTATTCTATGGTGAAATAAAGGAAGCATAAGGGGGACGGGGTATACTAATATGGCTGTGACAGTTATTCCATTTTTCCTAATACATTTTCTCTATTTGAACCCTGGTGTAACATCCCATCACCTGCCGGCTATTCACATGATAATATTAAGAGATGAGAGACAGAGCTGGAAAGAAAGGTGGAGGAAAAAGGCGATTCAAATGATGATATTAGAGCAGAGCAATGGTTAGAGAGGTGGCTGCCGTCACCATTAAGCGCCTCTGATACCTCAATGCACAATAGTAATTTATGTGAGCGTGTGTGCGCGCACCAGTGTGTAATATGAGAATTGATGCTGAAGCCTGACCTCCTCTGCCCCCTCTCATTTCCATTCAGCCATTTTAGTTCTTCTTAGAGTCAGCAGAGCCATTGCGGTTCAACCGGGGAGCAGTTTGTCCTCATTAAAACTGTTCTAAATGAATGCAGAGAACAAACGGGTTGCAGGTATAAATTCAGATTAAACTGTTGAAGAAGAGAAGAAAAGAAAAGTTTTGACAAGGAATAATAATTTACTGCTTATGTTTTAAATATGCATGTCATATGCAAAAGTAAAAAAAAATAGGAAGGTTGTGATTTATGATGAAAGGGAGATGATGCCAATAAAGAAATCATACGACTTTACCTCATGCAATTTTCACTTTCTGAAGTGCTAAAGATTTGATACAAACATCTGTTTATATGTATGGGATCGGTACACACAGTTATATGAGCGCTGCAATGAGCATTATCATACGGAGCAAATGTCTTGATATGTATGTCCACGCTGCCATGCTGGTTATGGTTATGGATTAGGCATATGGCATAAGTGCGGGATCCTGCTCAGTGTAAGGCAGAGATGTATCGGCAATATAAAAACAGTCTATGTGAAGCAGTAAATCATTTATTCTGCTTGCTTCTTCATTCCTTTAACACAGAGCAGCTATGCAGGACCATATTTTCCAGGCAGAATAATTCAAAACCACTTCATTTCAGTATCTGTGTGCATCATCTTCTTTTTTTTCCTCCACCCATGTCCTTTCCACCTTTATCACTTTGGTTTTCTCATCTTTGTTGTTCGATTTGATTTTACTCAATTGTTTTTCTCGCCGCAATTGTCCCCTCTGCTGAGCTTTCCCCTGCTTCTTTTGCTGTCAGTCTCTTTTGTTCCTCCATTTTTTCCAAGCTGTTTCATGTAAAGACACGTAACAATCAGGCTTTTACTGGAAGCACTCATGTAGAATGGGGACCGTGTCCTCGATACACCTGTCAAAGGTTATTTTTACAGTTCTGGACATAAAGATGCACCCATACACAGCGGTGACTGACTCAAACGTGGAAGAGGTCAGTGACAAATGGAGACAGATTGATCCAGTCTGGGTCCAGACTGTGTCACCTGAAACTGTGTGTGAGGTGAAGCAAGCAAGAGTGCATTTGAGTGTTGTTTTCAGAGAGCATGTCAACTTTATGGTCTCGCTGCATTAGATGAAAGCAACTGTTTAAAGCTGTTTATTTTATTTGGATAAAAATTAAAGTTGTGTGGATTTTGGGCCTGTAAATTCAATGTGACATACAGAAACATTTACTAATTACTACATTTGTAGCAGTTGTTCTTTGTCAACAAAATTGCTTTTGGAACTACTAATTAATCTTACTGATTATTACCACATATGTTGACACATATAAAAACTTGTTTTACATGGGCCAACATCGGATAAAATGAAATGCCTTTTTTTTAAAAGGGGCCTGTCTCGTCTGAAGTATGTGTGTTGGTTGTGGTGCAGCCTTTTTTGTATAGTGCATATTTATAAGAAAGGCTGTATCATTCCCAGTGTTCTGCAGCATCAGGACAGTGTAGCTTACTTTTGTTGTTAAGTTTTTTCCCCATACTAAATGAATGCATGAACATCTAGGTAGGAAAACTAATGTTCTATATGAATCGTTACTGGTCTTAATTCTCAGGTCCTCTTCTTTTCTGCATTACATATAATTTTTTTATATTTTTTTGTGCATGGGTGTTAAAAATTTTAATTTTGATGCTACCACCAACAGACTCCGGTGTGAACAGTTTCTGACCCCAGAAGTGACCCACATGTGCAGAAGATTTAACACATGCAGGACTCTTTATTTGGATGCTACACATGTCAGTGTGTATTTGACAAATTTATGACCACCTCTATCAACAGTGTCTGCAAAATGTTTGTTTCAAACATGTTCTAATATGATCCTGAAGCTTCCTGACTCATCCGGCACAAAAGTGTGAGTCTTTCACAAATTCAGTGACACAAAAGTCAGATGAAATGCTAAATGACCATTCAGATTGAGGCTGTTTTGAAAAACATTATATGCACTATACTGCCAGAAGTATTTGTCTACTTTTACATGTACATGAACTTTGATGACATCCTATTCTTATTCTATAAGGTCCAATTTGTTGATGTCCTCCCCCCTTCCCTCTGACAAAACCAGAATTGCAGCCTCCACTCTAATTCATCCCAAAGGTGTTCAAGAAGGTTGAGGTCAGGACTTTGTGCAGGCCAGATAAGTTTCTCCACACCAAACATTATACACCTGCAGCCATGGTAGTGACTGGAACACCAAAATCATTGATTTGGTGGTGTGACCAGTTATTTTTGGCAGTATAATGAATGTTGGGTTTAGCACCACACATGAAAGTGGCCTGGGTTTGATTTGAGAAAAAAAAGAAATGTATTGCTGATCGGATGGGATGATCATGCAAATTAGTTATGGGTCATGTTTGTGAATATAACCTGAGTGTTGGGGTTCAAATGATTATGAACTAAATTAATCAGCAACTAGGATGGACTGCCATCAGTTGGAACTGTTCAAAAAACATATTTTCACTTCGTTGTTATTTGCTAATCTGTGAAGATTTTTTTCAAAGACAACTACACCCAAGTCAGTATCAAAACAAAATGTGGAAAAAGTAAAGTAGCAATAGTAGTGTAGCAATAGTGCTTGGTAAATGATACACATAGACTGTTTTACTGTTACTTTTATACATAAATCAGGTTAAAACACAAAAGAAAAAACAGAAAAATCTAAATCTGTATGTTCCCCAAAACAGAAAATAAAAAAAGAGAAATAAATGTTTACAACAATAGTGTCATATTGTCTTCTTCACAATGGCTTCCTGTTATGTTCTGATTTTACCTCCCTCTAGGCTATACTTTGAAACCTTGTATTGAAATTTATGAAAATTATCCCCTGTAATATTCACCCAATGCCAGTATGTCACATATATTTATATACACCAACCTTATCAGTTCAAAGCTACCCCATGATTATGTTGAATTGTGGAAAAGACCAAGGGAGAGAAATAAAACAGCAGAAGGGGAACAAAAAAAGAAAATCGATGGCATTTGGTAATTGCATATTACAGAGTTATTTTGTGCATTGATATTGATAATACAGATGTTTACATTTACTGTGATTAAAATCAATGCTCTAAAGTGAGTTATGACATCATGGCCTGATGGGACAGCTTTACAGCTGAGGGGGACTAATGAGGTGGTTGATGGGAAGGGAGGATTGCCTCCATCTATCTCTCTACTGAATGTTTTCTGCAAGGGATTCAGAGGCTGATCCACTGAGTGCCTTTTTTAAAATGCTTTACAGGACTATAACTGTCATCTTTTTTCTCAAAACTGTCAGTGACGTAATACAACATTAATCACTGTTGAAAAGCGTTTATATTTATATAACCAAAAACATGTTTTTTGGCAAAATATGTTTTTGTGGCAGAATGGCCATATACAGGAAAAGTAAATATAAGTTTAGTGATGTCATGATGTTATAAATTTTCACACAACGTTACTTCGGATCAAATACTCACAATACATTTTAGAGTCAGTCTTTCAGGTTATTGAGACGATACAGAACTAACACTTCTTATTGGTGGCTCAATTACCAGACTCATTTATCCACCTTATTTGTCATGTTGTTGCTGTAGGTTTGACTATGTGTGTAGCTTCTGTTAAGACAGCACAAGTTGCAGTAAAGTGATTTGTTTACCAAGATGAGCTGCATTTTTGAAGTACCAGATTTTAGCTAAATCTTTTCTCTTCTCTTTGTCTATCTTTACAATGACAAAACCTAAGGATATGTCTCTGGCAAGCTCAGATATGTTGGAACATAACTTGTTGTACTGTTCAAGATTGCACCCATAATTCTTACTTGCAACTTCGGCAGGTGTGTGTAACATCCACCAAAAGTAAAATGGGGTTGTTCTATGGATTATTTTCCATTGGTTAAGAACAGATGAGAAACCAAGATGTGTGTAGCATCTTAGTTTGAAGCGACCACTTAAAACCCTATGTGTTTGGGTTTTTTTTCATTTCATCAACAAAAGGCCCATGAAGGAAAATCCTTATCCTATATGTTGGATGGAAAACTTATTTTTTGTTCTTTATCACTCATGTAAACTATGTATGTCTGTCCTTTATGTGAACTGTGCGAGGCTGATTTCCGTTATCTCCTTTTAAGGAATGCATACTCCCCGAAACCAACTGTATCTTTGGGAAACCAACTGTTCCTTTTTACACTCCCACCTTTGTAACACACACACACACACTCAAACTGTTTGTGCTATAAAATAAAGGAGACAAGGCGTCTGCTCTTTGTAGTTCTGCACTGCCGAGTGTGGCCTACCCTTGCTTGCAAGAAATTGAACAGATTCTGTGTCGTTCCTCTGAGCTTGACTATTTAATAAATATCTCTATCACTATATCATGGCTGGAGAGAGGGCATAGTTTTAGGTTCATGAAATAATGAGTAATGTAGTTATATTTTATGGTCTGTGAATTACATCATCAGTGCATCTCATTGTTTCTTCCTTGACTGCATTCTCAACCTGCAACAGCAAACCACCTCTTCAAAACTGTCAAATACACAACGTGCTCTCAGCAATTCAAAAGCATAGAAACCGCCAAACTAAAATGGAATTCAACTATTATTTTTTTTACCAAGCAGTTTAATGTGCAAGTAAATGTAATCATAGGCCAGTTCTTAAAATCATCCTCCAAATTACTGAGTTTATTAGTTAGTTATTGGATTTCTTTGGACTTTCTCATTGTCCTTGAGCTTGAAAAATGTGCTCCATGAAAGCCAGGTTAAAAACGAATCTGGTATCAAATAGGATCTGATTTAAACACTGCTTACAACACGAACAGCAAACATCCTACTCCTAGTAATTATATTTCTTAGGACAATGTAATCAGAATTCTTTGTTTAAGGACATGGTTGACTAGATGATAACTTAACCTTTAACCTAGAGTCAGGTCAAAATTTTAATTTGTCAGACTTTGATTTATGGGCAAATGAGTGCTAAATTAATAACATTTCTATCAGGCTCAGCTGTAGTCCTGTCCAGTGCTAATTAGTAAACATAGGAATGCTGACATACTAAACTAAGATTAAACTGCTCCTTTAAACCATGCTACCTTTATTTAAAGTGCTTTTTCCCAATATATCTATCATTGACAGATTTTTTTAAATTCTAAGCTTGATTTCAGATTTCACCTCGCACAAAAAAACTTAGTAATGACGTGTAGAACAAGCAATATGAAATGCTAATGGACAGTTTATAATAAATCTATACTGACCCTGTACATAATATCCCACATGTTCTGCTAACAAGCTAACGTCATGTTGGCAGGTGAGCCCAACTCATTTGCTTACACTGTTACCCTGCTTTTTAACATCTGTAATTTTCTTTGGGCACTGATGTTGGCACAATATTTTTTGGCATCAGCCGCTTGTGTTAAGTGTTGGCTTCGCTGCCATGCTAAATGTGTTAGCGGATGTTTTTTTGAAACTAGAGCCACTTCAGGGAAACAGAGAGAGAGTCTTGTGCGCCCCGAAGCATACATACACAGTTTGGTCACATGTGCACACAGACAAATGAGATAACAGCTGTACAGTAACCGCAACTTCTCTGGAAACCACAAAAAGCCACCACTGATGATAGAGTGCCCTGTAACTGTTATCTGATGTGCACACACTCTGGAAAGGTTTTTTGTTGTTGTTCGGTTTGACATCTCTCTGATGGCTGTCGACAATTTTTTAATTCCTAATCATTCTTATTTTTTGACGCATTTTTATGTCTAAACCTTTGAACAAGCACTGCCCATCTTGCTTGCTGAGATGTAACTGTGAATTTCTCAAAAGTTCTTTTTGTCCATTTGGAATTTTGCTGACATGCTGCAAAGTGATGAGCTTTTAGAATGACTGAACTGACTTTGAAATACGCTCCTGACTGTGTGAGCGCATGTGTGTGCTTGGGGGGAGCGGGGGAAGAAAATTCCTTCAGAACACATAAAATAGGTCCAGGGCACAAGGAGGCACAAGGAGGCTGAGTGTCAAGAAGGCTGAGTGTCAATCCATTGTTGCATATTAGGGACACAACCCTGTCCATTAAGTCAAATTCATGGAAATTGCTTCCACCGTGGTGAGATTGAGCTGAAGGGAAAACACTGAAGAAAGGAAAAGGAGAACCTAAAAGACTAGACAAGTAAATTTCATCCTCCCTCCCCTTTCAGCTCTCCAGTTGTCGCAGCTCTAACTTTAATTAAAACTTTCTTCAGCCAAGGTGACCCATTGGTATCAAGGTGAGGGAAAGGCAGAGAGAAAAGATTGAATGAATATGAAATAGAAAGAGAAGGTGAACAAGTAAATGCATATTTGTACATATTATGTACATATTTGTGGCAACAGTGGCTTTTACAAGTCTAAACGCCATGTTCTAATGGCAGGTAAAAAAATTATTAATTTAAGGACATTTTCCACATTTCAGTGTTTTGTTTTATGCACCGTTTGATTTATTTGAGGCATTCAGTCTTCTTGTTTACACACCTACTACTGATTATATTGATTTTGATTAAGCAGAAATAAAGTTCAGCTGTCCGAGACTTTTTCATGTTTCCACGAGCAAGTAACTAAAACCATAGTTTGAAGATATATCAAAATATCATATAATCTGATAGATTTGGAGAACCTTTACAAGGCAGACAGGGCAAATATTGTGAAGTCAGGATGGAGAGCAGATGCTTCTACTAAAGAAGAGTGAATTCTGAAAATGAACCATAAAGTGTTTCAACAAAGCATTAGTTTAAAATATAAAACCAATAAAAAAATGCTAAAACCAGCTCATTTCAGGTTACACCTAGACAAAGTCTTGTTTTTGTGCAGTTGCCCTGGTATACAGTTCCTAAGGATTCAAATCCTTTTAATAAGATGCCATAAAAGTGCTTTAGTGACCAGAGTTTTCTGCAACTATACAGAACATAGAGTAACAAAGTTCTCCATCCATCCCAAACTGTTGCTGCACACTGCCAGTCAGCTGGCTAAAAAGTGGCTCCATTTTTTTTTTCTTTTAATTACAAGCCAGGAAAATTTGGTTTCAAATTCTGTTTTCCAATTTTTTTGTAGTAGAAAAAGTAGGGGGATTATGGCTTGACAACTTGATACTTGCCAATCATCTCTCTTTATAGGCTAATGTTTAAAATTATATTTTGAACTAATTTGGCCATCTACAAGCAGCATGCCTGTTAAGCAGCCAGCTTCAGACTGGATTCCCAAGCAGCTAGCCACACTAATTAACCATCTAATGTTAACATGTTAGACTCTATAGGGAGCCGAACACCTAAGAGATATGATATGAACTTGAAAAGAACTGCAAAATGTAGTTTATATGCATTGTAATAGTAATTAGTTATAATTATAGTTAATAGTTATAATGCATTGTTTGTGTTTTTATGTTTAAAATAAAATTAAGTCATATCATACCTTATTGTGTTACATTTATGTTTAAATGTAATAATAGCGAGAAACAGTGAGATTTTATCAAACCATGAGAATCTTATGCCTGTCCATGCCTCGTTACAAACTGGATTTGATTATTATTTCACATGTTTACATCTCTTAAGCCGCAAAAGAATCAACAATTAAGTCAAGAACGTTAACTCTGGAGATTGCTTAAGACAAATAATTTCCATTAAAGAGGATTTAATAAATAACTAGGTATTATCTTGTATCTTGAATATGCATATCTGGATGTTTTACTGTCCAACTGTGTGTGCTAAGGATAAGCTTGTAACCATCTGAAAATAGATGGGTGTTTTATTTATTTATTTGTCTTTACATTATTAAAATCTCCCCATTCTTTATGAAACCCAGACAGAATCTTTCTTTACAAGCACACTAAACCAGACATAAGTCTTTTCCTCCTAGTCTAGATTCGGACATTGCTGGTGTGTAAGTGTGGCGGTGCTGCAGGCTGGCAGATCATTGCGGTGTGCAGGCCACAGGGACAGTGAAATATAGCCACAATTAGCCCTGGACACAGTTCAATGATGATAGAGAGGCTCTGCGCCCCTTAGACCATGATTAAAAGGCCTGCCCTGCCCATCGCTGATAGAGACAACTGATCTCACATTATTAGTGCCACGATGGCCACCGACCAGCAACATCACTTTCTCCGTTATCAGTGATGGCTTTTCTTCATTTATCATTCACTGCTAAAAACATCTCTCATCTTAAACATTTCTTTACTCTTACGTACTCTTACGTACTTTACTCTTACGTTGGTCTTTCTTTGGGATTTGTGTCATTTATGATAAACTTTCTAAAATTGTTGTCTTTTTTATATTTTTTTAAAAATTAAAAATTACATATCTCCCTAATTATTATTATTATTATTATTATTATTATTAGAAGAAGAAGAAATTCTTGGTAATATACTTTAGTATATTTACCAAGTATTCCAATTGATTTTTATTTTTTTTTATCAGGTTTTGTTATTTATTTTGCTAATACATCTTCACTGAAACATCTGACATGGCTCTGCAGCCTTTAAACCCTTCCACCTATTTTTGTATATATTTTGCTTCACAGTTACTTTGATCTTTCTACATTTCTGGCTTTTACATTTTTTCCTTCATTCTCTGAGGAATTTTTTCCCCCCGGTTTTCACACTCGTAGATCATCGCTAGGACCTTCTTTATCTTTTACACATCACTAGTGCGACAGTGTTCGGCTGATATGCCCCATTTATTTCCAACATTTCTTTCTTCTGTCTTCCACCTGCACCTCTGACACTGCTTCTGCTCCTTTATTCACTGCTGCCATCAAGTCAGCATAGGACCAGATTTCTCCACTGCCTGAGCAGAGGTCAGAGATGTTTACAGACAGTTTCAGCACACATTAATAAAACTGTATACATATATAGACATAAGCAAATATCAGAGTGAAAATAGATAGGCAGGGGCGTAGAGGACAAATAGCTGTAGAAATATATCAAAGCATATACTTCCATAGTTCCAAAGAGGTTGCAGTGAACCTGGAGAAAGGTAGAAACCCACAACCACATCTCAAAAAGTGTGACTGAGAAAAGGCACTGCTCTGGAGAAAAAAGAAAAACAGGAAAAGTTGATAGATGGAGGGCAGGTAATGAAATGGAGACATCAAGGAGCATGAAAAGGAGAAGATAGAGGGAGTGTGGAAACAACCTAGAAAAAGAGAAAGAAAGAGAGAGAGGGAAGAATAAGAAGAATAGCCTTTTGCCTGTGTTCCATCAAGGGAGAAATTACACATTTACTGAGGTTTTTTCTTAAGACGACGGCCCTCATAGATCAAACCACTTGGATGTACCGGCCAATTTTCAACATGAAATATAGACACCAGAAATCTATTACACCTGTGTTCTCCCTTTCCCCCCATTATCCACAGCTCTCTGTCGCTCTCTTCTCGCAGAGGTTGATACATCTACATCCCTGTCGGCTCTGCTCTCTCTGCGACTCTCCTTCTCCTCTGCAGAGGCCATGGATCTCCCACTACCTCTCCCTGACATGTACATTATGTTATCCTCTGGCACATCTGCTTGACAAATGGGAAAGTCGATCATATTCAATAATTATCTGACCTTTTCTCTCTGTTGTATTTGTCCGGCTTCCTTTAGTGCGGCAACATTGGGATGGCCTACAGGTGAACAAGTAGAGCTATACAAACACTAAACATCTGCTACAATCATGTTCATAATTTATTTTTGCAAACTAAATAGTATTTCACACTTTTTACTTGTGTTTTTTTTTTTTGCAATTGTGACTGTAATGTGAATTATTTTGAAAATTTAGCTTTTAAAGGTAGTGCACTATTTAAAACAATTTTAGCCTTTTTAGTGATTTACACTCTAAAATATCTAGGAAAAAACATCCACTTTCTATGAAAAACATTGTTGACAATTGTAAATTCTATACTTAGTGTCAGATCTTTGCATCTGAAAAGGTAGGCACTGAATAATTTTAAAACATAACTGAAAATAGAAAAACAAGGGGAAAAAATAGAACCTAAAATGTCAAAAGCTTTGATGAGCCCTAATACTCTGACTTTTAAATCACCAGATTCAGTCAAGGTTAATAGAAGAGTTGAACGGTCCGTAAGAACATAAAGCATCTAGCCAAGGTAAAAAGGATGTAAGGATGTAAAGAATTGTAAAAAAAAAAACACATAAAATTATTTTAAGATTAAATCTTTTGTTGCAATAGCACACTGAAAAATTAAGAAAAATCACTTTGACTACATTATTTTTCAAAGAAGAAAAACTTTTGATATATTTGTTTTAAACAAATGGTATAGCTGGTAACACTTTTATAATTGTCTGTTGATGAAATGTAACTCAAGCATTTTGTCACTTGTACTTCTTTAATGATAAGTTGGTCTTAGAGCATTTCATTAGCAATACAGAACTTCATGATGCGTCATGATGCATCTAAACATGATGACACAATTTGTCTTGTTTTCTCTTCAAAGTAGGAAAGACAAGAGCACAGTAAGCCAGATATGTAGTGGTCTTCAAGATGAAAAATAGCAAAGCACCTAAACTTGCCCAAACATTATAAGCGGTAATTAAAAGTTAAAACTACTCGAAATAGAACAAACACTGCTGGAAGAGGATCTTGGTGCCATGCACAGTGAGGAACATGGTGACAGAATTAAAAACTGTATTGAAGCTTTCTGTTAAAAAACTGCTGCAAAGAATGACATATTGGAATCCCCAAGTCTTCATAAAAACCATTAAACACTATCTACATACCAACTCATCAGAAAAGCTCCCTTTTTTTTGTCCTACCATCACAAATGCAAACACGTGGGAACTCTACAAGGACTTTAACTGGAATCATTTGTTTGTTTGTTTTTTACCAGTGTAACTAACGAATGAATGAATGGGAAATTATCTCACTACCATTGTTATCTATGATGGAGGAGCTGTGATACTTTAGGTCTGTTTCTCTTCCATTGGTTGTGGGAAACCTGTTACAGTCAATGGAATCATGAACTCTTTGAGAAGCCGGAACAACGTCAAAATCATTCATCCATCCATTTTCTATACCCTCTACTTCCATACGAGGTTGCCAGTAACATCAAAATCAAAAGAATCAAAATATAGATATACATCTCTAGATAAAGGTAATGATCCAAAACTATGGTCAAAGTGACCCAGAAAGGGTTTACCAGACAGAAAAAGTCAGTCATTTTCTCCCCAGACCTAAATCAAATTCAGATTCAAAAAACTTACTTGTCCTAATGGGTAATCCATTTGTAGCATAGACAGCATAAGAGAGGACCAATGACTTTGAACAAGATTGTGCATAAAGTATTGGTGAAATATATCTCTCTCAGTATTCTCCAACCTTGTGAAACATGAAGGATGAAGTGTTGCCCTACTGGTCAAATAAGAAGAACAGGAAAGGATGCAATAATTGGACTTCTCATCATGTCATAAACAAAATGAAAAAATAAAAGTACATATTTTTTTTCCTTTTGACTAGTTGTACTGAAACAGTTGTGGAATTTTCCAAAACCTTTTTTTATGTACTGTGAGATTATGCTTGTGCAGTAAAAGCTTGATTTAGAATCTATCAGTGACCAGACCATTAAGGGGTTGACATTCTGGACTTCATAGAGGGTGTGCTTTTTATTTTTGTAACAGTGACTGTATCTGCCCTCATTATGCTTTCGGTTTAATTGAAATGAATGAGTGATACAAGTTTACTAAGATTGCAATGGTTGAAACTGGACATGAAACTAAAATATATAATAAACATGGCTGGTTGAAGTTTTTGAATTAGAGTGAAATTACACCAAATTTTGAAAAATGCCAAAGATCAGATTTGTTTTGCCTGGCAAAATGTAGGTCCTGGCATTCTAATAATTCTTTAATAAGTTTTATAAATCCCAGCATTTCTAAAGAAGGCTTGAGCTACGATGTGTTAGATTAAACAATTTTTCGTCATTTTCAGAAAAGATGAATCAGCAGGAGAGCAGTATGTGTTTAAGATGACTCCTTCTATAACATTTTAAGGCATCTGAAGGCATTAGTCGATCTATTTAACTTTACAATTTAAACCTACATACAGACCTTCAAACCAAACAAAGCTGTTCTAAAAGTGTTCTAGGCTTGGAGCTAGAATTAAAAATCCAGAAGCACCACAAAAATCTGTAAATTAACAGATATTCTCTTTTTTCAGCAGGACAATGTAAGTGGGAAAAAAATACTTTTCTTTATTTAAAAGCTAAAAATTGAGGGAATATTGGGAAACACGATGACACATTTACTGTCCTACTGAACACAAGATATATTTCATTTTAAGTAGTTGAGGCTGGGCACTGATATACGATGCTTTCTGGATATCAGGAGAAAAACGTTAATTTGACAAAGTTCAGCTTCATAAAAGCAATAGTGTCAGTTCTTCAACTTAAATCTTAATTTTCAAACCAGAACTACACTGTCTTAAGCTGCCAGCACCTTTGTGACATAGTTGCTCTTAGCACAGAGAGTCTGTGATCCTGTAGCTCCACTGGTAAAGGCGTTGCTTTTGTTAGTGTCTGGAGTTTAATCTCAGCTCATTCTGTGCTTACTCTTATACTGTATAATCTTGGCTAAAACAGGTCTTCATTTAGACTTCTAATATCTAAAAACCTGTTGAAAAAAGTTTCATTTTTAGCCCAAATACATAGAATAGAAGTCATTAAACATTGTTTTATAAAAAATACTCACAGGGAACTGCAAACATATAATGTTGGCCAAAGAAACCTTGAATAACCAAATAACCTACTGACACAGTTGATCTTCATATCAAAGCTGTTTTATGTGGTTAAAATATAGTTTAAGATACATTTCCTGGCCAATATGGTTTGTTTGTGTTATTTTAAAAGTTGTAACAGCATTCCAGCTCATATCTTCATCCTTTTATAATTTTGAAACCCAGGTCACATTATAATGAATGTTTAATTTCAATATACAGTACATAACACCTTTGTTAAGAAACCATGAAGACAAAGGTATCCACTCTGACCTGTTTAGGACTGGTACATGAAGTAGAAACACCTTAAAAACTATTTGACAAGGTGTGCAGTTGATGTGTTGCTACAGATATACTCTAGTGCCATGGCGCTGGTGGTGTAGCGGGTCAAGCGCACAACCCTTAGTCCTTGAGGTGGTCGTCCGGGGTTCAAGTCCCAACCCTGGCGACATGTCTCTCCCTCTTTCTCTGTCCCCGTTTCCTGTCAAATAAAAATAATGAGAAATTTAAAGGACGCTAGTGCTGCAAAAAAAAATCTTTAAAAAAAGCTGTGTGCTGAAAGTAGGCAAAATGTTACCTTTATGGTATCGATCAGAATAACCTATGTAGGTTTATCTAGTGTATTCATTTACTTTGTTGCAGTTGCGAGTGGAAGTAGCTGGACCAAAATGCTTAACAGTAAAAAGAGGCCTGCATAATGTGTGTATGAGTATTGCACCTCTATCATTTTTGTATCTCAGTCAGTTTGGGTGCAGTTTTTTTTAAAGCTAAATTCATGCACCTTTGGTTGTCAGAGGCGATTATTGTACCTGTGAAATCAATTCAAGGTCAGAAGACCACAGTAGCACACAGACACTGATCTATCATCAGATTTATCCTAGATTTTATTGTTTGTTCCCAGACATGAATTGTTTTTCCATTGCAAGTTTTGAATTATTTGTTGCTTCATTTCAAAGGCATTTTTACTATTTAATGTACAGTACATTATAGAATTTTACATACTTTTGGTGATCTGTAGATGTACCAAGAAATCGGCTGTCGATTAAAATGGGCAGATTTTTAGCATAGCCAGCCGGCTGGAGACTCAAAAATTTGATATTTGATATTTGATATATTTTTTTCTGATCAGTGAACATAGACTATAGAATGTGTCAGCAGGTTGTACTGACAACAACACTTTTTGGTGTGGATATTGTTACTTTCAGCCATTTTCAGTATCATTGAGATTTTTAAATATGAAGTTAGATGAATCACATGTCAGAAGTGCAATGCGGCCCACAGCGATGCTTCTGATGGATAGACCCGACATTCCCAGAGAACTGAGAAGGAAGAGATGGGGTTGTTGAGCTAGGAGGGAGCGTAGTCGCCCGAGGACGAGATCATCTCTGCCTTCCTTCACTGTAGGGAATCTAAGATCTCTCCCCAATAAGATGGACGAATTAGCTGTGGCAATCTGGTACCAAACTAAAGTCTGGCAGTGTAGCATCATGATGCTGATGGAGACCTGGCTAACACTGCTGACCCCGGACACTAACATGGCAATGGCAAGATTCCAGTTGCTGCGGGCAGACAGGACAAGGGAGAGTGGTAAGAGGAAAGGAGGGGGTGTTTGGGTCATCCATTTTGGGGGGATAGACCGGCTATTCGACATGAGCAGCTCGACAGACGTCGCAACTCTGACGTCACCCGGGATTTTAAAACCCGTGGAAAATAAATCTTCGTTGCCATTTCCAGCGTGTCTCACAGGATGACGCAACGGAGGAGCATATCTGGAGCAACAGAAACTCGCAGGCCACATGGCCATTCCCGGAAGAGCTTGAAAACTGGAATCCTGTACAAGAATTACAAGAAGGTCCGAAGATTCATATACCGATCGAAGACCCCGCCGACACTCTGGCGCAGGTGAAAACCCACAGAGGTTTATTTCCAAGGAGATAAGTTTTCCTCCTTGTTGATTCAATCGACTGCAACAGTTTTTCATATTTTCCCCATTTTGGACAGATGACAAGTTTATCGTTTTTAAGTTGATCACAGACACATGTCAATCTGGTCCCTCGCCCCCGTTTTTCTTATTCAGTCCTGCGACCCATCCGCAACCGGTGAAAATCAAATCACAAGTGGAGCATTACAGCTAATGCTTTAAAGCTCTGCTTTATATTTATAACAGAAACTTTATTAGAAACTGCTTTGGGATTATTTCAATTGTTACAGACATGGAGACAGAAATGAAAAGGAAAAAAATAAGAAGCACAGAAGAAAGAGAGGTGGGGCAAAAAGGAAAAGGGGAGAGAAGGAGAAAAGAATGGAGGAAAGAAAGAAGGATGAAGAGAATGCAAGATAACACCCTGCTTGCTTCTACACCTGCAGAAACATTTGTATTAACAGCTTTTTTACCAAAAAGTGCATGGTACTTATGAATGCAAGATGTATTTAGGTGTAAATGCAGAACAATATAGAACATTTGTGTATCTGTTAACACCTGAATCTAAACACCTTTGTTTGTGAGTATGAGCGTGCTTGTGTTTACAAGATTTCTCCAGAAAAATATGCAATTGCGAGTGTGAGGAGCCACAGACCTGCCCCCCTGGACCCGGGACAGATGCGGAGGAGATCCGAGTCACAGACATCCAAAGGCCTCCCAGAGCACAGGAACCCCAGGAGAACCAATGCCGGGACTGCCACAACCCCTCCAGAGAAGAGCAGGGGAGAGTCCCAGGGGAACCACCCAGCAGCCACAGTGCAGAAGCCCCAGGGAGCTGCAGTGACAAGCCCAAAGGCTCCACTGGCAGCCGTCTACGCCCAAGCAGATCCAGCCATGGACCCAGAGACCCGAGATCCTGGGAGACATCACTCCCCAAGCAGAGGCCTGACAGAGCCCAGGGGTCCAGGCCCCGGCAAGTAGCCAACGGGAGTGAGCCATCACACACAAAAGCACCCAGTCCCGGACACCAAGAACCACAAGTACACCAGCGAGCAGAGACACCTATGACCAGCAGGTAGTGTGGTGGCTGTAGCGTTGTAGAACCCTCAAACAGGAAGAAAAAAACCCAGCAGTTAGGAGGAGGAGCATAAGATAAAAAAAGAAACAACAGGCATCGTCAGTTTTCCAGAGCTCTGTTTTTTTTCATTTAATTTCTTTCAAAAAAATGTGTACAATCAGCTCACCAGTGCAGATTCTGGTACAGGTTCCCTGCATCACAGGACAGGCAGAAACATAGTTTTGGAGCAATCCTCAGGAGTAGACTTAAAAACGCTCACAACCACGCACCTAACATAAAGACAAACAACAATGGACGTCGTCTCAAACTCCCCATAAATACTCTATACTTCCAAGTCCAGGTGCCGATACCCCATAGGGGTAACCAGCTCTTGAACCCAGGAGGTGGTCCCCTTCCCTCCGGGGGTGGAGACAGGCAAACCGCCAAAGCACCTGAACCCAGGCTGGGCTAGCCTGCGCTGGTGCCCGAACCTGAGCGTCCCCGGCCCGGACCCCGACCCCCCGCCCCGACCCCAGTCCCCAACGACCCCCATCCTCATTCGGAGAGGGGGCCATGTACAAAAGAGGGGTCTACATGGTCCAAACTAGCCCGCCAACCAGAGCCACCACTGGATGAACTTCTTCCAACCCCCCTATGAACTCTGATCCTGACCCCATGAGCTCCCCACCCCCAATGAACCCCAACATTAATTTCCCCACAGGGCCACCCCCAACCAGGACAAAGATATCGAACATATGCCCCCGAACCCAAACACCATGAATCGCCTCCCCACAGCACAGGGGCACACCCCCACAGTTGAGCTTCATCCCCGAAAAGCCAACGCAGCCACACCCACACAGCACAAGCTCCACACACAGCCCTGCTCCAAGCACCCCCTCCACATCCTGCCCCCACCACACAACGTGCCGTGACGGCAAGGCAAGGGCCGCGTGCAACGCTACCCCCAGCCCACGCCCACAAGCGCAACACGGCAGACACCATCAATCACCGCGCCCACAACGGAACCCCCGAGCCCACACCTAGATGGGACAAACTCACCCGGCAAGAGGTCCCCGGCCAGCGGCAAGTACCCGGGGCTGGCGTCTCCCACGCCCATCAGTTCATGAGAGGGAAACATGCACCAGCCAGGTAACCGGGCCAGGCAGGCCAACCACTCCAGGCCAAGCACAACCTGCCAGCTGCTCAAGACAGGCACAAGACATGCTCCACCGCCCCACCCACCCGACCGCCAACCACTGTCCACCGCCCGGACAGGGGCCAGATCCACAGAAGGAAGCATTGGAGGAAGTCCACCACAGCACGCCAAGGACCGGACACCCTGCCAACCCCACACCCAAACCCCGGAGGTGCCCCAGGATGTGGTCCAGCCACCCTCCCACACGGTACACCCCGCCGCACCAAGCATGCCGGCCGGCCTGCCCCTCCACCAAAGCAAAGCCACATCTCAATCAACACTGCACACTGCTTGGCCAAGACCCCCTCGCCACCCCAAGACCCAACCAACAAACCGGGCACCGGGCAAATATAATGCAGGGGACTAGCAGTGGTTGTGAACGACAAATGGTGTAACCCTGGGTGCATTACTGTGAAAGAGCAACTCTGCACTAGCGACATCGAACTGTTAGCCGTTGGCATACAACCATACTACCTCCCCAGGTAATTTTCACATGTTATTGTGATAATGGTGTATGTTCCCCCCATGGCCAATGCAGAGGACGCCTGTGACACTCTCCATTCACTAGTCAGTACACTGTAGACACAATGTTCACAAGCACTTTTTAAATATCGGGGGATTTTAATCATGCATC
Organism: Crenichthys baileyi; assembly: GCA_036173005.1. Lineage (NCBI taxonomy): Eukaryota > Metazoa > Chordata > Actinopteri > Cyprinodontiformes > Goodeidae > Crenichthys > Crenichthys baileyi. Next base: position 314,836 of record JAHHUM010000072.1, on the reverse strand, counting down.
TCTGGACTACAAATTGCCTACCTTTACTCAATATATGACATGCACCACTAGAGATAATAAACACTGGAACTACTGTATGTCAACTCAAAAGATGCCTACAGTTTATCACCTCTCCCTTCCCTGGGGAGATCTGATCACTGGTGCACCTTGTCCCTGTGTACGAACCCTTGGTTCACAGGATGCCAGCAGTCACCCGCACTGTGCAGAGAGTGAGGAGGCTCTAAAGGACTGTTTTGAGATTACAGTGTGGGAGGTGTTTTGTGAAGACCATGGGATGGATATTGATAACCTTGTGACCTGCATTACAGATCACAATAATTTCTGTTTGTATAACATCGTGCCCACCAGAACTGTACGTGTTTCCCGAACAATAATCCATGGATTACCCCAGAAATCAAGACCATCCTCAAGAAAAAAGAGGGTATTTAAATCAGGAAACTGAAAAATGGTGCAGAGGGAGCTTAAAAGACTGATCAGGCATGGGAAAGCTACAGGCAGGAGATGGAGAACCAGTTTCAGTAGAATAACATCTGCGGAGTTAGGAGAGGCCTTAGAACCATCTCTGCCATAAAGGACAGATATCTCTGCCGTGAGGTGGGCAAATGAACGAAATCAATTTTTCAACAGGTTTTATTCTGCTGCCCCTGCTTTTCCATTCAAACAGGCCCCTGAGACAGTCTCTCACTTCTGCTACAGTCATTCCCATCCCCGCATCTGCTCCACCTCAGGCACTTCTGATCTCCTCTTGCCTGTCTATCTCAGCCATTCAGGTTGGGAGGGAACTGAGGAGGATGAAAGCCAGGAAGGCAGCAGGTCCAGATGGCATCAGTTCAAGGGTTGCCAGGCTCTGCGCCAATCATCTACGTGGGGTGATGCTGCACATCTTCAACCTGACCCTAAACCTAGGGAGGGTACCACAGCTCCGGAAAACCTCTTGTATGGTGCCTGTGCCTAAGACACCACATCCAAAGGAGTTCAACAGCTACAGGCCGGTGGCTCTGAAATCCCATCTGATGAGCCTGATGCACCTGGTGAGCTTATCACTGGACCCACTTCAGTTTGCCTACCAGACTGCCAATGGGATAGATGATGCTGTCATTCACCTCTTACATTGTTCCCTATCTCACCTAGAGACCGCTGGGAGCACTGTGAGAATCATGTTTTTTTTTATTTCTTTAGTGCCTTCAACACCATCCAACCCACAATCCTGAGGGAGAAGCAGGAGTACATGGGAGTGGACCATCACCTTGCCTCATGGATCCTAGACTACCTCACAAACCAATCATAGTATGTGAGAACTCACGGACGTTTTTCAGACAGGATCGCATGATGTACAGGGGCCCCACTGGGAACGATTCTGGCGCCATTGCTTTTCACCATCTACACTGAAGATTTTTCCAACAACTCCACCAACTGCTTCCTACAGAAGTTCTCTGATGACTCCACAGTAGTTGGCCTTATGACAAATGGGGATGAAAAGGAGTATAGAGAACTGACTAGGGACTTTGTCGACGGGTGCAGGCAAAACTACTTCCAGGTAAATTCAGGAAAAAACCAAGGAGCTGGTGGTAGACTTCCACAGGCACAAACATCCTCCATTGGAACCACTGAACATCCAAGGTATGGATATTTAGGCCGTGAAGAACTACAAGTACCTTGGGGTTCTCTGAACAATAAACTGGACTGGACTTCTAACTTAAAAGCACTCTACAAAAAAGGGCAAAGCATGCTGTACCTGCTTCGGAGGCTCAGGTCTTTTGGACTACAGGGGCCACTCCTGGGGACATTCTATGTTATGGCATCAGCCATTCTTCATGGTGTAGTCTTCTTGGCCAGCAGTATCTCCTCTGCGGACAGTAAGAGTCCGCAGCAGACTCTTACTGTCTGTAGGATCTTGTCTAGTTTTCCAAAGCTCAACATTGTGTACTGTCTTGATGTGTCTTGGAAGATAAATGTATCATTACACCTCTAATTAACAAATGATTAGATTTAGGATACAGAGTGGTTAATGTCAAAAAATTAAGGTTTGTTGGGGTAAAACACAGGGACACGGATGCGCTGTCAGACAGAGAACAGGTGGCAGTAACAAAGCATAAACAGCTAAACCCAAAATAACCAACAAAATTGCAATGCCCGACAAGAGGCACAAAGGGAAAAATGGGGACCAGGTGAGAATCCCGAAAGTAAACAAATTGTATCCAGTTAACAAAAAAAATGTTCATCTGTGAAATTAGACAATCTTACATATAAAATCTATGCAATTACAAAAGAACAAAACAAATTCTGTCAGTTTTATTGATGATCTTCTGAAAGTTGTGTTACATTAGCCAACAGTACAATTCTACAACTGCATGTCAGTACTTTCTAGAAGCCTTCTCTCTTGTTTTGTTTGTACTACTTGTGTTTTCAGAACTTTCTGGTACCGAGCAAAAGTTCAAAAACAATTTCTCTTCTGTAGCAGAACCTCTGTAGTAGCATTGTTGACATCTCAACAGATCTCAACCACAAGTTTGACACATTAATACATATTTTCAAATGAATCTCCCTCCGCCTGCATTACACAAATCTTCCCACTGATAGATGTTGTTATAAAAAAGAATGGAGGGAGGATCTTCATGTAAAATTCACTTAGCTGCCATATTTTCTCCTCCGGGACAAGATTAATTGCGTTATAACATGTTTCAGGTTGGGGGTGGAGGCATAGAAAAGTGGGGAGCGCCTACCGATCCAATACAAAGCCCCGTTTCTCCTCTCCCTACTCCCTCTCCTCTCCCCACCGCTCTGCACAAACCATCTCTTAATACATCCTGAGAAATTGAGGTTAAGAGGGGATATCCGGAGGGTTATCTAGCATCGCGGCACTCGCGCGGGGAGATTGATGGTCTTAAGAGGCCGAGGTGCTGTGGTCATATTCATATGGTAATTCCTCCGCATTGCCCCTGCGGAAACCATGGCTTTCTTTAATCTGTGAGGGAGGCCTCAGCTCAGTCTCTCTGTTGAAATGAAGCTCAGCATCACTTTATCATCTCCACAGATGCTATGATGACGATGGGTGCTGGGTGATGTCTAGATGGATATATCAGTGAAGGCTGTTTTGTGTGTGTGTGTGCGCGTAAATTAAAAAGGAGAAGAGGTGGTGAAATGCTGATTAAATAACAGTAGGAAGGGCAGGCCTTGGAAATCTAATGATAACTGTATACCAGATATGATTTTAAACCCACATCCTAACCCCCAAAAAAAACAAAAAACAAAAAAACATATAGATTACTTTCCCCCTTAATCTATTTGTGACTAAGAAGCATTCAATTGTGAGAATTTCAGAATTGTAAGAACACAATACTTTGAGATAAAGGCATTTTGGTTTACAGTTGTAAATCCATCTATTCAAACATATGAGATTGTAGGAATATATTACAACTTTTTTTGTTGTTATCTAGCATTGCTCTGGTTATACATACCTAGATTTCTTTTCAAAGTGGCTTATTTGTTGGCAGATTAGAAGTGGAAAATAGTTTATTGCACTATTGCATATGCTTTTATTCCCTTTATCAGACAAGGGAAACCACAGATGCTTGTCTCCTCATCTAATACCCGAGAGCAATAAAAAAACTAAACATAACATCTATAAGCACTTGGTGGATGTATATATCCAGTATGTGACTGATTGATAGCGGTGAATCTGAGCTCAGTGGAAAGGCATCAACATGTCTACCAAGAGTCCTCACTAAGGGCCCTGAAAACCAATGGAGAAACAAGCGGACAGAATTAGGAAAGTCATGTTTTTAGTGGACTTTTTCTCATTTATATATCAATTTAATAATTTTATCCACTTAACATGTGGAGAGATAAACAAGAACAACCTAAAAAATACAGGTGGCTTCAAATCTAGGTAGAATGATGCTAAGTAGTAGGTCTGTGATGAACCTAGTCACCTAAAAAACTTCAGAAGAAACACTTTGCTCATACATGTCAATGCTTTTGAAATTAACAAAATATTAAGGCCAAGCTTCATATAATAAACTAATTCATAAAAACATAGCTGTGCTGTAAGTAATCCTTGAGAATGTATTTTTTGTTATTAAATTATCAGGTGAAATGCTTTCTGTGAGATAAATAAATGATAAAAGTCTGGTTCAAGACGACACTCTTAACTATACAATATACTCTCATAAAGTAAATATGGAGTAAAATAGGAGTGAATATAGACTGCCAAGTCACAAACCACACCTTGGAGTAAACTTGTCTGCTTAATCTATACACTCACTCTGTTAATCTATAGACATGAATAAAGATCGTCTATAGTACATGGCTAATCTATAAACTTGGTTAATCCATATAGCCAGTACATGTTTGATTTATAGCAGTGAATCTGAGTTTTGGGGATGAACAACACATCTCTACTAAGAATCAGCTTTAAGGATCTAGAATACCAACTGGCAATCACACACTAATATAGAAAGACTGAACTGAAAAGTTATGTCTTTTGAGCATTTTCTCTGATTCACATATCAATTTATTGCCATGATCCTCTTAACATGTGGAGGTGGAGAATCTAAAACAACCTTGATTTGAGGGGAGTGCTGCTACCTGCCACTGAGCTTAGAGGAATGCAAAGCAGAGGGTCTCAGATCCTAGAACACCTCTAAACACTTGGCTCCAGTATTGCATGTCGTGTGATAAAATCTCTGGGGTAGTAAGTGCACTGTGAGATTAATTAATTAATCAATCTCTGTTCTAAGTTGACATTTGAAAACATGCTGTAAAATTTATGTAGAAAAAAGAGAGTACATAAGAAAAGTCTTTGCCAAGACACAAACCACAAGTTTGATTAAGTTAGCCCTCAGTGATTTTCTCTCTGCTGTTCTAATCAGTCTTTTCGCAGACCAACCATTGACTTCCTGTAGTCTGCTGCTGGTATGCACCCTATTTCTTCCACACACCACCACCACCTTCTCATCTTAATCGATACACACATTAATCATGCAAAATATCTATGTGACAAACCAATTATTAATCTGCATCATCAAGTCCAACCCAGTGATAATGAATTTAGCAGGAATGCTGTGGACCATTCGTTCATTAACTGCGGAAGGTTCGCATAATGACTGCCCAATGTCACCAGGATACTCTACTTCCATTGATGAATTGACGACAGTGAGAGCACACATAATCAAACACAGCCACCTGCGTTCGACATGTTAGCATAATAGAAAAAGTTGGCAAAGTGGCAGATACAACACAGAGGGATGGAGGGGACTATGGCTCAGTAGGAAGAGTAGTCGTAATGCAATCCAAAAATTTGGGTTTAATTCCAGGTTTCTACTGCCACATGTCTATGTGCCCCTATGTCGATGTGCAAGGCACTTAACCTCAAGTTAATGTGTGTATAGTACATGAATATGTGTGCGTTTGCGAGTGCAATTGGGTGAATGTGGCTCTAGTGTACCACTTTGAGGTGTTGGTATAACTGGAAGAATCCTACAGAAGTTCAGTCTATTTACCAATTTATGTGCATTGTAGGCTTTTTTTCTGTCACTGTTAAAATCTTTTTTTCATTTTTCTCACTCTCCTAATGTCTCTTGTTGTCCTCCTCTTCTCTTTCACTTTGTCACATTGATGTGTTCACACCGTACTCCAATAATCAACAGGAGAGCAGATTGGATGAGATCACAGCAGGATGATGGATCTGGAAATCATTTACTGGGGCTGGCCCACTTCTCTAAACCACAGGAACATAGTTTCAGGATGATAGCTTGATCAAATGATGTGCTTTGAGTTTAACAACTTGAAAAACGTTGGAAAACGTTTGAATTATAATAAGGTTGAACACTTTAATAAGTACACTGTAAGTAAATGAGTGAATCCCACGCCTAAAGTAATCACGTTTAGAAAAAATAGGAAGAAGAGATTAAACATTTTATTGTTTTTCAAACAAATTGCTCACATTGTTCAGCTTGATCTTATTTTTATTTTTTTCCACTATTTGCTTATGTTAACACTTCTTTGCCCTGGATGAAAAAAAAGGTTTGCACTTCGTAGACCAGTTTCTTTAGACTAGCCTCAGTTTTTAGGCAGCTTGGGTAATTCTAATGTTTCCCTATTCCAGAAGCGATAGATAGTCTTCCCAGCAGATCCTGGCTTTGCCCTGGGGTCTCCTCTCATTCAGTCATGTCCAAAAAAACCTCCAAAGGAAGAGGATCTGATCAGATGCCAAAACCACTTCATCTAACTAACTTCAACGCACAGAACCAGTGGTTTTACTCTGAGCGTGGATGACAGAGCTCCTCAGTATATCTCTTAGTCCAGCCAAACTATGAAGGAAACTTTTTCCAGCCACTTCTATCTGGGATGTGGTCCAGACCAAAACTGCATTGCACCCCCTAAATCAGATGTTTAACAAATGCTCTGGTCCTCATCACCTCTCCAAATGTGAGAAACTGTGTTTTAAACAATTCAAAAAGAAATCTTTCATACAGCTCATAGATCTCCTGTTCTCAAATAACATAGGGGTTTATAGACTCTGAGTGTATATATGAAGTGCATTAGGGTTTCATTTGACACAAAACTGTTTTGAATATTGCATCAAATTAGTTTATAATATGATGCAGCAGGTCAACTCAAGCTTAAACCAGTATAATGGGAAAACATTTTCATCATTAGCATTAATTTGCAATTATAATTAACCATTAATTATTTACAGAATTACTAATAAAGGTAGAATATAATAATTTTAGTCAGACTAACAAATCAGGGCACCACCTGATCAGGAGTTATTAGCCAATCAACTTTCGTTCTGCAAGGGATTGTTCTGTAAATAAAATGTGGCTTTATTATAGAACAATCGGTTCAAGCACTGGCGTTGAAACAGCAAGCCCTGTACACATATTTATAGAAAAAACACACACAGCAACTTTCCATAATATAAGAATTTATTAACAAACTCACATTCACTAACATTCACTACACTACTATGTAAAAATTTAAGAATAATAATAAACTATAAAAAAGGGAGCAAAAGATTAAACCATAAACAATAAATTGAAGCAATAATATTGCAGTTTAGTGTGAATATTTGTGTTTAGGAATCAAGTTTTGTCTTGAAGAATTTGGAGTGAGCTCAAATGAGTTTAAAACTAATTAAGAACAACACTTTGTATGTCTACACACAACCACTTCACAGTGTAAGTCATATGGATAAATAAAACATTCTTTTCATAAAATTATATTTTAATATTATTTGCCAAATAAGAAATCAATAACCTTTTGGATAATTGATCCTTAATGTTGTGTAATCAGCCATCACAGGGAGTGATTGAATATAAGCAGGTTTGGTAACAATTTTGAGAACGAATGGACAGACGTGACGATGTCACATCCGGAATTAGAACTGTGTTTTGTAATATGATATCATGGGGATTCCAGCTGAGACTCCTCCTTTCTGGGGCTGTTCTGAAAGAAGGTTAATGCTGTGCATTCTGGCATTTAGAGTTTTACCAGTCTCTGTTTGTGTGACCAGTGTTTTGCAAAACAACACTGCAAAATGCATACATAGCAAAGTGTTTAATTACCTAGTGCACGGTTGCAAATTTGCCTTAAACCACTTCTGGTCTTAATGCAGGGGAAATGCATGTTGATACATATTCAACACTTACTAAGGATGAATTTGGTAGCACTTTACCAACATCTAGTGGTCAAAATATGAACTACATCCAGTGAAATGAGGGAAGAGCGATGACTGTACAGAAACATCTATTGTGCATCTGCTTGACTGCAAAAAAACAAAGAATTTAATTACATTTTCATGTAACTGAAAGCAGTAGTGTTATATTTGGTTATATTAGATTGTTTGTAAAACCTGGGGGTTCGCTTTAGAATGCTGCAACTAAAATGATTTTGTCAGCTCTCATACACTGAATGTACAGTACTCTTGCTGCAGTTTTAGCATTTTCACTCGAACATTAAACATATGTAAGCAGATACAATATTGTTAAAAGAACTTTATATTCTAGATTTCATAGTGCTAAAGTAGTGATGAATCACATCATGCAGACTCTTAAGGCCCCGTGCAGGGGTCAGTGTTCAGTATTTCTGCCCTCCATGTTGTATGATGCCAGTTTCTCTCTCCTCACTTCAAATTTGCATACAAATGAACATCTAAATGGGCTCAATGACATAATTGACTTGCAATTAGAAATTTTCTTGAGCTGGTCACTTTGCACTGGCCAGAACAAGCACGCAAAATGTGAAAGACACACACATACTCTCACACACAGCAGAGAAATATGGCTGCTATTTTGCATATTAATGAGAATCATTAGCTGTCGCTTGGCAATGGCTGACAAGGGGACTTATTTATGCCCTGGCCCTCAATGGCTGACTTGGGGAATGTGTCCACTTCAGCAACCAGCGTTAATTGTTTCTGAGCATGTTGTCCGACTGATCATCATCATCATCATGGGAAATTAGGCCTGCTTCAAAAAGACGACTTGGCTGACGTTGAGTGTGGCCTATTATGATAACTCTGTGTAAGCTTTTAACTTCTGGTGCTTTACAAGAGCCAAGCTTTTAACTTGGAGCCATTAAAGACCTTGTATCTTGCTGTTTCACATTGATTAACAACTACTTAAGTTGCAAAATATAGAAGGAAGGACAAGCCAGAATAGCATCCCATCATGCTAATATTCTGATAAACTCAGTGTGTTTTACAAATTGAAGTGAGGTTAAATAAAATGTGTGGAAAATAAGTTTGTAAGGTTTTTATCAACATTTTTAGAGGTTTTATTATGTTGCATGTGGCTCATAGACGTCTTTAGTGAAAAGACTTCTGCTTTAGTGTCCCACTCAGCTGAAGTACAAGGCTCTGCAGAACCTCAGAGATGAGAAGTCTGAAAACAAAGAGGTGGAGGACTAGGAGGTTTTAGTACATGAACACAAACATACACACACACACACACAGTCGCACACAATCTGTGTGTGGTAGGTCTCGACAGCTTTAGCACATATTGTAAACAGAGGGGTGGTGACCGCCTCCCCATGCTTGTTAACATCATCTCTGTCATTCAGCAGACATGGCACTGTCAGCACCTTGCTGTGCCCCGACATAATCAACATTAACCATGACACACACATGGCACACTATGTTCATTTGTACAACAGTGCATTAAAATTCTCACCCACACAAAAGCACGCGCACACACTCTCACAAGCAAATTTCTTCACTTTTTCTGTGATTATTTTGCACACACACACATACAAAGGTAAAGATATCTATGGAAGCACACACACACATTTCTCTGACAGACTAACTAAAGCACATACTGGCAGTACTGCATTCAATCAGCACTATCCATGCTAGCTCCTTAATGGGCACCTTGTAAAACAGATGACAGGTCTCCTACCAAGAGCATCTACCGGGAACGAAGACCTGAGTTGACCCACGCATATACACGCTCAAATACACACACAAAGACACAAAAGATAGAGAGTACCATGCACTTTCTCGGTGACTAGCCTGTTTATGCTGGGCTTGCAAACAGAAAATACTATTGTTCAGTCATCTTTTGGTGTGTGAAAGCTTTCCTATCTCTTCAAAAGAAGAACATCTCCAACTGCATGATACTGTCACCACCATGTTTCATGGTATGAATGGTGTGTTCAGAACAATGTGCAACATTAGTTTTTTATAGTTTTTCTGCTTGCATGCCAAAAGGTTTCATTGTTGAGTCATCTTAGCAGAGCAGTTTCTTCTACATATTTGTTGAGTAACCTATCCATGGCCTGTTAGTTTAAAACTCTCTGTGCAAAAAGATGAATACGATACTTGTGCAAGGCATTGTTATTGTCCACTAAATGTTGGTTGTAAGACTTAGACATATTAAACTTAAATATGGTGAGTATTACAATAATACTATAACGAAAAGAGAAATAATGTCAGAAACAAAGAGGCATTAAACTTGTGATGTGTTTTAATGGCAGAAATTCTGACTGAAATGCAGAGAAAACAAACCTTTCAATGAAACGCTTTTCATGGACAGCATCAAAGCCTTGACAACATAGACTCAAGTAATAAGTGAAGATTACTCCTTCACAATGTGTTGTGACATTCACATTGACCAACAGCCAAAAGCGAGAAGGAGTAAAAGCACAAAAAACACCACAAACGCATTTTACTGCAAGGCTCAGTGAGGTTGCAGATACTATCAGTAAAGGCTGGTGTGATACCACCTAGTGTGTAATATGTTTGTGTGTGTGTGTGCGTGTGCGTCTGTGTCAGTTAGTCTGGTCACTGCAATATAAAAAGGGAGCATTAAACCCATGTCAGATATGCTGGCCTTTTTGCTGAGGGCTCAAGAGGCCACAGAGGCTAAAAACCATAGTTTCCCCCACATCTTCCGCCAATGCAGACACACACACATGCCCTCTGACGCATGCACAGGGCTACAGCTCAAACAGCACTGGTCTTTCTCTACAACTGTGACCAGCTAGCGGCTACATATTCGCCACAACTGCCAGTGCATTTGACCTTTCCTGTCTAAGCATAATCAGATTGTGTCCCTCTTTATGAAATCAGACGCGAAAGGTCAGCTGGCTGTTTAACATGGGATGGAGGCCCAGAGCTACGGAATTTGCCTTGGCAGTAAATTACTTTTATTACATTTGGTGCACGTGATTCTATACCTTCACATGTGCCATTGGGATATGGGTGTGGGGATATAGAGATGAAGATGGCTTCATATCTTCTCTAGAAAAATAAAACTATATGGTGTCATTTTCTGGCTAAGAAATGACCAGTTGATCAACAGTACCTCTGAAAGTATTGAATGAAAACCCTCAGTTCAAAATCTCCTTGGATGCTTCAGGCATATTGTCTACTCAGGGAAACAGTGAGAGAAGTGATAAAGATAAAGACACACACAGACAGCAGAACATGGCACAGATAAAAGACATCCTCCTGGATACTGGACACTGCCTGTTTTAGGGAAGGATCTGATTCTTTTTATACACTCGTACATACACACACACACTCACACATCATCTGAGATATGTCGTGCTGTCCATTTGAGGAATGTTCCCGTCAAGCAGGAAGTCCTCACCTCGTTTTCATGTAACCCTTTGATCCGTCATGAAAGCCAGTTCCTGATCCCTTTCCCCCTTCATATCTACTGATCATCACTCACCCAACACGTTTGCTACCTTACACTGGTCATGTATATATCTATGTGTATTGGTGTGTGTGTGTGTGTGTGTGTGTGTGTTTGTGTGGGTGAGGGTGGGTGTGTGTGTGTGTGTGTGTGTGTGTCAGCTTGTGTCAGAAATGGACAGAAATAGTTTGGTATTCAGGTTGACATCCGTTGTGCTTATGGCTACTGACAGAACGATGATGAAGATTAAACCGATATGCGCAGACAACAAAGAGAAAACCTTTTCAAGCCTTTTAAAGCTGTGAGCATTATCCATAATGGCAGTGATGGAAATCTAGAGAAATATAATTCATATGTAAACAAATATTGTGCTTAGTTGAGTTATTTATTTTTAATTATCTTTGTAAAAGTATACATCTATCATTTAACTGTACATTTCTTGTTAATTAATAGAATTGCAAAACAGAATATCCAGAAATCAGAATTGGAAAGTTATCCCTTGACTGTTTCTGATGAGCGATCAGCAGGTCAAATACTGAATAATCTGAAACTTTATCCGCATTCTTTAAATCCATCAAAACTAAGGACTCCCACCATTCTCATTTGGTAAATGCATCAACCAACAGCACGTTATTTGATGCAGTTTTTTGAGTGTAATACAAATCAGAAAAAGGTTAGAGACCAATCATGGCCCAATTTCCAGTATCAAGCTTTAACAAAGTTTGAAGTTATGGTTTTATTGAGAATTTCTTGCGGTGCGAAAGTGTCCAGGTGATTTGTTGTATGTAAAGTAATGGTGCACTGTGTTTGTAATTAGATATTGGATTGTGCTTGTTTGGAAATGCAAGAAGAAGACTCCCTAAAGTCACAATCCTGACAAAGAAAGTAGGAAGTTGCTTCTGACCATTTGTATATATTTTAACCAATAGGACACATAGTGCTGTATAATGTCTACTGGTGAACATGGTCCTTTAAAGTTTGACCAGATAAAATAAGGAGAAATAAATGTGTATTGCATTGCTACCTGTAGTTAGCACACTAGCATTAGCAAATCCCACTGGTTTTCCAACTTGCAATTGGAACACACTCTACTTAGGTTTGAAATCAGTTCAAGATCTGAGTTCCAACTTTAAAAATAAACTGAATATAATGCAGCACTGCCCCTCCTCTGCTTCTTGCTGCTTACTGCTGGTCAGCTGGCTAAAAGAAGGCAGCTATACTTTCTCCTTGCTTACAAGAAATACAAATTTGGCCTTTTTGAAACATCTCAGTTGAGAAAAACAGACATTCAGTCATTGGGGGAAATGTACAGAGTTGCCACCGATCACTCTAAAGTATCATCAGTTTAATATTTAACGTTGCCAAACTATGAGCCGCATGTCTGTTAAGCAGCCGGCTGCAGCCTTGCTTCCTGAGCAAATGGCCCGACTAATTAACCAGTTTGTTTTGTTGCTCTATAAAGGGCAGAAAAGAGAAAAAACTTGAACATTCTGCGTAATAAGAGCTTCAATTTTTAATTATTTATTTTTCAATTCTTTGTTGAAGTCTGCAATACTGCAATATTCACTATATGTTGTTTTATTTTTGCAGGACTAAAAGTTGCTTTTCTGTTTTAAATGAAGGCCACAAATCATATTGTACACTTTTCTTTAAAATGTTGTAAATATTGTGAGATATACTGTGAGTATTTCACTTAAGGTTATCATTCTGTAAGAATCTCATACCCCCCTGACTATTAAAAAATATATACTTTGAAGCATCAATAATAATCCTGTAATTCCTTTATTTTCTGCTGGATTCAAAATTACTAGTTCTATCCAAGCACCTGCAGCACATTTGTTGTTCTTTTGTTTTAGCATCCTGAAAAAAAAAAATAATAAATAATCGGTCAAAATGGGAATCTGCAGGTCAGACCTCAAAGAAAACTGGATACTGGAAAAGTCTGATTGGTGCATGTCTATTAATTATAAAAGTTATGTCGCTTTGTCCTTCAAAACTGTGAAAAGGGAAAAGAGCCATCTTTAATAAAGACAAAAGAAAGATTCTGGTACAATCCTTAGTCATCTCTCACTAAAAGCCTCCTCCAGAAACAATTACAGATAAAAAATGAACATTGCCTATTTCAAACAGAACATGCGCACATTCATAACCCCTTAAACCAATTGTAAAAATGGCTCCATCTCAAGATGAGCTGAAAATGTTTTCAGACTAATACCATCTCCCTCATCAATCGGCTGCTAATGACTGCAAGGTTTCAGAGTTGATGTGAGGGAAGGGTCAAAGGCACATAACTTTGGCTCAAGCATGCTTTCCACAAACTCCAGGGAGTGAGGCTTTACAGTAACAGGGATATTCGAACACTTGACATAGGGTGATCCGATTGTCCAGTAAAAACTATTTTGTTTCTTTTCTTACGGGCTAGAGATGAGAGAGCAGTTGTTGTTGTTTTTTTCCATCTGTGAAGGTTGTTCCTATTCAACAAACTTCCTAAGTCTATGCCAGAGAGCGTTGACTTAAGAAGAATCATTTATGGTTTATGCAAGGTTGGATCCTTAAGCATAAAATGCATGAAGTTGTGCATGGCTGGAGCGGGTGGGGTTAAGTAGGATGTTAACTGGTTGGCAGAGGGATCGTGGTTGAACAACTTTTGCCATTTCTTGGACAGAGGGCTGAAGGCCTTGACATACCTCTCAGCGTCTGTGAATGTAAGCTGCTTTGACTTCAAGGACAAGCACATCCTTGCATTATTACTATTTGTACATCAGTTAAGGTTCCACTCTGGGATACAGTTTTCACAACCACCTAACAGAGAAAAATAATGTACTGGTTCACATACTGTCACACTCAAAAAGAATACAAAGAGAATAAAAGAATAAAGTGATTTGTCATTAAGGCACCAATGCAGTGTTTCTGTCCTTGTTACTGAGAGATATATTATCCAAATGGAGAAAAAAGCTGCAAGGTTCTGTTAAAAAATTATAGGCTGTTTAAATCTTCCTCCTGTATAGCTCTCTGTATATTTAGTATAAATCTGCATTAGTTTATCCTAGAGGCTGAAGCTAATGTCTAGTCTAAGAGGATCCAAGAGCAAGACGGACTCCCACCGTCTCTAGACACCTGCAGTGCGAATACTATTTCAGGAATCTGTAAATCAGGGTTCCCCCAATCCATTCCTCCAGAGCTACTATTCTGCAGATTTTATATGCATCCCTGCTCCAACACACCTGAACTAAATGGCTGAATTCCCTCATCAGCATTCCATCATTCAGCTTTGCAGAGACCAGTAATGAGCCATTCATTTTATTTAGGTGTGTTGGAGAAGGGATTCATCTAGAAGTAGCAGGATAATAGCTCTAGAGGATTGGTCGCAAGATATCTAAAACTCAGATACATACACTGAAAAAGAAAAAAAAAAATTTTATTCCAAATTTACTGTTTTTGGTGAGTAAGATTTACCAAACTGATTCCTGTTTGGTAATTACCAGCAAAATGAGCAAAGCAAATGTTCATGATTCTTTTTTTTTTAAGTGTATCATAGAGTCAGACGTTTAGATCCATTCTCTTAGGTTTTCGTAGAATTACTTCTAAATGGGAGCGGGCTTTGGTGCATGTCTTCCCCCTCTCACCATCCCTTTCCTGTCAGCTAACTGTATAAAAAATTTGCAAAATAAAGGCCACTTGTGCCCCCATAAAATATATTTAAAAAAATAATTGCTTTTAAATGGTATGATTTTTGCACACACCCTTTCAGCCCGGATCAGGGATTTTCAATGAGACTGAGATCAGGGCTTTGTGATGGCCACTCCAAAATATTATGTCTTTAAGCCACTTTGTCTTATTTTTTTGGCAGAGTAGCGCTCAGAATTGTTGTCTGAGTGCCAAGAAAAAGCCCAACAGATTTACTTTCACAAGTGGAGCATTACAGCTAATGCTTTAAAGCTCTGCTTTATAATTATAAAAGTAACTTTATTAGAAACAGCTTTGGGATTATTTCAGTTGTTACGGACATGGAGACAGAAATGAAAAGGAAAAAAATAAGAAGCACAGAAGAGAGAGAGGTGGGGCAAAAAGGAGAAGGGGAGAGAAGGAGAAAAGAATGGAAGAAAGCAAGAAGGATGAAGAGAATACAAGATAACAAACACCCTGCTTGCTTCTACACCTGCAGAAACGTTCATATTAACAGCTTTTTTACCAAAAAGTGCACACTACTTATCAATGCAAGATGTATTTAGTGGTAAATGCGGCTCAATATAGAACATTTGTGTAACAACACAACACCTTTCTAACTAATTTGACGATATGGTTAAGGTCATTATTCATTCTGAAGACCCCCTTGGGCCCAAGCTCAACCTTCGTGGGTTCCGTCCTGAATTTGTTTATATGATGTTCTTTTCTTATGATGCCATCTGTTTTGTTACGTGCATTAGTCCCTCCAGCAGCTGTTGGGGTGGTGTACTCGGGCCCGCAGGCTCACCTGTTTCCTCCATATGTATTGATGGTTACAGCCAAACACTTCACTTTAATTTTATCCACAGGACATGTCTTCAAAATTTATTGGATATTATCCTGAGTGACATTTCAGTCCATGTTGGTACAGGACTTTCTTCACTGTGGATAATGACACTCTTACCAGCTTCAGCCAGCATCTTCACAAGGTCTTTGGCTTTTTATTTCTCCTTCCTGAACAGTAAGATGGCTGGACGTTTCTATGGTGCTTATGATGTAATACTTTGAATAGATAAATATAGCACCTTCAGGCATCTGGAAATTGTATCCAAGAAGGAACCTGGCTTTAGGAGGTCTACAATTCTCTTACTGATATCTTCCCTGATGTCCTTTAATTTTCTTCCATGATGTCACTCAAGTAAGACGTGTGTTTGAGATGTTGCCTTAAAAAACATTCACAGCTTTGCTTTTAAATAACTCCTGCAAATTATCAGAGGCTTACAAAGCTATGACATCCTCAGAAATAGTAATCATGGTGTTTGTGAAGCTTTGTATCTGAAGAAAAGAATAACAAATTTTCCCAAAAATTCTCTTTCATTATTCCTGAAGTTAGCAAATAGAAAATATTTTGGGAATCCTAACTTACCTGAAACAGGAAAAGTTTAGTCTGATTTAATGTCTGACGGCAAGAAAAACAGTTATGTATCTTTGTAAACAATGTTTCAAAATAGCAGTTTCAACAGTATTTACACAGAGATCGATAATTATTTATACAGTAAAATGGAGTTAGTAGCCTCCTGTGTGAAAATGGCACATGTCCCTCTATTGAAAACATTTGGTAGTTTGTAACTGGTCAACAGCCCCAATCTTTTTGTCTGAAACAAACCCACATTTAACAGATTTATTTCTTTCTAATGAAAAAAGATAAATGACATTGAAGGTAACTGAATATGTCAATACACACTGCTCCTGTCTGAAAAAGATATTAGATGAACCAAATGAAAACCCAGCACTCATGTCATTATGGTTCCACTATCTCCACAATGGGCACAACTGTGAAAGTTTGGCAAAACATAACCGTCATAACAGTCATTACCTTAATCCCCTCATAAAACCATAGTACTCAAACATGGATAATAAAAAGCTAATTTACACATTAAACATTCGCCGCTTGTTAGGCTTGGACTCTGTTATCATTACAAAGTCCACCACTTAAGCCAACAACATAAATATAACTGTGGCAGGCTGTACAGTTAAGACACTTAGGAGCGCACGTGGCTCCATCAAAAGCAAACTCGAGTAGCTTTGAAAATGAAAGAAGAGTGTAAAAAATTTAACAGTAGGTGGGAGCAGAGCTGTTTAAGAGACAACCATTTACAATTACAAACTCCTGACTGCTCCTTTAACACTGTGCGTCTCACTGTGCCTTACTTATTCTACTTTGGCTCTTTCTCTCTGAGGTCCTTTTTGGACACGACTCTTTCTGCACCTTTGTATTTGCTTCACTCTTTCTCTCTCGCTCTCTCTCTGTTCCGAGAGGGGCGGGCAGGCAAGGAAGGAGATGATTTAAGGTAATGAGAGGAGTAAAACATCATTAGTGCAAATTAACTTTTGTCAGCCGAGGTGATCTTGGTGAGGGCGCTCCTGCCATCAGTAGCAGCTCAGATGATGGCAATTTATGCATTGATGTGTGTTAAACTGTGTGTGTTTGTGCCACTGTGTGTTTATGCATGTGTGTTGTGATGGCCACCAAGGACGATTTCCATCCTGAAGGACGAGTCGAGCCTTTTGGAAGGCTCTTTTCAGCTACACTGAGTGTTTTCATGTCAGATAAACTACATACAACAGTTGTGATAGAAAGCTGAGAATGGCTTCATGGCTGACTGCTTCCCCTGCTGCTTTTAGCACTTTAATGTTCTCTGAGGTATCCTAGAGCAAACAATTAGGGCTCTAGTAGTACAGTACACACACTTAGCTTCACAAAATGCCCTTTCAGTTAACTCCATTTCTGTGTAGCCTTTTTATGCCAAGTCAAGTTTGTATTTTTGGTTTATTCAAAGAACCAAATATTTTCTCATCTAATCGGAAATGTTCCAGGTGCTCACTGCTTCCAATTGTCCCCTGCTCTACAACTCGGCCTCAACCTTTTTTGTCTTCCTTGGGGTGGCAGCAGATGAAGGCAGGGTCATGTTTAATGCATGCAGTTTGTGTTGCACTCAGCGCAGGAGAATGGGCTCCAGTCCATTAATTAGTAACACACGGCCGCTGGAAACAAGACAGGCCCAGCACAGGTCAACCAGCTTCAAGGTCTGAAGAGATGTGGACATTGATGTCTGCCCTGGGCCATCAACTGTCTACAGCTCGGCTTCACACCAATAGGGCACGTCATGCTTGGAATAACATTTTCTAGCTAATTGCTTGTGGCTTTAAAATACAATAAGAATATTTTTTAGCTTTTACACATTCTAAGACATTGCTTGTGTCTAAAAGCACAGTGAGACTTTCAGGAACCCAGATCACCAGGGCTTGATATAATACATGACATTCCCTGCATAAAAACGGCAGCACATGCAAACAATGCAGTAGATGATGCTAACCTAGAAAGAAAGAAGCCCCTCATTCAAAACTATCCTCTTCAAGCTTGGGTGAAATTTACAGCTGCCCAGGTGGAGAATCTAAATACCTTCTAGAGAAAGGTTTAAATATCAGAAGAAATGTAGGTCATCATGACAAGAAATATGTTTAGAGGGGTCAGGAAAGCTTTACCAACCAGTGACAAGCATAATGGTGGTAGCATAATGCTGGGGGTCTGTTTTACTGAAGAATTTCATGAGATGGATGGAATAATTAATTAGGAGGTATTTGGCACAGCCATTGGAGGAACAACAACTGAACTGTAAACAGAAAACAAAAGAGACTGGTTAGAACTCTAAATTCCAGAATGCACAGCATTAACCCATTTACATGACAGATCCCTGAAAGGGGAGATCCCAAGAAAAACTCAGCATGCAGCAGCATTTCTTTCTCTTTGCCCGCAGATCTCCACAGGCTCCACTGAGGAGGAACGCATGTGAATGTTTTGATCTCGCTTGTCTAATAAAACACCGCATTTTCGAAAACATAGTGGATCCAAAGTAAAGATGGTCTGCTGTCTTTGTATCCCATGACTGTACCCTGCCTGAAAATAGGACAGGCCGTCTGAAAATGGGTGTTTGAGCTCCTGCAGAAAGCTTCTGATCATAGACTCCCCTCGAAGAGAACGTGACTCTAATTACTTCGACAAAGCGGTTTTTATCCTCTGCCTGAAGAAGACAGCATTGAAACCGCAGCCCCGTGCCTTGAACAAGCGTACCTCTACCGGGTCAACTGCCCGCACCATCTGTTAGACCAAGAGCAACGGCCATGTCTTCTCTGTTAATCGGACCTGCTAAACTCAATTTGCTCTCCTGTACATCAGAACAGTTCGCAATAAGAGGTTGTTTCTGGGCAAAGAATAAAAGGTTGGGATAAAACTATTGAAATATCGTTTATTTCATTTTGTTCTACTTTGTTTTGATGCTTAAACTGTGTGGGGCCGGAGCAGGCCTAGAGCAAGCCAGAGCTGAAGCTATTGGTAATTCAAACATTGTCTCTGTTTAGTGGTTTGAGCACTGATATGTACGTATAGTCCTTATGAAGGTGCTAAATTGTGTCTCTGTTATCCCAGCTGCTAATACTAACGTTAGTGCTAAGATGGTTTGAGCTGTGATTAACTATAACACCAGGACTCATACACATATTAATATTTGTATTAGTGCTACTTAAACCACTAATACAGAGTGGTTGCTAAATAGCGCCGCAGTTGCTATTTTTCTTTGCTGTTACCTGAGTTGATAATCTATGATGTAATATCATCACACCTGCTATCAGTCAGCTAAATTGTGAGTCCTTATCGGTTTTTTGCCACCAACTTGGTAGTCCATCACTCTATTCAATCAGTCACAGTGATGGCTAGTTAACCCATCATGAAGAACCAATTGTTCAAAATGCTATTGATTTTTGAATTCAGCAAACAATTTTTAAAACATTAGTTTATTAAAATAGGGTTTTATTTTCCTTTCTGCTCAAATTGTGAACTTGGGGGCACAGATTGTGGCGTAGCAGTAGAGCCATATACAGAGGTTTCAGTCCTCGACACACCTGTCCCTGGTTCAAGTCCCGACCCTGGTGACCTGTGATGCATGTCTTGCCTTTCTCTTCACCCCACCTCCTGTCTGCCTGCTTTCAAATAACAAACAAATATAGGCCACTAGTACCTTAAAAAAATATTTTTAAAAAGTGTGAACTGGTTATTTAAACACCTAGCAACTGTTGTTCTTTGTTAGCTTTCAGAGCTAATTTGCCCTCATTTTAAATTCCTCAAAACACACTTTGGATAATCTTGGAAACCTGTGATTTCCCCACTTTGTTATATTATTAGTCTTAAAACTGTGTTTCAATTTTATTATAATTTGTTCCTATCATTATTATTCTTCAGTTTATTTTATTCTTCTGTTTACTATGTAGTCTAGTTGAATGTTACTGGCCTAATTAAAGAGTTTGTTGACTTAATTATTTTAACTTTAACTTTATTTGTTAATAAACTCTTGTATTTTGGAGATAAGTTGTTTGTGTTTATTCTGTATATGTGTGTATGTCTTATTGCTTGAGAACGCCAGTGCGCAAATTTACTCCTTCATATACTGTTCTATAGTACCAAACCTCACTAGGCAGGTATTCATAAAACAATCACTGACAGAGACTGAAAGATGTTTGGCTGTTATCTGCTGATTAATCAGGCGGTACCCAGATTGGCAATTTTGATTAAAAATACCAACTTTATTAATAAGTGCCCTTGGCACTTAATAAAGTAGTTATTCATAACCAAATCCAACCTATTGTGGCACAACGGAGGACTAGGTCCAACCTAAAACCAACAGCTAGATGGATAGAAATTGGATGCAACTGGATGTTCCAACAAGACACTGATCCCAAACACACATCGAAACTGATTTTGGGATGGATAAAGGTGGACATTAAGCTTCTAGAATGCCCTGACCTCAGACAAATTTAAATGACCTCCTACTCATCTACCAGTATAGAGTGGTCATATATCCAGACAGAATGAAACTTGAAGCTATAAAGGCAATAAAATGTATGTGGATGAGTTGCAGCAGGGACGTTAACCAAATGTAAGTGGGGATACATGTATCAATTTTGGCCTGTATGTACTGTATATTTCTGAACTATTAGTTTAGAGAAAATATAAAATAAATTCAAACTTCCCAACTCTTTGATGTTTTATTTTGACCCATCATGGAAAAATTTAAGTTTAAATAAATCTTAATAAGATTTTATGATTTTACTGTACTCTATCATAAGCGAGTATCATAGATGTTTCACAGTAATGATCATTTCCTAAGATGTACTTTAAAAGCAGCAATTCAGGACAAACACAATAGCAGCATTGCCCCTTAATTTCTTGCAGAGATTTTTTAGACAGTTTCATGGTGTGTGCTCAGAGATGCTGCTTTAGACTCTTTTCTATCGACCTGTAGATCTGTTCAGGTCTTTTTTTGCTCTTCCCTGTCTTCCCCACAAAGAAGAGCAAGTTAACATCAGGCATAAAAATCATCAGCTGACTGTCATCAGCTTTTGCTTGCTTTGGTGACCTTGCTCTGATTTAATTGGAATGAATTTGATAAAATTAACCTCTGAGCCTTCAGCCTGGCTGAGCTTTACACCTCTTGGATTGTTTAGATTTAAAAAATCATTAGTATTTTAAGGTCTACTAATATTTTTGAACATAATCCAGAACTTTGTGATGTGCTGACCCTCACTATGCACTGTTGTGATATTTTTTCATGAACAGATTTTGCTTAGAGACTAACTTTAAGGGATAAAACCCTGTAGCTACTCAGTGGTAGAAAAATTGTTTAAGCAATTACATCCAGAGCAGTGAATTCCGGTTAAACTGATAAATGCATAATGTTTTCTGCATTTTAGGACTCTGTGCAAAGGATATTGGTTAATTAACCAGTAAGAATAAATTATTTGTAATTATCACTGCAGGGCCATCACACAGAGAGTGTGAGAGGGAGATAACATCTCGAATGTTAATGAAGCCATGATGAATTGTCCGCGTTCATACAAACACGGCCTCCTCATGGGTCCCCAGTGCATTCTTCTCACACGTGCACAACAGAGTGGGCGGAGTGGAGAGAATTAATTCTATGAAGTGAGCTGGCAAGGAGACACTGTATGCAGATAAGTGCTAGGGGTGTGAACTATGTGTGTGCACTTCTTAGGAGGTTTTTCTCAGTGCAGGAAAGGTAATTGATCAACACTTTGTGTGTGAACTGTTACTCAACACATACGTTGTATTTTAAATCTGTGGGTGCATGCATTTCTTTGAGAGCAAAAATTAGGTGTAGGATTGTGATCCTGGTTCGTGTGGCAATGACATATCTTAATCTACTTAGTTAGCAGCCAGGGTCCTTCAGCAAACGGATTATCAGGCAGATTTGACTAATAGACTCCTCATTTAGCTTTAATGCGTTTTGCATAGAGAGCAACCTCCCCTCATCACTCTTTAAGATGAATCGGCTTTCCTGCAACAAGATAAAAGAAAGGGAAAAAACCTTCTAAAGATATTAGTCTTCTAGCAACTGCATAAATCATAACATTTTCTAAATGGAGGAAAAGTTCCAACTTTTCCCCACTCTCTGTGATGTTGGGCTGTTAGTGTATAAAAGTAGACATTAGGAATGGACTGGTAATACTGGTACTTGAAAGTCTCACCATAGATACGTATCTTGGCTTTGAAATATACTCTATATTTAAACGGATCCAGAGACCAGCTGTTGAATATGTCTGGTTTCTACCCATCTTTTATATATCGTCACCTTCCTAACTTAATGGTCTAAGTCCTTTTTTCGAGTTTTTCACTAAGAACGTCACAAAATGTATATAACATTTATAAACAGTTTTACCTAAAAAGGTAATAACAACAGATGAGTGTTTACAAAGCCATTTCTTGTGGTCCTTTTAATTAAGCTACATATCTTCCTCAATTAGATCATATAATGTAGAAAATAAAAAGAAAAACCGTTGATGAAGTAATCTTTAAAAAAAAAAGAAGAGTTGACAAAAAACGATTGCTTGTTACAGCACCAGGTTCTGGAGCTCTTCCACTCTTTGCTAAATGCTAGCTTCATGAATGTAGGGACAAAAATGCTGAATGAAAGATAAAATGAAAATACTAAATATCTATGCAATATTTAATTCCTAGCCTATATTGTGGTAATCCTTATCACTTACCAATAGGGGATGAGCCATGAATTATGGAAATAGCTCCAGTGGCTGAGTAGATTTGGGTTTCTCCTGAAGCGGTCGCCATTTTAAAAAGCCTGTAAAATTGTCTAGGTCACACTCTTTACGTAGGTCATTATACAAGAGGCATGGAATCGCGTGACCCCCTCAACTGAGGCTTTAGACCATTTTACAAGAGATGGCTACCATCATGAGGAGATGATTTAGGCAAAAAAAAAGATTTTTGACAAAAAATTACTTAAGGCATTATTGCAGGAAGGTGACGATATGTTCAAGAAATGCTTTTTTTTTGTTATGAAATGATGATCTGTGCAGGGTGCCTTCCCCACACCCACCAACTGCTGATCTGGACTTAAGGTTCTTCTAAACTCTGAATTGGACAAAGAGGGAACTGCAAGTAAAAAAACAACTATGATGAATTGGTCATGTGGGACACCCAAGTGCAAACCGGAGGCAGGCAGGTAAAATAAAGAGTCTTTACTGAAAACTGTGGAAAATACAAAAACTTAAAACAAAAAAACAGAGTCAGTAGGGAAACACAGGACCAAGACCCTGTGCACACAATGATCCATTAAAAACTGGGTTGTTTTTCCGTTTCTGTTAGCACATTAACAAGACAACCTCTTATTTAGGATTTCCAAGAAGTCGACACTAGTAGAAAAATGAAAACTGTGTAATTGCACTGCCACACCACTAGTAGGTGGTACGTTTTTTTGAAACTCATCAGCATGCGCATGCGTGGACTTCCTGCTTAAAAACTGGGTAGAAAATTATCATTTTGTTGGAGAACAGTCGTTAGATTTAAAAGAGTCAGCAGTAAGTACTCTGCAATCAGCCATTGTTGTTGTTGATATCTTCTGTGGGTTTTAAACTGGTTGGCATCCATTATGCTGTGCGCGTGCTCATTAATTTTTACTGATTGTAGTCATACTGCGCATGCGCCAGAGCTTCCCCTGTACAGGAAGAATATGTTTTTCCTGTCTACACTGCAAATGAGAGCGAACGTTTTCAAAAGTTTACATTCTGGAACTCGTTTTCAAATCGTGCCTCAAAAGTGCTCCGTCATCGTTTACTCGCACAGTAGAAACTTTTCAGTTTTCACCAAAAACGTTGTCGTGTAAACAGGACGCTAGATGGAGCTTGAAATAGATAAAAGGATCTGACAAATAGATAAAAAGACAATGTACATATACAGTGGGGAGTGATTTCATAAATACGAATCAGGTGAGTGATTATTTGATGCAGTGCAGCTGTGAGAAGCAAGGATCTAAGGGCTGAGGGAAACTGAGTGACAAACAAAATAGGTACACAAAAATCCTGGCAAGCATAAACACAGAAACCAGAAAAGTGTCCAAGCCTGAAACAGAACACAACACGAGAATGAATCAAGATACCAACCCAACAGTGAGGAAGAAAAAAAATAGGAACGACAGAAAAAGCTGAAGTAAATAGAAATTAGACCTCAAGGTAAGACAGGTTTCAAGTAAACCGGGAACTAAGGTTTACTAAAGACTGCAACTCAGATCAGAATATAAATAAGTGAAAATACAGAACACAAGAAATGGAATTTCAGATCAAATCAAAACCACACAAAATAATCATAATACAATATCAAAGAAAGGATCGTGACAAAAGTGCTGTTTTGCTTTATTTATATCATAAACTCAGTTCCAGTGGTCATTTAGTTTAACATTGTTGGGGTTTTTCAAGGCAACATTAGGTAGATCACTAATGTAGCACAGTATTAATATTGAAAGTGTTTGTTTATCAGAATGAAGTCGCTCCAATGAAAGCTGAATATTCACGGCTATATCAGAACATGAACATGAACAGAACATCTTTACCTGGATCTAAAACATCAGTTATGCACCATGTAATATATTGCACTCAGTCATCTGTGTACAAGAACAATATCTGTTTGCACTGCTTTCATAGATGTCAACACATTGGATTTTCTGAAATGACTGTCCGAGTCAGTTTGAAACTGTATTTCAACTCTTTCAACAAATCCCTGATGATATTTGCAATCTATGCCTTTTGCTGTCTGTTGTTTGTTGGATCGAAACCAACTAAATGAGGCTTACAATGGCACCTCATTGGCACCTCTAAAAGCTGACATTGATGTAAAAATGTACAACTCTACAAAAAACTTGACTGCAGCTGGCATGTTGTCACCACCTGCTTCTGGATGAAATGAGCTAATCATACGTCTCTAGATAGGAGCCGTGCAGTTTCTCTGTCAAAATGTCAAAATCACTTGAACCCGCCTTCCACCTGTCAATACTATTTATTTGATTCATCGGAGGTGAAAGTACGGCACATCCTTTCGTATCCTTTCATAATCAAGATAATATTATTGTGAGATTAAATGGAGACATATGCTTATGTCTCTGCTTACTTAGCTAAACCTATTTTGAACAGAATAATGGGCAACATAGATGTTCATTAAAAAAAATTATTTTTGTATCCTTTTCCTCTTCACAACTATGCACTACCATGTGTTGGCGCATAAAACAATGAAGTATTTGTGTGTGTGCGTGCGTGTTTGACATGACAAAATGGGATGAAGTTCAGGGGATACAAATACCTTTGCAAAGCACCATACAGCAAAAAATGAAATAAAATAAAATAAATTATTGTTAAGACATCTTAATCCTAATGAATAGAAGCTGTAAAACCCAAAAGCTTTAAAAATTGACAGCTAAGAAAAATAACAACTTAATATTTGACATTTGCTCATATTTAGCCACTTCAGATGCTGACAATGTGCGAGGCCCCTGCACATACAACACACAGCTGGATATCCTATAAATGATGCAGAGTCCATAGATAAAGAGCGCCTGCATATATATCTGTGTCGGGCCCCCTCCTTGCAGCAGATGCTTATATTTTAATCTTCATTTATCATTGATGTACATTGTATCTATCCCTCTTTTTTCATTAGTTTCTGAATTAAAGCAAAAAGACGTGCAATAATGGAATGTATTTGTTTTCAATTGTGCAAAGTAACAGATTGCTTATGGTTGAAAAGGCCCTATATGTCCGCTGTATAATAAGGCGAGATTTTCTACAGGGAGCCTTCAGTTTGCTGAGGTTGAGTGTGTGTACACACGTGTTTTACTTGAGGCAGATTCCGCCTCCACAACAATGTATTTGTTTGCTTTTTGCAAGCAAGTGACAGATACACGCACACACACACACACGCACACACATATATATAATATATATATATATATATATATATATAATATATATATATATATATATATTAAAAAAGAAGCCTGCTGAAAAAGTCTTTTTTCCTTACACTTATGCACACACATGAACGTAGACAAAGCAGCCCTGAGCCTACCGTTGCCATCACAGGCAGGACCTGGCCTGTCTGTGTGACACGCACAGTTTGTTTGGTAGTTTTAATTTGACAGGGCTCTGAATAGAGCCTCTGAAAGGTGCACACACACACAGGCTCACACAGGCTCAGCCTCACACACACACCTTTAATTTGACAGCGCTCTAACAAGAGCCTGCTGCTTGTCAAATGTTCTCCAGTGGCAGCAGGGATCCACAGAGCCGAGGGGGTTCTGTTCAAGGACCTCTATAAAGAAACAGACACACACACAATCTCCTGTGCTACCACACACCCGTTTGAATTGGCTGAGAAGGGGTGGCCTGCCGCACCGCACGATGGTGGAGAGGCAGCATACACGCTGAGGGGCCTTCCACACTGCTGTTCCTCTCACTTTCCATCTTGCGCTCTCTGTGTCTCCCTCTCTTTTTTTCTCTCGTTATCTAACATTCCATCACTTTTTTGCTTCTTTTGGTCTTAAGTAGAGGGCTGAGGGACTGAGATAGACCAGGGGAGATTTTGATGGCGGCTCCCTATCTGGTCCGACAAGCTGATTCCCTTCTCAGACTGTATACTCTCTCACACACACACACACACATTTTCTCTTCAATCTTCAATCCAAGCACTATGAGACCTTTTAAAGTTACTCAAAGGCAGATTGGACTTTGGTTGAAATCCTATGTATTGAACCCATTGAAGGTGTTTGTGGGCACTCTGGACACATTTACTTTTGTGTGTGAGTCCAGGGAGACTCCATGCTGTCTCGGATGTGGATTCCACAGGACACTTTGCTCATTAGAGGGAAAAGAGTTTGACTTGAGTGACTTCTCGTTGGCTCTCCCCTCAAGTTGATCACAAGACTGGTCCTGCGGAGCGGGAGAGAAAAGCAAGGCTTCACCGCTGCATGTGATCCATGTAAAGACATTGGGACACACTTGAAAAGATCTGATTGTTAATATGAGAAGAGCACAATAACAAATTAATATAAAACCTTATATTAAAAAGGTCTCATATTACTGCGAATGTTATGAGGAAGGTGTTTAACATCACATTGAGATGATGAGAACGAGAGTTTAGCAATAGTATATATATATATATGTATATTTATATATACATATATATATATATATATATATATATATATATAATATATATATAATTTTTTTTTTTTTTTTTTTTTTTTTGTTAAATGAATCTCATGATGCAATTGTTGTTACCGCTGCAGCATTTTGTGAATCCACCTTTTGCCGATAGGACAGGACTTAGTCTTCTCCTATAGCACTGCAAAATGTTGAAGAGGGATCTTTAACAAATCCCCTCTTTATAATAACTCTAGGTTGTCCAGCCTTATGCTCTCCTCTCTTCAGCTCATCCTCCAAATTTTATAAAAGTAGGAACTATTACAGTCATGGAAGAAGGTTGATTTTGGGTCTGGTATGGGTCTTATTTATGTGATGATTTTGCCATATGTTTTGGATTATCTTACTTCTGAAAGACCCAATGGTAAACTATTTACAGTTTTCTGGTAGTCTCCCAGATTTTTGATTAAAAATCTCCTGGTATTTTAAAAAGTTCATGCTGTCATAAACCCCAACAAGATGCCCAGGACCTTTGCAGGAGAAACAGGCCCACAGCATCAGAGATCCTCCACCGTACTTCTCAGTAGATACAGATGCTTTTTTTACATGTCCATCTTTTGTTTATGGCTGCTGGACAGAAAGGGTTGTTTTTTTTCTTGCATGCCTCCCAAACAGCAAGTTCTGTGTAGACTCCCCCCCCCCCAACCAATCAAAATGCAGGAAATTATCGGAGATTATGGAGTAAGATAAAATGCAGGGCAGTCCAGCAATAACCACATATAACCTAGTCTTTATATTCTTAACCATTTGACACCTGGCAGGGGGTGTCAACTCTCTACTGACTGTACATGCTTGAAAGCAATAGAAAACTTATCCAAAAGCTAATTGACAGATGAGTAATACATTTTTTCAGTGGTGTGCATGCGCCCGTCTTTGAACATCGCCCAGGGCAACTACATATATGGCCCATTTTAAAAACAGCCAATGTGTTCAGTTGGTTGTTATGGAGACTTAATGATGCCAAGAGGCCATGCTTTCTGCAGTTTTCCAGTTAAATGTATTTATTTTAAGGTTTTTTGCACTTCTTTACCGGGGGTGCCAACAAATTTGTCCAAATCTGTAAGCATAGTGTAAAAAAGGAGAAAACATCACTTTAATCTTTGTTCGTATAAGTCACAATATGTCAGATGTAAAATCAAAATGTCAAAAATTATACAGGACCAGTCCAAATCACCAGAGAGGCAGGCACAGAGATTATCCATTAGATTATATCTCTGAGTGCACTTCTACCTCTGCGCATGTTCCCGTCAGATAAAATGCACATCCCTTTCCAATGATCTAGAAATGGGATTCACATGGTAGATTCCAAAAATGTCAACCTGCCAACATAAAAAAAACATGTCCCTTCAATTGTCATTAACATTAGCCTAAAAGGGAAACTGTAGAGGAAAATAAATGATTTTTTTAGACAAAGTTCAGCTTTTGCTTTTGCACAATAACCATAAGTAAGTGCAGTAAGGTAACATTGAACTGTTTGAAAGATGTTGATCATATCTGATTAATGTGCCCCTGATAGGACTCCTCTCTGTGTAGGCTCGCAGGTCTAGCGATGATGAAAAGCCATGCGGATTATTTGAATCCACTAAATCACAGCTAAAAGTCGCCGTGCACAGCCAAGGTCTATGAAACTATCAGCCCCAAATTGAGAACACAGACGATATGTTACCACATTGCCAAGTGCTACCACTTAATACCATTAATCTTGGTGCTCTCCCCCTCATCCCTCTCACTCCATCTTTGTGCCGGAGAGTCAGGCGTCCTCTAAAAGTATGGATCTTGACCGCAACCATTTTCCACAGAAGAGGAAAAGGCTAAAGAGAAAGCGCTGACCCCTCTTCGCCACAATTTTCCCCTCATCAACTTGTGAGACTTCATTAACTTCCATAGTGTAATTTCTTCTTTCAGTGCGTTTCTAAAGGGGAGAGGGAGGCGTATGACGATCTCATCCGCTCAAACCGATCTATTCTTTGTTCTCCTCATCTTCTCAGCAGCATTTAGCTAAAAATACTTCATTTTAATTTGAAATGACAAGGTTTTTTTTTTTTTAGAACCGCTGAAAAGTCAAAATGGTTGCACAATTGGAGGAACTTGAATCTAGGATAGATGAATATAGTTGCAAGGTGTTGTTGGCAACCAGTAAAGGACTGTCACTCTGCAGTATTGTAAGGCACCCAAAAACATATAAAGGAAGATTCCAATTTTTATCCCCCAAAGAGACATAAATAATATCTGAACATGGCTTTAATTGTCTTGATATGCAGCTGAGGCCTCACCTAGAACCTGAACTGTGGAAACTGTGAGCCAATGCTGCCCTCTTCAGGAGTCTGTGTGAAATGGATTGCAGGATAGACCCAGGCAAACCTTACGACTGATGCATCTTTTTTATCCTAATTTAGGGAAACAATTTAGTTTCAAGAAAGCCACAAGCACAAGACTACAAGCATGTCTTGAAGACATAAAAACTTGGATGACTTTAAATTTTCTGCTTCTAAATTCAGACAAGACAGAAGTTGTCGTCTTTGGACCGGAGTCTTTAAAAAAGAAACTGCTTAGTCAATCACTTAACCTGGATGGCATTAAATTGACCTCCGATAATAAAGTAAAAAACCTTGGTGTTATTTTTGATCAGGACATGTCATTTAAATCCCATATTAAACAGGTTTCTAGGATTTCCTTCTTTCACCTTTGGAACATTGCCAAAATTAGAAATATCCTGTCCAGGAGTGACGCTGAAAAACTAGTCCATGCATTTGTTACTTCAAGGCTGGACTATTGTAATTCTTTACTATCAGGGTGTCCACAAAATGCAGTTAAAAGCCTTCAGCTGATTCAAAATGCTGCAGCAAGAGTTCTGATGAAAATTAAAAAGAGAGATCATATTTCCCCTGCTTTAGCTTCCCTTCATTGGCTCCCTGTTAAATCCAGAATATAATTAAAAATTCTCCTCCTCACATATAAAGCCCTTAATGATCTAGCTCCATCTTACATCAGAGATCTGATTGTTCCATATATTCCTGACAGAGCACTTCGTTCTCAGACTGCAGGTTTACTGGTGGTTCCTAGAGTCTCTAGAAGTAGAATGGGAGGCAGATCCTTTAGTTATCAGGGTCCTCTCCTGTGGAACCAGCTCCCAGTTTTAGTCCGTGAGGCGGACACCCTGTCTACTTTTAAGGCTAGGCTTAAAACTTTCCTTTTTGATAAAGTTTATAGTTAGAGTGGCTTAGGTTATCCTTATTTTACCTCCGTCTTCTTCTCCCCCTGTTGGATGGAGTAAGGGGGAGTCAGGTTTAGCCTAAACCGGCTCAGTTATGGTTGAGGTGCAAACACACCCTCCATTTCTGCTACCTGTATGACCCCCTCTCTTCTCCAATGGTTATGGTCAATCTGACAGAGAGAGGTATCCCAATCGTTGTGATTTTTAGTATAACAATGGCCATCAGTGGGCTCTAGATGGACAAACTGTCTACTTTTAAGGCTAGGCTTAAAACTTTCCTTTTTGATAAAGCTTATAGTTAGAGTGGCTTAGGTTATCCTGAGCTATCTCTGTAGTTATGCTGCTATAGGCTAAGGCTGCTGGAGGACATAATGACCACTTTCACCCTCTTCGCTACTTTCTCACACTACTCTTCAATTTTGTATTATTTGCTGTTATTTCAGCTTTTAACTTTCTTCTCTCTCTTTTCTCTTCCTAGAAGCTACACCTGGCCTGACTCTGTGTCTACCTGTAACACCTTTCTGGAGAGGGGCATCGTCCAAGCTTCTGCTGGCAACAACTTAATGCTCACCCTCTACCGATGATCCACATGGCCCTGTCTTTCTCTCTCCTAGACATAGCTACTGACTGAGATTTTACTGTAACTAACTCTATGTGCTCTCTTCAGACTCTAAACTTGAAAACTGGCTCAGAGTTTATCTTTTCCTTCTTTCTAGGTGAAACGACTAAAGGAGCTACATCCATTAACATTTACCTTTTCCTTCCCATAGAAAGGACTCCTGGATCAGTGCTTCTTTGTTCTCTTTGTGTCTCTGCTCTGTTCTCTCTAACCCCCAGTGGGTCGTGGCAGACGGCCGCTCACACTGAGCCTGGTTCTGCTGGAGGTTTCTTCCTGTAAAAAGGGAGTTTTTCCTCTCCACTGTCGCTACATGCATGCTCAGTATGAGGGATTGCTGCAAAGTCAACGCCAGTGACTGTCCACTGTCTCTACATGCTCATCCGGGAGGAGTGAATGCTGCAAGTCACTGACTGGATGCAATCTGCTGGGTTTCCTTAGATAGAAAAACTTTTTATCCAGTTTGAATAAATAACAGAATCTGACTGAACTGTTCAATGATTAAGATTAATTGGAATGTATGTACCTGACTTTTGTGAAGTGCCTTGAGACGACATGTGTTGTGAATTGGCGCTATATAAATAAACTGAATTGAATTGAATTGAAGTGTTCACAGTCGGTTCAGGTCATGGGTATTCAAAAGGCAGTTTTCAAATGATGATTTATCAAGCATGAAAGCAGTATGAATGACCTGTTTAAGGTCATGCTGCAACATCTCAATCCGAATGAAGTCTTGACTTTAACTGGGCCAATCCAAAACCTTAACATTATTGCCCTGCTGTATAATCAAGTGTGCTTAAGCTTAAAGTCACAAACCGATGATAAGGCAGGATAGTGAGCAGAATTTATGGTTCCATCTATTATGCCAGGCCGTCTATGTCCTGAAGCAGCAGAGCAGCCCAGACCACCACACCACCACCTCCATGTTTGACTGTAACTATGATATTCTTTTTCTTATATGCTATGTTAGTTTTCACCAGATTTTCACAGGACGCACACCTTCTACAAAGTTTAACTTCTCTCCCATCAGCCCACAGAATATTTTACCCAAAGTCTTGGGGACCATCGAGATGTTTTTATGCAAATGTGAAAGTGCCCTCCACAACGAGTGGTTGATCAGCTCTTGCAGTAATTTTGGCAGGCTGGTTCCTACTGGGAAGGTTCACTGTTCGCCATTTTTTGCCTTTGTGAATAATGATTCTCAGTGTGGTTTGCTGGAGTCTCAAATGACTTTGTAACTCTTTCCAGACTGATAGGTGTCAATAACGTTGTTTCTCTCTGTGTTGGTTTTCGAGATCTTTTAGTCTACTTTATGTTGTCAGACAGGTTCTGTTTAAGTGATTTCTGAAATCCATATGTGGAAGTAATCAGGTCTATGTGTGGCTATTAATATTAAATAAAAGAATTGTGGTTAATCACACCTAATTCACGATTTATCATAGGGATCAGTTAATTGTTCAGGTAGGACCAGGTTGATTTGGATGTCCCCTTTCTATTAATAACATAAATCATAATTTGAAACCTGCTTTTTATATTTACACTGGTATTTCTTTTTGTCAATGTTTTGTGGCACTAGTGGCTTTAATTAAAAGTAGCTTGGCAGGAAGAAGGGCAGAGAGAGAATGAGAAGACATTCAATAAATGGACTGGGGTCAGGAACCTGGGACAGCTGTGTTAAGGGTTATAGCTTCTATGTGCCTGTTCTGCAACTGAGCCCCGTGGTATTTAAGGTTACCTGATAATGTTTCATGATCTAAAACATTTACTCTGCAAATAATGTGTCGGAATTGACACAGCCCAAGTACCCCCAGAGGTTCTTATACTATAATTTGAGAGGTAGACGTTGAAAGTTGAGATTTTCAATAAGCAAAATATCTTACCCATAATCACAAATATAATTCATCAGTGCCAGATTATGAAACCTGGAATCAAAATGCCCCAAGCTTCTATACACATTGCTCCTGACATGGACATCCTTCCCTGTAGGTGGTGGACCCATGCAGAGGAGGCCCCTATTGGATTTTGTGGCAGAATATGATGAAGACCCATGAGCCATGCCCCTCGAACTTCCTGATCACCCTCTTTAGTTGTGTTGTTATGCTGTAAGTCCAGCTCTTTTACTTTCTGTATAATAACATAATTTTTAACCCCACATTTGATGCTTAAACCCTACAATGTTGTGGGAGTTAGCATGATGATTCACATGATCAAATATGCTTGTTGTAGTATTTTGGCCTTAGGCATTTCAGATTAAAATCTTTTAATTATTTGCTTTTGCATTAGTTACAGTACTATTGTTATATTTAGCATTTACAGTAAATGCTGCTTTATCAAAGCTGTAATGTACATTAATAATACTAATAGTGTATCTTTTAGAGGAAAGCTTTGTGGGGTGTCAAAGTTAATTTTGGGTGGGATACTAAAATCTGTGTGTATGTTTTATTTTTTCACACATGAAAGTGGCAAAATTCTACAGGACTGCACTCAGTGTTACATCGTAATTGTAAATGGAAATGTGGGCTATGTTTATGTACTTCCACTTGAGAAATAATGTATTTACATTGTTGAAAATAAGCAATAATAAATTACAACACCTTCTTGTATAGGTGTGATGATTCAGTGCTAAAAACAAGCAGATTTTTAAGGCCTCATACATCACAGAAAGACTCCGGCTCGTCTCATGTGCAGTTCAGTAAGCGATGTTCATCCGTCTGTGCCGATATGTAAACTTTCCTCTCTCTTCTTTTCCCCCGAGCGGCTCCTCGTGATACATGAAGTACCAGTGCCAGACCTGGAGCAGAGGCAAATGCCAGCCTGCCCGCTCCTCCAAATGTCAAATCTGACAGGCACAGACATTCAGCAACCATCACCACTAGGTGGTTTCAGAGACACACACAGCTCAAACAGTCCTCATGTGTCTCATGAAAGGAGAGCAGTGGCTAAATTCAAATAATTGGCTTCTGTTCAACAAGTGAAGAAATGAGCCAAAACTGGAA
Source organism: Crenichthys baileyi (assembly GCA_036173005.1). Lineage (NCBI taxonomy): Eukaryota > Metazoa > Chordata > Actinopteri > Cyprinodontiformes > Goodeidae > Crenichthys > Crenichthys baileyi. The sequence goes on along the minus strand of JAHHUM010000072.1, from coordinate 280,588 downwards.
AACACAGATGTAGAAAGTCTTGTTGTGAACTTGTCATGATAACATTTATTTTTACATGAAAAAAAAACCATCAGATTCATTCACCTTAAATTGCCAGGTAGAGTGAGATCAAGCAAAACATTTGTAGAGATTTTAAACTGGAAACTTCAACACGTGTCCACTAGAGGGAGCAAACTAACAAACATCTTCAGACAGGAGCAGTTTCTCTAATCTGAGCTGCAATTTTTTTTAAATAAATCAGTCTTCTTTCCATACGATTTCAGTTTATTAAGCTGAGTCAATAACCAGAATTTTATTTAATAGGTAGGTAGGTTTTAAAGGCATATATTTTAATTTTTGAAAGCTGTTCTGGATTGCATTACAGAACACATACGGCAAACTTTCTTACTTAAATCTGCTGCACTGCATTCTTTAAAGTTACGAGTCAAAAGTATTTTCCTGTTGCTTTTTACTCTGCTAAATGTTTATCAGCTGAAAATTCTGACTTTACAAAAGAAGTATGCCAATATTGCCATCTATTTTATCTCCTGACAATATGACTATTGATTGTCCTATTTTTGTCCTGCCAGAAGACTGGAGATTCCAACTTTGCATTCAATGAGCCATCAGGGGAATTAATTAGCAGCCATCATAAATGAAAACATTTATCATGGTTGAAAATGAAATAAAAGAGTAAACAAATAAATATTTGAGATTAAGGCAGGCAGTATATTGAGAAATAAAGTCTATTTGCATGTAAGAAGAGCCTTGTAAAAGTATTAGTAGCTAGATATCCTCGGATTTAAACATTTCAAGGAGCAATGTTCAGTCTGTCATCAAAAAATGAAATGAGTATGGCACAACAGCAAACCTACAAAGACATTAAACTGACAGGCCAGGTAAGGAGAGCATCCACCAGAGAAGCAGCCAACAGGTCCATCGTAACTCTGGAGGAGCTACAGAGATCCACAGCTCAGGTAGAAGAATCTGCAAAAGCCGCCGAATGTTATTGTCTGTGACAAACTTTACTCTGGAACCCATGCTTTCTTAGAGAGCAATGGTTTCATTGTGGCACCCCCCCATGGAAGTTAAACTTATGCAGTCTCTTTGTGTACTTTTATAATAGTAGCAGGAATCTGCTGTAGGTTCCTGTGATGAAGTGTTAGTGATTTTGAGGACTACAATTAGCATCTGCTTTCAGGTTGAACTTGCTTGGATGGCCAGACCTGGACGCGTTGGCAGTTGTTTTAAACATCCTCCTCTAGTTTTCAATACAGTGGCTGACATCAGATTCTTCTGACACCTCTTAAAATCCCTTACCAAACTCATAAACCTGTGTAGTCTTCTTTTTCAAGGCTTCAAACAGCTCGTTTAATCTCATTACAGTGTTTCTCTCACTTCAACAGTCTGGAGCACACCAAATATCTAGGTTTAAACAGGTCAAACCTCCTTCAAAATGCTGAGTAATGGTGTTCTCAATGTGATTCATCGGTGTGCGATTTTAGCTGTTTTAGGGGGGAATAAATTGTAGGGTGTCCTAAGTTATTTCTCATCAGAAATGCCATCTTTTAATTAAACTTCACAGAAGATTTTAACTTGCAGATATAACGGGTTATATATATTCGGTAAATTACCAGTATTGTTAAAATTGTAATTACATATCCATATGTCAGAAACACAGAGGCTGTATTTTTTTTACAGTATTGTATTGTATACTAGAAACAAGTTTTGCAAGGTGTCAAAGAGAGCCAATAAAGAGCCAATAAACAAAATTGATCATTTTGATAGACAAAATGGTTTCCAACATCTGAATTATCATGATCAGGTTAATTTTCCTGTATCGATATTTGAACCAACTCTGTCCCAATTAACGAGGCCCTTTTTGCTGCTGAATTTGATCTTAAAAAAGGCAAAAACTTTTACAGTCAAATACAGATAAAAACAGTTTACTGTGAGCATTCTGGTTTATTGAAGGCACATAAGTTAAAAAGTGAACATATCAGTTGTGCTTCACACATACATTCATCGTCACTAAGCTTTGTCCTTGGATCGAATTTATTTGACAAATTAGGCCGGCTTAATTTGATTTGGACACCTATTTGTTCTCTAAGGCAGTGACACATTACATTAATCACTTTATATGACAGTTATCCTTCTTAAAAGCACCCTTATAATAAATTACATTTCATAAATAGACAAAACAGAATACAAACAGTCAGATCGGTCTCAGACTGACTACTCTTAATGTACAATGCATCACATTTCACAGCACTAAATTAGCCTAAAAGATTTAAGGTTCGATTTTCCTGTGCATCTCAAATGCTTGTTGCACCTAATCTGAAGAGTGCTTAGATAGTACAAAACAGCTTGGAGGAAGACAGCATAAGAGTTACATTGTATGCTGAGTAGGCATGGGCCGGTAACTGGTAAAATTGTAAAACGTTTCAAAACCGCGGAGAAAAAAAATGTTGCCACAGCGTTCCTAAGGTTAGACGCTTCTTATATGAATGTCAGAGGAACTGTCTGGAGGACCACAGTTTTCTGTACGTCCCTTCCACAACTGCTGCTGGTCAGCTGGCTGAAAAAAAAGGCTACAAGACAGATTTGGCTGCTTGGATATTTCTGATCATAAAAATCACAAGCAGTCTTTAATGAAAACTAACGGAGGATTCCCCTTCATTCTCTTTTAGTTGGCTAGCTGCAATCACCAGTAGCTAAGCAGCTGACTGCAGGCCGGATACCTGGAAATATATCAGATTATTATACCTGTGTTACTCTGTAAAGAGCAGAATGTGTTTATTCTATGTCTTTGCTCAAGCCCTGCTCTTTAAATGAAAATAACAGTACAGCTGGATCTGAATAAATTAGTTTTACTGGAAAGTTCATTTCACTAATTCCATATGAAAGGTGAATCTTATAGCTTCCTTACACACAGAGGGATATGCTTCAAGCATTTATTTTTCTGATCTTCTTGATATTAATGGCTTAAGCTTTTAAAACCCAAAATGTGGTCTCTTGGAAATTTGAATATTTTCGTATAAAAAATACATAATAAGGAAGACTGCTGACTTGACAATGGTCTTGCATAAAGTCAATAACATCATCGAGGGTAAGTCACAAAAAGTTATTGTTCAAGAAGCTGCCTGTTCACTCAGTGCTGTATCCATGCATGTTGATGGAAAGTCGAGTGGAAGGAAAAAAGAAGCACACAAAAAACAGGGATAACTGAAGCAAGGCTATTTCAAGCGTTTGGGGGAGAATCACAAGGTGTGGATTGCAGCTGCAGTCAGAGCTTCAGAAACAACCACATGGAAATATCCAGGACATCGGCGACAACGGTCCCTTTCCCTTTGTGCTAAGCCACTCAGGAAGGTCATATCTGGGCTAAGGAGAAAAGGGCCTGGATTCTTGCTCAGGGGGCCAAAGTACTATTTTCAGAATTGTGGGTTTTTATCAGCTGTAGGCCATATTCATCGAAATAAACAGACACAAATGCCTAAAATACATCCATCTGTGCTAGTAGTGGGCAGTTACCATACCATTTATCATTATACGCAAAAAAATAAAAATTCTTCATGTTTACGATAAACTGAACTGAAGATGTTTGTCAACTTTTCCTGTTGGTTCCATTTGAGCATCCATAAATATACCTTTGAAAATGTGGTTGAATGCAACTATCGTCGTTTTTAGCCGTACAGGTACCATTCTTACTATAACTGAAGAATCTTCTATGATAATGTGCACGTTATTTTGAAAGGAGTAATGACTGTGTGCTGCAGAAGTATCGGCAAATACGGATTCATTTTTGTTGTCCCTTTTATCGTCATCCCAATAAATACCACCAGATATTACCCTAAAATCTGAAGCCCATTTGTGCCAATGTCAACTCTAAGAGTCAGATATAAATTTCCCTTTTTGAATTCTGTCAGTCAGTCATTTTCTACCGCTTATTCCATAGTGGGTCGCGGGGGAGCTGGTGCCTATCTCCAGCAATCTATGGGCGAGATGCGGGGTACACCCTGGACAGGTCGCCAGTCCATCGCAGGGCAACACACAAACAACGATAAACACACTCATTCATACACCTACGGGGAATTTAGAGTGACCAGTTAACCTAACAGGCATGTCTTTGGACTGTGGGAGGAAGCCGGAGTACCCGGTGAGAACCCACGCATGCACGGGGAGAACATGCAAACTCCATGCAGAAAGACCCGCGGCCGGGAATAGAACCCAGGACCTTCTTGCTGCAAGGCAACAGTGCTACCACTGTGCAGCCCCACTTTTTAAATTCATTTACTGAAATTATTTTTCTATATTCTACTTCCCCTGTAAATGTTATGGATAACATTGTTATAACTGTAATTATTAGTCTTATCTTATTTTAACAGCAGGTAAAGCAATCCGATCATGGTAAAGATGTTGGTTTTCAATCTGTGTGTGAATATATTGTGAAACCATGATATTTCTGATGTTATCCATACCCACCCATTTCAACTGCTAAGTTGTTAAAACAGATTCAGAGTAGACACAAGTGGAACATTCCCTTTCAGGGCACTGGGACTAAAAACTGAAATCTAGCTGAAGTTAGGAGAAGAAAGGGTTACAACTCCTTTGATTTTTCAAACCACTGCAGGTAAAAAAAACTCAAGTAGTCATATTACTTAAGAGTTTTTCATTTTTCGTCAAATTCTAGAGAGGACTGCGTAGTAACATTTCACTGACTCTGAACATGATGTCTCTTTTTTATTTCGGGTCCTTCCGAGTCCTTCATGCAAAACACCAGGAAGTCGCGACACTCGCGAGCGTACTGCTCAGGGAAATCACGGAAATGACAGACGTGGGCGCTGGAGGTAAAATCACAGCTTTGCACATGGACGCCCTTCTTTGACACACTCTCCATAAAAAGCTCGATGTCCCTGTGCCTGATCACCTGGTCCGCATTAGAGTACAGGAGAAAGTGGGGCCAGGCGGGCGGCCTATCTCGCACAGCATCATAGTGGTTTTTATGGATGAACTTTGTCACTGGGTACAGCACAATTCGCAGGAGGAAAACGCTCACTGCAAAAAGCGTCAGGAGGATGTACTTTAAAAGAGGGCTTATTTTGGTCCCCAGGGTGGCTGTAAGTGCACGCAGGGCACCACGGATGTTTCCACTACCCGGGGCGCTGTCCACCACCGCCCCGACCACACGAAGCGAGCTGAACTGTTTGTCGCTGTGCAGCAGCTCCACAATGTAACGGTAGAGCATGAAGCCGCCGTTACTGAAGACGTGGAAGAAGACGGGGCTGTTCTCCACTTCGTAGTCGTAGAGGATCTCCAGCAGCTTGAGGGCAGTGCTGCTCAGCTCCTTGTAGCCAAACGTCTCAGAGATGAAGACGGTCTTCAGAGGAGCAGTGTAGCGAATGGTGACGCATCCCTGAAAAGAGGAGGAAACCAAATAAGAAGAAAGTTGATTGTGTTTTCTTTGATGTCAGACATTTCAGAAAAATTAACTAACTTTGGATAGTTTGTCACCTACTGAACAACATGTCATGGTCAGTTTTCTGTTAGTGTTGGAATTCTGCAGTAAAAGTTTATTTAATCAAGATGAATTCCACCCTTCCAAAAACAGGCTTGTACATACGCTTGCCTCTGGTGACATCACATAAGGTATAAGCATCTCAGGTCTTTTGAGTGGGTTCATTTCTATTTTACCTCATCTTTATTTGCTGTTTTTCAGACCAATTCTTCTTTTAAAAGGCGTTTACTTGTATTCTTCACTGCAGCATCGAAACGTTGGAGCTGCATGTGAGAACACTGCCTGGACACATGGAAGATCTTCGTGAAGAGGACCATGTGATCGGTTTGGTGCCCTTCACTGAGATGATTTTCAAGTCCCTTTTGAAGAAATGCTACTTCGCCTACTGATGAAAATGTTACCCAGACAGACATACTCACATGCACCCCCATTACAGCCTAAACCATCTGGATCAACTACAATTCCAGTTTACACCAAAAAGAAGAGGTGAGGAAAAAGCCCATTTCTCAGCAGTCAGAGCGAGAGAAGCGGTTCAGGTAAGGTTCTGTAACATGAATTCAAACTGCGTCTAGTGACTCTGTACTGGCAGAAAACTAGTTTTTAGGTGATAGAAGCAGAAAGCTGCACTTACTCATTTTTGGAGTGCAGAATATGGACAGCAACCAATCGGATGTAAAAAATCAAACAGGAATATAAACTGGTTTGCTCCATTTAAAGTTTAGATGATGATCAATGTCAGGCTGCGTGCTCCAGAATCTATGTTAAAATCTGCCAAAAGTGCCTGTTGTGATGTCATCACCCCAAATACAAATACACATTTTTTTTCCTCTTCAACGTACATTGAAAAACTTTGTACTCCGGCAAATCCTGCAGTAGAAACCTACACTTCCATCATCCATGTGTGCTTTTGTTTTTATTATCAGTGTGCATTTGCTGATGAAAAAAAAATACACTTCTGGGTGGTATCTTTACTGGAATAAATCCACAATCTGCTGTGATTTTATTTGGTCTGGTTCTGACCTTGTCATTGTAGATGGAGCTGTACTTGGAGAGGTGTTTGTCCTTGCAACCAGCCCAGCCCAACAGGATCACAACTGGCTCCTTTGTCCCCTGCCAGTGTCTCTCTGAAAACAAGACGACAAACACAGCAGCGCTTTAACACAACGATGAGCGGCCGCAGCAACGAGAGCAAAGACCCAGCGCCTTTGCGGAATAGTTACTGTGTGGGTTTACATACACGGAGGTGTGTATCAGTACTATGAAACCGCGCTCACCTGATGTGCCCGCATCTGGAAACACAATATTGTAGTCAATTTCATCGGCAGCCATTTCTAAAAGCTATACAGCCGGCTAACGTTCTCTCATTTAGACGCTGTAAACGGCTAAAAACAAGCTAACCTGGACTAAATTGTTACGTTTGTCCTTAAATATTGCCACTAGAAGGTTCATTCACTGAATAGACCATAAGCAGTATTACAACAGCCGATACCACCAACAGGAAGATATCTTCTTCCTTTTATCATTACGCAGAAACAGCAGCAATCAGTCTTTGATTTATCGCCCCCTAGTGGACAGCTGCTAGCATAGCTCAGGTCATGTTCCGAAGCTTCACTGCTGCTCTGCATCTTTTGTTCATATGATTCGTTTAGACCCAATGAGACAACATGTTACAGAATTGTTCATAAGCTTTTAATTGCCAACACAAACGGTGAAGTACAAAATCTGCATTGTGGTAACCATGGAAACCAAACAACCTATTTCAAGTGTAAGGTCAGATAATTAATGGGTTGGCAGCTGGATTTTAATGTTGTTTGATAAGTGAGGCCATGTTCTGTCTCAACAGCTACTGTTTAGTGAATAGAGCAGGAATAGAAAAACATACAAACTGCTGATCAACTTTGATTTATTTTCAAAATTGTAACTGCTTACAGAAAATGGTGATGGATAAAGCAAGATCAGCTCTAATTTTGATTAACATAAATTGATTAGCTGACTGACCTGGGCTTAATCAGTATTTAGGCTGGATCAATAAGAATTTTACGTCTGCCCAGTCTCAGATATCTACTTTTTTTTTGTTTTACACAAATCCAACCAACAGCTGCCAAAATAAAAAAAAATATAACCATCAACCTAATCTTTTGTGGGATAAAATGACAGACCTGATGTATAAAGAAACTGTGCTAAATCTTCTCCCCCCACACCATTTCCATCTTCTGAATGTGGGCCTTGGATGATTTGGAGAACGTGCTTTTCACCACATTCAGAGGAGCTGCTTTACCACTGAGATAGATCCTATTGATACAGGTGGGGAGCAAGGACTGCTCCGACTCCCTGTCGATTCCTCCCACCCCAGCCTCCTCCTTCTTGGCGACGGTGCACGAGTAGGCAAAGATGTATCCTGTCATATAAGCATCAAACCCCGCCCGATGTGATCCTGCATCAGCCTTCTTCTTCATCTGAGCATCGGCCTCAGCAGAATGGACATCAGTACCTTCTCCTGAGCTTCCTTCAGCACTTTTGGCTGTGGTGGCAGAGACTCTGGTGTCTGTTTTGTCTTCACTCGCTCTGTTTTCCTCGTCACTTTTCATGCTCTGCCCTTCATCTATTTGATCAGTGTCCATTTGAGGCACACCTTCAGAGCATGATTTTTCATGTGTCTCTTGCTGGTCACCTGCTGCTTCTTCCTTATCCACTTCCATGTTTGGAATTTTATTCTGTGGGACGCCATCCAAGATGGAGCAGTCCTCTGCTGTATCTAATCCACCTTTTTTCTCTCTCCGTCTCTTCCGCTTCTTCCTTTTGTCTTCCTTGCATTTCTCATCCTGTAGGATGATCAGGTCGGTATCGTGGGATAATGGGCACTTGGTGCCATTCGGACACCAGCCGAAAGCCTGCCGGGTGGAAAAACAGAAACAAGGATGGGGCAGTCATTAGTAGACCTGCATTAGTATGAACTGAAAGGTTGTTTTCCATTTCAAAATAAAGTCAAATTATTGAAAGACCTTTTATTTTTTAAACCCATTCATGAAAAAAATAAGTGGAAAAACAACTTGAAAGGTACACACAAATACAATTTTGTACAGTGTCTTGAAAAAGTATATACACCCCTGAACCTTTAAACACTTTGTCATGATACAGCCACAGTATCTCTACCATTTTGCTAAACTACGAACTGAAATTTTTGCCCATTTATTTCCAAATAGTATAAACTGAGATTAGATGAAATGCATCTTAACACCAGGTTTTGCGAAACAATCTCAACTGGATTTTGTCTCTACATTAACTAGGCCGTTACAACATGTGAACATGCTTTGATCCAAACCATTCCTTTGTAGCTGTGGCTGTATGTTTGAGTGGTTCTGCTGGATCCTGAACCTCCGCCTCATTCTCAAGTTTTTTGCAGCTTTTAACAGGTTTCCTTTCAGGATTACCCCGTCCACCCATCTTCCTATCAACTGCAATGTGTCCCTGCTGAAGAAAAGCACCCCCACAGCATGACGCTGCAGCCGCCATGTTTCACAGTGGATGGGCAGAGTTAGTTTTCACAGCACGCAGAGTTTTGCACGCGATACGTTTAACTTTGGTCTGGTCTGACCAGAAAAACTTATTTAATGGTTGCTTGACTTTGAGTAGGCGATTATACCACAAAAATACGACTTTTTTTATTTTACATCTGAAGGAAGTTAGTTGCACTGGATTTCATTCAGAGGTAAAGGGGGCTGAATGCAAATGCATGCCACACTTTTACGATTATTTGTAGAAACATCTTTTCATTAATGCCATGTATCATTTTCCTTCCTTTCACAATTATTCACAACTTTATGTTTTGGTCTATCATATAAAAATCTCAATATAATAAAAGAAATCTATCACTATAAATTCTTTTGCAAGGACTTATGTAAACAATGCAAACATTTGGGGAATTTTTAGGAGTAAAACCTTAACATTGTTCAAGGAAAAAGATTGCTGGAAGTCAGTGAAACCTACTGAAAAGCGCTGGCAGATGTCCGTCTGTCCCTCTATGATTGGCACAGCTGGACACTCTCTGTAGTCAATGTACGTGGACAAGTGACCCGCATACTGACAAAATTCTATGTGAATATGAGGTCCGGGTGAGCCAGACGTGACACAGCGACTGTTTTCCAGCTTACTAATAACATGAAAAAAGAAAAAATATATATTATTTTGTATTAAAATGCTGGTCAGATTTACTGTTAAGGTATGTCTTCAATGCAGACATGTTTGGTATTAGTAATAATCAGTTTTGCAGAGCATCACCAGGTTACTGTGAACAGATTCAATGCGGAAACTCCTTCCAATCGATTCAGATCCACAAACTATACAATAAATTAAAAACAAACTGCTGTAACACGCTATACACCCGAGCTCACCATTTCTTATATGCATATTCCAGATATGAGGCAGTCAGCCGGAGCTCAAATTCTGTCACATATTTGGTGTCGTAAACGCCAGCAGGAAACATCTCAGACAGGTCGGCGGTGAAGGTGGCCAGCCGCTCAGGGAGGTGAGCATAAAAACTCTTCCAAAAACACCACAAACATTTCAAGAGAGCATTAAAAAAAAACATCTTTCAGCAAACTTTAAAAAGGTGTAATGATCAGAAGTTAACAGTACACAATCATGCATAATGATGATGGGCATGTTTTTTAAAATCCTAACAGAGAGTAAAGAATCAGTTTCATTAACATGTATATGTTTTCAGTTAACAGTTTTTTGGGTTTTTTTTCTTTAAATGGTGACAAAAATATTTGAAGACGATACACGACCTCATGTTTCAGGAGTTTAAATGAAACAGAGACACGGCTCTTTGTACCTGGTAAAGGAAGGCCATGTCGATGAGGCCGTTGTGTAGCACCAGGGGCTTCCTGGCGCGCAGCAGCTCAGTAAACAAAGCTCGGATGTGGACCCCACGATCATCTGAACCTCCCTTACAGACGTGAAACAGTACAACAGAGCACTTACAGCAAATCAAGCGACATCTGATACAAGACAGTTACTACAGACGCAGCTGAGCAGAGTCAATTTGCAGGTAGGTTCAGACGGGACAGCAAAATCATCGTCACCTTATTGTTGCCCTTGCAGTAAGGGATTCCATTGCTGTATTGCTTGTTAAAGTCAAACCCGTGCTGCACCAGGAACTGGACTGACTGGGGCTCTATGATGTACTCCTCTGAACACAGCAGGGTGAGGTTATACACCTGGACGAGGTAAGAGTCTGGAGGCTGACATAGAAAAACAAGACACCTCACAGCTGGAATACATACTTTCTGCAGTCACTGAACATGCAAACAGATGGCAACAGTCTTTCTGGGATTCTGTTGCTAATACAGCCCCTTGCTAAATTAATTACACCTCTGACTTTTGTCACATGTTTTAACTATACAACCACAAAATGTTGTGAATTTTATTTGGATTTTTTTTTTGTGACAGACCAACAAAAAGATGTGTATAAGTGTGAAGTAGAAATAAAACGGCAAAAAAGTTTATTTGTTTATTTACAAATATAAAAAGTGAGGCCTGCATTTATAATAAGAGCCCTTTTATTCCAATACGCCTACATAAAAGATCCTGAAATAGAAATGCACAATTTAAAGCAACTGATTACATTCAGGTGTCGCCTAATAATTATATAAATCCAACTATTCTGTGAAGGCCTCAGAGATTTTTAGAGAACATTAGTGAACAAAAAGCATCATTAAGACCACATAACACAGCAGAGAGGACAGGCAGAACTCTGGGGAAACATTTAAAGGAGGTTTAGGTTTTAAAACAGTGTCCCAAGCTTTAAATATCTCTCTTATCAACTCATCATCAAAAAAAGACGCTGTCCACCCAAATTGAATGATGAGGCAAGGAGAACATTATTTAGAGAAGCAGTCAAGAGGCCTAAGGTAACTCTGGAGGAGCTCGAAAGATCCACAGCTTAGGTGAGATAATCTGTTGACATAACTATAAATTGTGCACACCACTTATCTGGCCTCCTAGTAGGGTGGCAAAAACAAAGCCATGTTTGAATGAAAGCCATACCAAGTCCCACCTGCACTTTATTAGGCAATGTATTGGACACAACAAACATGCATGAAAGTGCTCTGGTCAGATGTGACCAAAATTAAACTTTTTGGCATCCATGCAATACACTATGTGTGGTGGAAAACAACACTTCACATCCATGGTGAAACATGGTGTTAGCAGCCTCATGCTGAGGGGATGTTTTTCTTCAGCGGGGACAGAGAAAGGTCAGAGCAGATAGGAAGATTCATGGAGCATATACGTGGTATTATTGAATGAAAATATGTAAGAAGCTACAAAAATACTTAAGATTGGGACGGAGGTTCACCTTCCAGCAGGACAATGACCCTAAACATATACCCAGACCTATGATGGAATGGTTATCCTATTTAATCAAAGCGTATCCATGTGTTAGAGTGGCCAAGTCAAAGTCCAGACAAAATTCCAACTGATAATACATTGCACGTCACACCTATTTGATTTTTATTTGTAAACATTAAAAGCCATGTAACATTTGTCTTTTGATTTACAATTACACACTACTTCCTGTTGGTCTGATTGCAACCTGACAAAATGTGAACAATATGCATGGTAATATATATTATCTGGTAAAAGTGGTACCTTGTGGTCCAACTTCTTGTAACATGCAATCCCCAGGGAAAGGATGGAGCGGGAGCGAGCAGCATGACATATTGCTTTATATCTGTCCTCTATAGATCTGAAACACAACAGGAAGCAGTCAGAGAAACAATAACTTTGTGCATTGTGTTATTTTGTGATATTTGTACTCACTCAGCCAGCAAGGACTTTCTGTTTCCCAGACCACTGAGCTCCTGCAGCAACACAGAAGCTGTTACTTCTTCCAACTGAGCCACACATGATGAGAAAGCAACCACAGATCAGAGCCGCACCTACCGTGTCGAGCGCAATGAAGGATGACGTTTTAATGGCAACTACCAATGCTGGCCAGAGCTCCTTGAAATTATTACTTTGGACATCTATTACAGGAACTATTACCGAGGATGACATGTTTGCTTTAAACTTTGTAGCTGAAACGTTTTCCTCACAGTTACCAACGGTTACATGGAAGTTCCGTTAACACACGAAACTTACTCAGAAATTGGTTTTGTCGTCTTAAGCGATTAACTTTGCCATTTTTAGCTAAATAACTGGGTTATATGTTTGTTATAAAGTCATAATCTTCACTGGGTTCTTATTTCCGAGTCCACTGCTAGCATCAGCTCAACCGTAAACATTTCAGCGTGCTTCCCAGGCTTCTGACAAAATACTTGCTGGTGGTTGAAATTTCGCATGACTGCAAATGAAGATAAAAGCGCTAGATTCTCAAACAAAATACATGAAATATTCGTGTAAAAATAGGCATATAAAAATGTGTCTTATTTAGATTTTTATTTCACATCAATTGTTGTATATTTGACTTTATTCATGAATGTTTTCAGTCAGGCATTTTTGATGACACGCGTTAAAACTACGTCACTGGACTTAAACATCTAGGAACCGTTCGCCATTTTGGCTCAAACAAACTCCTTAATATTTTACGCCAAATAAAGTGTTTTAAAATTGATATAGGGGATCTTTACGCTAACATATTGTCGGCTGTCATTATACTTACAACGAGTTAACATTTACTTTGAACGTAGCTATATCCCGTATTTACTGCGTGAAAGCTGTGAGCCAAAAGTCATGGTTTAAAAAATCCCAGCTGAGCCAACTCACCGCTTGCTAAATTTTTGTTTTGTCGGTTTCTTTCGCACTGAGCATAATGGGGGGCTGCTCCGCTCCAAACTGCTCCAATTCAACCAGCATTGGCAAGCAGCTGTTCAGGTTCCCTAAAGACCCTGTGCGGAAGAAGAAATGGGTGGTGAACTGCCGACGTGACTTTGAGCCCACTCCTCACTCCAGACTCTGTCAGGTAACAGCGCTGGCAGGTTCCCGTGTTTCTGGACTTTTAACGAAAATGTTCGGCAATCTGAAATAACCTCAGGACAGTGCGGTCGATATGGGGAATATATAACCCTGTTTATTTTACTCTGCATGTTAACGCGGTTTCTGTTATGTCTCTCCACAAGGACCACTTTGAGGAAAGCCAGTTTGAAGAAATCGCCAGATCTGCAGCTGGTGGTAAAAAGCTAAAGCCCAATGCCATCCCCACTCTGTTCAATGTGGGGGACCCTCCTTTCCCTGCAGTCACCTCTCCATACATCCTGCTGCCACTGAAACCCGAGCCAGGTATTTCTCTTGCCCCTGTCTTGTTAAATGTTGTGCAGTAACGGCAAAAACACACAGAATCCAGACAACTTTGTTCACACCTATGATAGAGATCTGTAAAAATATATATTTTTACCATAGGCTCACTGTAAATATTTAGAACTTAAGCTTTTAATATAAATTCGTTGATTTTGTAAAAAGTAAAGATTTTTACAAAATCACTAATGTCAAAACTGCTGGTACTCCATAAGGATTCTTTCAAATTTATCATTTCTAAATAATTCTTTAATTAAAGTGGATTTTATATCTTAGCCACTGGCCCCTAGGCTGAACATGGATTATTATAATATCAATAATATATTTTATTTACAGGTGTCTTTCAGGGCACTCATGGTCACTTGCAAAAATAATAAGAAAAGATTCAATAAAATGCAAGACATACTGCCATAAGACCATCTATCCCATTATGGAATTGCAAGCATAACTTAGGGTGAGACAGACCTAAAAGTATGACTGGGTTTGTAATGTGAGATACTGGAGCCTGTGGTTGGTTTTGACCTTCAACTAAGATTGCTATTATTATTATTATTATTATTATTATTATTATTTTAAATGATGCAGAATTTAATGGAATGCGAATGCAGTTGTCGTAGAGCAGATGTCATTTGACTGATGGATTGGGTTCTACAATAATATACGTACAGTGGGCAGGATGGTCAGGGTGGATCAAAAATGTCCAAAGCTCTCTGTTGGACAACAATAGCAATGAGTGGCATTCTGGGGGGTTTCCTTGGCAACCACTAGAATGTATTTCTACATTTCAAATAGTTGTTTGGGAGTAATGCCAGAGAAAAAATATCAAAACACAAACGTGGAGTTTTTCAAACTCTACTTGGACCTTAACTAGAATCATGTGCTTTGGTTATATGAGATGAACAACATAATAAATACAAATCTGATGCACTCTACTGGTTGTGTAAAGAGAAACGGTCATACATTTCTCTCTCTGTCTGCTCCAACCCAGAAAGACGAAGAATAGAGCCACCTGTGATTTTTTTTTTTTTTTTTTTATAATAATAATCTGTGATTTTTCCCCACCAAATAAATGTACCCAAATGAATAGTTTTCCTTAATTTCTCCCTGTTGGATTATACTACTGCAGATGATTTTATTTCTAGGCTCTTATGGGCTGCTGGTAAATTCTGCTAGATCCAGTATTCTTTTGGAGCTATTATGCCGAAATTGCTTTCGGTTTAATTATTTAAAATTGTTTGAGATTTGTTTGTGGGATGTTGAGAGAAGTTTACATATTCAAGCTTCGCATAGTGACTATGTGATTACATCCTGCTTCTTCTCACCATTCTCTTTTTCTTTTTTGCTTAGTTTCTACCAAAGACCGAAGTAACCAAAAACACACATTTGTTTTTGTTGAATACGTTTATTTTTACAATTTCATGTAACAAATTGTACACGATTTATGTTGTTTATTCTAAAACGCAAAGAAATGTGTCTAAAGATTTAGGTAAAAAGAGTAATGCATATTTAGCAGTTTTGTGTCTGACAGACATTTGAATAAATAACGTTCGATTGAGTATCATTTTGAAAAGGAAATTGAAGATAATGTATAAAAATGTTGTTGTCTGACCTCAAATGGCCAAACTGCAGTTGCCCTTTTGACAATGAAACTTTAAAAGAAATCAAAGAATTAGCACGTTCCTTACAGTGGAACATCATAGTTAAAAGCCACTGTGATCCAGTCGTTTTACTCTTTCCAAAACCGTTTCTAAATGAGTAACCATGTCTATGCCTTAGAGATAAAACTGCTTAACAAGACAATATGCAGCCACTCTGCGAGGTTAATTGCTTTTTAAGTGTGCTAGATTACAGCACTGTTGTTCTACTTGGAGGTTTTTTTTGTCATTCTAGTAGAAAAGGATCTAAACCTTGGGGATCATGGCTATGCCAGACGCAACCCCCTGTCTGGCGTTGAAGAAGAGGATGGAGAAAGAACATCTGAAAACCACCACCCCTGCATGCAGTGTCAGCTCCTGAAGAAAAAACTGGAGCTGGAGATGCAGCACACTGCAAGACTACAAAGGGAGGTAGCAGGACTGTTTTATTTTTTTCCACATCATTTGTTGTTTTTTGTAAAGATTGGGAACTGAATTGAGTTGTTGAATCAGAGTAGAAATTGAGCAGAAAATAACTTCTGCAAACGCTGTTTTTCTCTTTGTCAGGCAGAAGAGATGAAGAAGCGTCTGTATCGGCTCGATCGCATAGAGAAGGGTCTTCAGAACTTTCTGTACGAAGATCAGATCAGAGCTCTGTCCCTTACAAAGCGTTCCCGCCGGGCCGTCTGGTCACCAGAGACGATCATGAAAGCCCGAAAGATTCGCTGTGCTGTTGGAACCAAAGGCTACGAGTACCTGAGGGAGATCGGCTACCCTCTGCCCTCGTACAGGACTTTGTGCAATCGTTTGGAGACTAAGATCATGGTAACAACTGACATGAGCTGCGAGGAGCTGGCAGAGCTGGGCCTGGGACTTATGGCCACATGTGATAGTCCTGCAGAAGGGGTTGGGGACAATGATGAGGAAGAACTGATGGGAGTTTTGTCCTGATCCCAGTTACTGATGGGGAACAAGGGCAGACTGAGTTGAGTAATTAAACTGTCTGTGATTCATTCAAGTTTAGCGACACTGGTTTGTAATTTTTCTAACCTGAATGTCACGTGGCTGTAGTTACATTTTACACCAGTAGATGCATTCACTCAGGTGATCTTTGATGGTCCGGCTCCAACTTAGCCAAGCTTTCTGTTCTGGTGATTGCTGCTGTGATGCTGGCATGTTGTGGTAGCCTGAACATGTGAGGAGCATGTGAAGTTTGTAGCTCATTCAAATGCATAACAGAAATATGATTGATGTTAAGAAAACCTTTTGCACAAAGTATTGTGAAATCGCTGCTTGTTTTTAAGGTCAATTGTCACATAGCTGAGTTTTTCATTGACTCTGTTCTTTACATAAAATAAGATGTATTTAGCCTAATTACATATAATTAAAACAGATAAACGTGCTGCACATTTTGGGGTAATATAAGTTCTGATTACTGTTTCTTGGTGATGAGCGTGATGAATGAATATTATTATATAAATTTATATTAACATTATTTAAATATATATATAGATAAATATCTATTATATATATATATATATATTATATATATATATATATATACATACATATATATATATATATACACATAAATAATATTAATCTATTAAAGCCGATAAACAAACTGGATTTGGTTAATCCAGTTGAACCAGTTTCGATGCATAACAAAATAAAATATCCTCTAGTTTTCAGCAATACAGTTAAATATCGGGCTAAATTTTATTTAACGATATAATCTTTCTTGAAATGCTTAAATATTCTGTGTAGAATGTGGGCATTGGCTGGTGTCATTATTTAACATTTCATTAATATAATTACTCTTGATTTATAGAGAAGGGGTAGGGTTATATAAGTGTACTTCCTCACACTCCCTTTAGGGCTACCTCATCGCCTGTTTTCAATATATGCCATTTGTATTTTTGCCTTCTTTTTTTGTATTTGTTTTTCCTCACAAGCTACTTTCTGTATGTTGTTTAGATGTTTAAAATGAACTGAAATTAAAATCTAGGTGTACCAACGTTTAAAAATAGCTAAAAGTGTCTTTTACCATTTCTACGATCTAAAGTCGTATTGATGAGATACCAGAGAACGTGCCGGAGCTGGAAGGAACAAAAACTTAGGGCGGGGCTGCCCTTCCCACACCTGTTTCTGAAAACATCCGGTCACCTAGCTAAAAGGCAGCTATTGCGCTGTAAAGACAAAGTTGGCTTTTTGATATTTTTCTGGTTGCAAAAAACCCGAGCAGCCATCTGCCAGACTGCAGGCTCTATTAGAGCAGATAGCCAGACTAATTAACCATACTTGTATTCTATAAATAAATTTAGCGATTGTACAGTACAGACCAAAAGTTTGGACACACCGTCTCATTCAAAGAGTTGTCCTTATTTTCATGACTATGAATATTGTAGCTTCACACTGAAGGCATCAAAACTATGAATTAACACACGTGGAATTATATATTGAACAAAAAAGGATGTGAAACAACTGAAAATATGTCTTATATTCTCGGTTCTTCAAAGTAGCCACCTTTTGCTTTGATTACTGCTCCGCACACTCTTGGCATTCTGTTGATGAGCTTCAAGAGGTAGTCACCTGAAATGGTTTTCCAACAATCTTGAAGGAGTTCCCAGAGAAGCTTTGCACTTGTTGGACCTTTTGCCTTCACTCTGCGGTCCAGCTCACTCCAAACCATCTCGATTGGGTTCAGGTGACTGTGGAGGCCAGGTCATCTGGCCCAGCACCCCATCACTCTCCTTCTTGGTCAAATAGCCCTTACACAGCCTGGAGGTGTGTTTGGGGTCATTGTCCTGTTAAAAAATAATTGATGGTCCAACTAAATGCAAACCGGATGGAATAGCATGCCGCTGCAAGATGCTGTGGTAGCCATGCTGGTTCAGTATGCCTTCAATTTGGAATAAATCCCCAACAGTGTCACCAGCAAAGCACCCCACACCATCACACCTCCTCCTCCATGCTTCACGGTGGGAACAAGGCATGTAGAGTCCATCCGTTCACCTCTTCTGCGCCACACAAAGACACTTTGAGGTCTTTGGTTGGAACCAAAGACCTCAAACTTGGACTCATCAGACCAAAGCACAGATTTCCACTGGTCTAATGTCCATTCCTGTGTTCTTTGGGGCCCAACAAGTCTCTTCTGCTTGTTGCCTGTCCTCAGCAGTGGTTTCCTAGCAGCCCATTTTACCATGAAGGCCTGATTCACACAGTCTCCTATTAACAGGTTGTTCTAGAGATGTGTCTGCTGCTAGAACTCTGTGTGGCATTGACCTGTTCTCTAATCTGAGCTGCTGTTAACCTGCAATTTCTGAGGCTGGTGACTCGGATGAACTTATCGTCCGCAGCAGAGGTGACTCTTGGTCTGCCTTTCCTGGGGCGGTCCTCATGTGAGCCAGTTTCTCTGTAGCGCTTGATGGTTTTTGCGAATGCACTTGGGGACACTTTCAAAGTTTTCCCAATTATTCGGACTGACTGATCTTCATTTCTTAAAGTAATGATGGCCACTCGTTTTTCTTTGCTTAGCTGCTTTTTTTCTTGCCATAGTACAAATTCTAACAGTCTATTCAGTAGGACTATCAGCTGTGTACTATATCCACCTCCTGCACAACACAACTGATTGTCCCAACCCCATTTATAAGGCTTGAAATCCTGACACCTGACAGGGCACACCTGTGACGTGAAACCCATTTCAGGTGACTACCTCTTGAAGCTCATCAACAGAATGCCAAGAGTGTGCGGAGCAGTAATCAAAGTAAAAGATGGCTACTTTGAAGAACCGAGAATATAAGACATATTTTCAGTTGTTTCACATCCCTTTTTGTTCAGTATATAATTCCACATGTGTTAATTTATAGTTTTGATGTCTCAGTGTGAAGCTACAATATTCATAGTCATGAAAATAAGGACAACTCTTTGAATGAGGTGTGTCCAAACTTTTGGTCTGTACTGTACATATTTTTCTTTATACTTTATATGTGTGAGGATAACCAGTATACAGTATGGATTTTGTTCCAGTAGAAATACATACATACATAGTACATACATACCATGATACTGTGGTATCAATCCGGAGCAATGTCCAGTAGAATAGTAGACGCAGATTGAAAAATAAATGTTCATGGAGCTTAGACCTTGGCATGTTTGAAGTAACATTATATTGCCAGCACTCTTCTTCTGTACAGGGACCTAAACTTTGACCCACTGTCGCACCAGCCCTCTTCCTTTACCCAACATGGACTTTGAGCAAATCACTTATTTTCCAGATTAGATATTTACTCTGTAGGTAAGTTGGTGTGAGCTGAAAGAGTAATGCTGAGTGGAAATGAAAATACATTTTACCAACAAGTTTCAATAGACTAACAAGTAGTTTCAGTTGCTACAACTCTGAAGATTCAGTTTCTTTCCGATCTTGTTCAGAACAGAACCATAGCTGTGTTCACCTCGACACTACATACAGTACTCGGTAAATATTTAGTTGTTAGTTGTGCTGCACAGTAAGCACGTAAAAAGTCAGTGTCCAGAGATGTTTGTGTGGGCACATAAACAGGCTAAAAATGTTAGCAAATCACCAGAAATTAGACTTAAGAGAAACTGGACCTGATCACTTTACGATCTAATAGCTCAGGACGCCACTAACATGCTAATTTCAACTGAAGGCAAGTGTCTATGCTTATCTGGATGAATTTTCAACATTTAACCATTCAGTGAAAAACAATACAAAGGTTCAAAAAGCAGCTGAAAGACACAGGGCTGATCCAGGGGAAGATGTGGTGATCTCAAGGAAATATTTAAAACAAAAATCATTCAGATTTCAGAAAAGATGTGAATCAGTTCTGAGAAACAGTGGTCACACACCTAAACATCAGCTCAGGGGTTGGCAGGAAAGCTACCTATCTTGTTTTTTTAGTATTTTGACTACAACTTTATGGGAGCATGCATGGCTGTTAAATCTGTTAACTCTGTGGGAGACTGGGAAACAGTCAGGGGTGTATCCCTTCTGTCAGCCAAACAAAAACATAATGCTGAAGCATGAGTATCC
The DNA here is from genome assembly GCA_036173005.1 of Crenichthys baileyi. Lineage (NCBI taxonomy): Eukaryota > Metazoa > Chordata > Actinopteri > Cyprinodontiformes > Goodeidae > Crenichthys > Crenichthys baileyi. The sequence continues at coordinate 260,109 of JAHHUM010000072.1, read as the reverse complement.
TCTTTCACTCGTCCCCTTGGCAAAGCTTAACTATAAGTTCAAAGAAAGGTTAGTCCTCCTTGGTTTACCATTTAACAGCCAGCTATGTGTGATCAATACTACAACAGAAGATTTCAGTTCATTACTCTCTAAAACAAATGCAAAGAAAATAATAATAAATCCCATTGGAAGATAATTTATAGGAAAAAAAAAAATCTGTTACTTCAAATCTGAGATCCTATCAAAATCTGAGCATTTCTTAACAACGTAACCTTATCTGTGCACACTTTGAATCCGAAACCATTTGGTACTGAAAGTCTCTCTCTGTTTAAATTGGGGGAAGTACTCAGCGAGCGGCAGACCCTTGAAAAACATCCGGGGTTTTGCTCTGTGCCAGACTGAGTCGCAGCTCACACGCTGGACAGAGGTAAGACTTTCCGCTTGCTCCTAAAACTATTCCATTCTTGTTCTTGTCAAGTAAAATGATAACTCCTCAAATAAAAATACATATTTTGGTTTCAGGTTTTTCTATAAACTTTTTTATTTTAAACAGTTTTTATATTACCTTGAACTGAAAGAAAAGGACAAACTGCCTACTTTTTTATTCTTCTATTAACAACCAAAGTAAATAAACTAAAGTATATATCCAACAAACTAAAAGTATTAGCTAATATTGAAGTAAATGTTGTAGTCATCTGTAAATAAGTGGCTGGACAGACCCTGAACTTTGTGGCTGTAAACATCTCTTCCTCAGCATCTCTTTGTCTCTGCAGCTCAGCATTTGCCTGCCAGCTTGTTGCTCTGAAATTCCTCTTTCTTTTGTCTGTGTACTCAAAAACGGCCTCTCTTTTTTCCAATTATTGGCCCCCATGTGAACAGAAACAATGAGGTTTTATTCTTTAATTATTTTCGGACCAGACTAACAGTTTTTTTTAGAGGTTAGGAAAAGGTCCATGATTGTCCACACAGCACCCTGTGTTTGTTCTGTGGTCCGTAGTCCATTGCCTTCAAGAACCAAAATAAATTGCAACATAAGTCACAATGTAAAACACATTATTTAATTTTTTGTATCAAAACCCATGAAAATATGTATATTTTTAATAGAGGTGTATTGATGTTGGGGAAAAAGAAAGTGGGTATTCATGTATGAAGAAGATTATTTCATACATCTGCCTTTTCATGCAGATTCAGTCTAGGCAGGCAGGGAGTCACAATGCCCTCTCTAGTGCTGTGGCTGAGTGCAGCCCTGCCAGGTCTGCTGTGGGCCTCCCAGTCTACTCTTTTAGTGGAGGGGGACAAGAATGCCTCCAGGATCTGCAAACCCGCCCCCTCCTGGGACATAAAGGGCCGCTCGCCGATGCAAGAGCAGCTAGGAAATGTGGTGGTGGTGGCTCTACTGAAGGCCAGCTGACATTTCTGTCGCGTTCAGGCGTCCAGGTAGGTAAGAAAAAAAGCAACCCAGTTGCTAAATGTCTAAATCCTCGCCTGTTGAATGCTGTTCATGGAGTGATTGAGGCTCTAAATGTAATCTTTAGATGAATTCTGATCATGGTTACTATCTCTTAGAGTTTGACCCAGATCTTTTGTTTGCTTTGATTAAAACAGAAAACACTTGAAATCCAGATGAACCATCATCAGTCAAACATATTCTTATACAGAACCCTTTACATTTATTGACACTTCTGATAAAGATGCCAAAAAGATGCTGGAAAATGTGTTGACAGGGTAGCACCTCAACAAATCAGCAGACTTTTTCAGATTTCTTGCTGAAATTAATGAAGTTTTATTTTTTAATACACAAAATAATGAATCCAAGGCAGTGATATGTGCCTAATTTAAAAGATATTATTACCCTCTACATTTTTACAGCTGTGACTCCTGAAACTGTATGGATCAGCAGTGTGTGAAAATGACAGAATCTCAGTTTTAATTCTTCATCCATCTTCCCATCTGCAGCATTGGACGCCTGCGCCGCAAACTCACTCGCAGCAACTTAACAGAGGTGTCCTTCATGATTGTAAATGAGCAAGATCCTGTATCCAGAGCCATGTACTGGGAGCTAAAGAGAAAAGCTCCCACTGAAGTCCCAGTGTATCAGCAGGGAGCTAATCAGAGTGATGTGTGGGAGGTGCTGGATGGCGACAAAGATGATTTCCTGATCTATGATAGGTAACGCCTGTACAGGATGCCTTCACCGGACTAACACTTTTCAGACCTGGTGTCACTTCTTTGCCTCTGTTTTTCCAGATGTGGTCTTCTCACTTTCCATATTGTGCTGCCGTTCAGTTTCCTGTATAACCCATACGTAGAGGCTGCAATCAGAGCCACCTATCTGAGAGACATCTGCAACTGCTCTGTGAGTGATCAGATTAGAAGCACACACATGCGGACACAAGGGGGTGGAAATAAAAATCGTTCAGATTTTCAGTGCTCACGCTTGATCGCACATGATGAATACTCATAAAATCCAGTTTTAATTAATATCATGTTAGCTGTTGATAGAGGAACCTACAATGCCTTGCAAAAGTATATACACCCTTTGAACTTTTTAAAATTCTGCAACATTACATCAAATTTTTGGGTATTTTGTTATAGTTTCATGTATTAGACCAACGTAATGTAACACAAAGTTTCACTTTTTTATGTTACAAAGTAAAACCAGAAAAGTGCAGAGTGTGTATTTGTTTTATGTATTTACTTTACTCTGATACCTTTAAAGAAATCCCGTGCAACTATTTGGCTCCAGACATCAGTAGTAAATAATGTCCACCTATGTGTAATTTAATCTCAAAATAAATTCATCTGCTCTCTGAAGGTCTCAAAGGAGTGTTAGAGAACAAACAGAATCATAAAGACCAAGAAACACAGCAGACAGGTTAGAGATAAAGTTGTGGAGTTTAAAGCAGAGCTTGGGTTATAAAACAACATCCCTGGATTGGAAAGTGGAAAGAGCATGGCACAGCTCCAAAATCACCAAGACGTGGCAGCCAAGAAACTCATGGTAACTCTAGAAGAGCGGCCGAGATCTAAAGCTCAGGCGGAGAATCTAGTGGCAACTATTAGTCCTGCAGTCGACAAATCTGGCCTTTATAGAAGAGTGGTAAGAGGAAAGTCATTGTTGAAAGAAAACCATAAGAAGAAACCATCCCCACATTGAAACAAAGAAGAAGCAGCATCATGCTTTGGGGAAGCCTTTCTTTCAGCACATGTTCTCTGAGCTTGAGATATTTTGCAAAGAATAATAGGAAAGAATTTCATGCTCTAGATGAGCATAGCTGGTAAATACATACCCCAAAAAACTGCAGCTGTAATTGCTGTTGAAGGAGAAGGCTTGAGAAGGTTCAATACAACTGCTTGTATTCAACTTGTTTTGGTCTATAACTTGTTATTCCAAGGAAAAGACATAGGGGTTTTTAGGACATAACATGCTGCATGTAAGTATGTTTAAGAAGTAGTTTTGAAAGGCACTGTACAGTGTAACTGAAAAAAGGATTATAAAATTATTTAACAAGGCTTCTCCCTACTCCTATTTTTTATTTAGTAAGGTGTTTTTTGTCCTACACCAAATAGAGCCACTCAACGGTTAGTTTATAAGCAGATCACAACATGTCTGTCGATCTGATACAGATATCAGTGTTAGTTATCCATAAATCTTATCACTCAGCTATCCATACATCCATTGTCTATACTCCCTCATCCTCGTGGGGTCAAGGGTGGATGGTGTCTATTTCCAGTGGTCATTGAGGGAGAGGCAGGGTACACTCTGGACAGGTCGCCAGCCCATTACAGGGCAACACAGAGTTACACAGGACAAACAACCATGCAAGAAATCGCTCGTTGTTACCAGAAGAAACATCCCCATCGGGTGTATGTATGAGCCTCCGTCTTCAAAGCCTCTCCAAACTTATTAGTTTCAGCATCAGGGAAAGACAGGTTAAGTTGATTGATTCATTTCTATTATTGAAAGTATTATGTGTTGCCGAACTTAAGCTGTTACTGACCCCTGCAAAACCGTTACTAATTAAAGAAAGCATATAACATTCTAGTTAAATCATGGACCTTCAATTATTTGAGCCACCAGATTTTAGGTTTTTCGTTGGTGCTAAAAAGTCTTGTTGCCTGGTGCTAAGAAATTTTAGGAGGTTTTTATTGGTTGCCTTAGCCAAGCTTGTTAAAACAGCGCCCTTGGGGCTCGTGCCGAGTCACCAAAATTAACCTAGCCCATATACCAAGTGCCAGTTGTAATATGAGGGAATAAGCAGCCATTAACAGAAGTGACTGTCAAGGACTGGATGACTGCCGAGGGCTACTCGGTCGTCCAGACCACCAGTTGAATAAGGGCGAGACTTCTGGATTGCATGCTGTTAGAGGAAGGCGTGTCATTTCCCGACATCAGCTTAAACAGAACTTTCAGTAAACCTGCTTAGTAAGACCTTTCAGGTTTAGGGAAGTTCGGACCCGTTGGATGGAGAACTGGATTGAGCAATACCCTCAGAAATAGGGAAGTAGGAAGGAGGGGTTAGCTCATCGGACAACGAAAACACTCATACCTAAGGGCAATTCAGAGACACAAATAGCAGTCATGTTTTTGGACTGTGGGAGGAAACCAAAGAACCCTTAAATTTAAACATGTAACGTTACAGTAAAACCAATTTGTTTATCTTTTAGTCTTTGTCCACACAGAGCGTCCCAACTAAGCCATCAGATGTCCAGCCACCAGATGAGGGGGACACATCCAGCTATGAGACTGATCAGAACAGCCACCATCATCATTTTCATTTTGATTCCTACCATCATCAGCCTGCCGGCCCTCGAAATCAGTCCCAACGTCAAGATACGGACCTAACTTTCCAATCTCATGTTCATTCACACCATTCCCAGCAACACCACCATAAATAACATCAGAAGTTTCTGTGGTGGATTGTGAAAACTGTTGTGGCTTTTTAAGTAGTCAAATTGTGTTTCATTTGCTTTTTTTATTTTGATGATATGTTAAAGCATCCTGTTTTATTCTCTATGCGGTTGAATCTACTCATTTAGCACAATCTAGTTGGGGCTGCAGTGCTAGCATTCCTGCACCTTGGTACTTCTGTTTGGAAAAAAAGTAACCAGGTCCCCTCACATTCTCCCATTAATGAAGTCCACAGTGTGAAACCTACTTGCAGGAGGCTGTGGTTGGATGTCTGGGGAGAGATGGGAGGGACTCACGGTTACCGTCTCCAGACAGAGGCAGACGATGAGGTGCAATACTGCTCAGCTGGTCTCACTCTTAAAAAGCTGATTCGGTTCTCATCTAGGTTCACTTTCTGCTAAAGTTATAACCTGCAGGAATGTTTCACACGAGTCAGAGCCATGGATTAAGATGTTTAGATTAAACATCTTAATCCATGTTGTTTAGTGTGCATTTATAATTTCTGTTAATGAGATATTTTTTTAATTGTAATTCTTCTCAGATTTATTTTGTTTTTCTACATGGTGAATTCAGTACTATGACTTATGTGCAAATTGTTGCTTCATAACACATAATCTACAGTAAAAATTCCTTGTAAGAGTACATTTTTATGTCATTAATTATAGCTTTATATCTTCTGATAAAAAACTTAATCTCTCAGAAATACAATTCGTTCTCATTACAACAGTAATGAGAACAGAGTAGCTTAAAATGGTATTCCTTTGAACTTCTTTTTTAAAAAAAATCATGTTACAACCATAAACGTCAACGTGTTTTAAATAGAATTATGTGATAGACCACCAAATATTAGCACAGAATTGTGAGAAGGAAGGAAAATTATGATTTTTTTTTTTACATGTAAGAATGTAAAAAGTGTGGCGTGCATTTGGTGAACCTCAGCCCAAAGCTCAGGTTTCTCAGCCTCTAACAGATTTTCCTCTAAAATGTCCTGTATTCATTTTTCCTACCAACTACAACTAACTTCCCTGCCAGATCTGAAAATAAGCATCCCCACAGCATGATGCTGCCTACCCCAATGTTTCACAGTGGGAATGGTGTGATGTAGTGCTGGTTTGCCACCACACATAGGGGCTGATCTTCAAAGATTCAGAATGAGGAACTCTAAATTGCTTGTGCAAAAAAAAAAAAAATCACACGTACAATAAGTGGGCGTGTTCTGTGCGGTTTAGAAAGATTGCCTGTGCAATGAATAACAGGTGCAAACGAGGTGCAGACCGCCCTATTCAAATCAGGAAATTGCTGCTGCTGGCTGTAACTATAGAGAGTGTTGGAGAGCAGAGTGGCTGTAAAAGAAAGATGTAGTTCGAAGCCCTGGAGTTAGAGGTAATCTTAATAACAAGAAATATTATAATAATAATAAACTCCATTTATATGAGTGCTACAAAACAACAGTAAAAATGTAAAAAAATGAAAATACTAAAAGCTACAGTTAAACAATGAAATATCAATTAACCTCCGCCAACACAGCCTCCCTGACCACCAACTCCACAAGCACATATAAACAGACACACCGCAGAGATAGGTCGATTACCTCAGAGCAGTCTAAGTCTTGGCTGAGATGCAACGCGTTCTGACGGGGGATAAAAACAAGCGGACATTAAATACACCCTGATAGACCATCAAAATGACGGTAAAGTAACGACTTAATCATTTTTAACAGAGATCATGCCTTAACTCTACCCAGCTGTTTTAACAGGGGATTCCTTTTACATGTTGCTAATTGTTTTGTTTAACAGCCGTTGACACAGAAGCTGAAGTAACAGCTTGCAGGACTCTACACGTCAGTGCATTAGGAATCAATGCTTTATCTGGTGCAGGGTTGGGCGCAACTTCAGCCACTTCTGCTGCCACTGAGTAAGAGGCAGAGGACATTATGGGAAAGCTGACTGCTCATAGACCTTTTTTTAAAACAAATGTGTACAGTATTAGCTACTAATCATGCTATTATTCTAAATAATATGAAAGCCAATTTGTAAGCAGTGTGTAGGAGTTAAATGCTGGCAGGGATTTTTCAGTTAATCCTTGGCAGACTACAGGTCAGGCTTAACTGCTTAGCTTTGTCTAAACAGCATTTTTCGTCAGGTCATACAGTTCATGCTGCCGCAGGTTCAGCTATGGTGGACAGAAAAAACAGATCATACTTTTTATTTTACTCACTGTGGTATAAGACTATACAGAAGCTGCTGTATAAACTGGTAGATTTGTAGAGTAAGACACAGTTGAAACCAAATATTTACATAAATTGTAAAAAAACACCATTGACCATGGGCCTCGGAGAGGAAGAATGCATTACTCAAAAATATCCATCCATCCATCCATCTGTGTCCAAGCTTTATCATCCTTTCTAAAGTACTGAGCTGCTGCTTCCTTTCAGGGTCAGGGAAGGCTGGTGCCTACTTCCAGCGGTCATTGGGTGAGAGGCGGTTACACCCTGGACAGGTCAACTGGTTCCATCACAGGGCAAAACAGAGACACACAGGACAAACAACAATGCATGCACACACTCATACCTAAGGGTAATTAATAGAGAGCAATAAACCTGACATGCATATTTTTGAACTGTGGGAGGAAGCTGGACTACCCAGATAGAACCCATGTATGCACGGGGAGAACAATGAAACTCCATGCAGAAAGACCGCAGGCGGAAAATTAAACCAAGGACCTTTTTGCTTTTAGGCAACAGTACTAAGAACTGTGCCACCATGCAGTTCTGACCCAAAGCTGTTATTGCCAAATTAGTTTTTGGAGTTTCCCTTGGAAAAACCCTGATCTCAATCTCACAGAAAATGTTTTGGCCGAGCTAAAAAGGTGTGCGTAAGCAAGACGACTGTCAGGAGAAATGGGCCAAAATTCCAGGAAACTATTCTGAGAAACTGATGGAAGGTCACCCAAAAATATTTAACTCAAGTCAGACTGTTTAAAAACTCAATTCTTTCAAATACTACAGAAATGTAATTTCTGAATTTAAATAAATTCTAAGCAATTATGTTTCAGATTATTCTGGCATTTAAAAATAAAAATACTTTGGTACAACTAACTGACTGAGTGGCTTAGTCTGATTTAATGCCAGAAAAAAAAAATGGTTTTACATCTTATAAAGTCTATATAAATATCATCTTTATCATTTATCATTTTTTAAGTGAAACATGTACTAACTTGAGGATGGGTTTATTATCTGAGGTTGCTAAATTATGTAAACAAGTGGAAAGCAAAAGGAGAAAGAAGAGGAAGGCATTAATCTTGAAATGCATTTCACGTAATTAATATTGTGTGCTAAAAATTTAAAACAAAACAAGAAATAGAAAAAAGTCAGCAACAAATAAAAGGCTAAAGCACAGAACTCTGAAAAATAAATCAAATCCAAATTTTGTGAATTTTGTTTCTGACACTAGATGGCAGCACTATTACACCGCACTCACCTCTGAAGGTTCATCGCCCAGTCATCAACAAGAGGCAGTCATTTATGAAGAGGATTATTAGTTATTATCCATCATCAGGAGATACGTTTGGATTAGTCAAAATAATCCTCAGATTAAAATCCAGATCATCACCAGGTGGCTTCATCAAGTTTGCAGTGGGAGGTTCTTCCTTGATAGAACCGACGAGCAGGGTACAATGCAGGAAGATATTGGGGTTTGAAACTCTGTTTTCAAAATACATTAATTTGTCACATTAATTAATCGCATGTCCTGCTAAGCACAGAAGATAAATAAATCGTGTCAACCGAAAACCAAGATGGCTCTACGGCATCAATAGAAGCATCTAAGATGTTTAGAAACTCATAGAATTTCTCAAATATTTACCGTCTAAGAAGTTTGCCCCACGCTAATAAGCCTCTTTTAAGACCATTACAATCATCATATCTGCAAAAACTCTGTAAAGGCTGCACTGGGCTGGAATCCCAAGTAATTGACAATTTAAATCTTATTTAAATGAATGGTGAAACACTAAACAGCTTTGCCATCACTAACTATTGTTGCAAAAAGGGTCATAGTAATTTTCATTTGAGGTTTTACTTTTTTAAGGCTCCTTTAAAGGACAATTCATTGACTGTTTATAGTGTTACTTGTAATAATTTGATTACATTAAAACAAATGTAAAATGTTCTTGTCATTTTTAGCTAGTTCTAGTTTTAAATATTTGAGTTTCATATTTAAGTTTTGCACTTATTAAATTTTCTGCATGTTGCTTTTAGGGTAGCTGTTAATATGCACTGTCTCTGTTTAATAAACTAAACAAAAGGAATAAAATATTTATAGCAACATCATTTTCTATAGAACTCCTAATCTCTCTGAATTTTTATTTTTATTGGCCTTAGATGTGCTTCAAACTTCACCATTGTTTCATATCTGTGGTTGTATGTTTACTGACACCGTCCTGCTGGAAGGTGAACCTGTCCCTCAGTCTCAAGTCTTTTGCAGCATCCTTCCATGTATTCATCTACCATCTACCTTCTTACCCACTCTCCTGTCCCCAGTGAAGAAAAACACCCCCACAACATAATACTACCACCACCATGTTTTAGAGTTGGGATGCTGTTTTCAGGGTGATATGCAGTGTTTTCACAACATTTTGCATGTGGGCCTCATTTTAGCAGAGCACCTTCTTGCACAAGTTTACTGTTGAAAAACAGAGCTTTCAATATTTTATTTTCAGCAATGGCTTACTTCTTGCCACTTTTCCATAAAGGTCAGATTTGTGGAAAGTATTACTGATAGTTGTTCTGTAAACAGATTCTTCTGCCTGAGCTATGGATCTATTCAGCTCATCCAGTGCTGACTCCGGGTCATAGGGTGCTACCCCTCAAGAGGTCACCAGAGTGATTGTTCATGAATTAATTATTACAAATGCATGATATAAGTGCACCTGTAGTTTCTAGTCATCTAAACATTGATTGTTATGTTTCCATTTCTGTCAATGAGAAACTTATTTCACTAGCTATTTTTTGAGTTGTGCCTTCTTCAATTTAAAGTCTGAGGCTCAGTGTGGCAATTAAAAAGCGATGTATTATGCTCATGTATCCATCTCAGGGTAGCAATGTTGTCACCAAGTGGCAGAAACTCCAGTTATTCTACCAAGGCATTCTGGAAAACGGAGGTAAGACTTTATTTTTAGCTCATTACTGTATAGAATTTCGAATAATTTTGCAGTATTTCTTGTGGTATAACTTCCACTTTCTTATTTTATTTCACCGAACAGACAAAAGGACAGACAGTTGGCTCCTGGTCTACTCCCCAGTGCCAATTACCTGTACATTTTTGTGCTACCTGATCATTATATGGGTGGGCCCAAAGTTGATGGCAAACAGGCAGCCCATTAACCTCAAACCTGTCCTGATTGTTTATAATTTTGCCATGGTCTGCCTGTCTGCCTACATGTTCTATGAGGTAAACTGCACAGAAACGAAGGAATTTTACTAGGATTTGAAATCTATTTATAGGGCTTTATTTGATATTAATGTTTAAAGAACCCACAAGAAGGTTGACATATAAAATTAAGGTAGCACAACTAGAGCCTAATTATTTACATGTAATATGTTTTTTTGCCATATTTCCAGTTCACAGCATCTGCTTGGTTGGCCAGATACAGTTTGCTGTGCCAGCCAGTTGACTACAGTAACAACCCATTGGCCCTAAGGGTAAATTTAAAAAAATTATATATATACATATATATATATATATATATATGTATATATATATATATATATATATAAATAAGTTGTTTGTATTTCAACAATTATATTTTACGGATTCAGCCTGAAGTTTAATTTTTTTAGCTGTATTCGCACATATTTCTGGGCTTTAGTTACATCCACAGTAAGGTATTCTTTAAGCTCTAGGGTTTTATATATCAGGACATAATAAAAACTGTTTAAAGATTAAAATTTAAAATCAAGAGGAGAAAAACACACGTGCATTATTATTTATTATGGAAAGATGAAGCCAAACTGAAAACACTCACTTTTGTGCCTGTAAAAAAGTCCAAATCAACACCCCTCCACCACCGTGCTTGACAGTTTACATGAGTTTGGTTTGCTGTGCATCATGTTCAGACCCTCTTTGCTTTCATCTATCCAGTGGTTTTATGGTTCATTTAGCCAGAACTTTACAAATGTGGGTCATGCTTACTTAATTTCCCTGAGGATTCCACAATCAGACTTTTGGGAAAATTTCTTGGAAGACCTATGGGAAGACGTTTTCCACTTGTGAATAGTTTTTCTAACTTTCAAACAATCCATGCGTCTTCCCTACTATCCTAGATTGTGTTCTTCTTTCTTTTATTCATTCCTTTCCTTCCTTGTTGGTTATCTCCATTCTTTCTTTCTTTACATGTGTCTTTTGTTCCATCCTTCCTTCCTTCCTTGTGCCCCTCCTTTTTTCTTTCATTATGTGCTTTTATTCCTCCCTTCCTTTTCTAACTTCTTTTTTTTTCAGGTTTCATATTCAAATCTTGACTATCGTACAAATATCTGCCACAAACTCAAATTGAACTGTAGTATTTTAGATTTCAAAATTTAAAAAAGAGGACTGAAAACTTGGGGAAATTTGAGTATGGAAAAGTCTAGAATTTTTACAAAAACGGAACGTTGCATGGAGAAAGAGGATCAGCTAGGATTTGTCAATAATCCTAACAGCTGCACCCCAGGCAGCCCCTGGCAAAAAAATCATTTTTATATGTCCTGATACATAAATCGCTCTAATTTAAAGACAGTTTAATTTGTTTTTTAACATGACTGACATAGTATAGTTCTTGTTTTATGAGAAGTAGTTAAACATTTTAATATAGTGCATGCCAAAATGATTGTGTGTATGTGTCTTTGTGTACTTTGGACAGATGGCCAAAGTGTGCTGGTGGTTTTACTTCTCAAAAGTCATAGAGCTCAGTGACACTGTGAGTATAGAGGAAATTAGAAAACAGTGCTCAGTTTACTTCATGTAAAAGCTGAATAAACTACACTCTGGACTCTCAAATAAATTGAGCTCATATTCACGGTAGCCTATATCCACTGGTGCTGCAGTCAGATTAAATAGTGGTTATAGACATTTTCATACACAGAACAATATCCCTGCAATGAAATTGTGTTTCCATTTTATCTTACAGTTACTGTGTATTTTTCTGAAAAATTTAAGATAAAGAGGGCCCTCCACTGGTCAAAACATACAAGCACATCAAATCTGGACCAACAGATTTTATTTAGTTCAATGAGTTTCTTTAATTGGATATTGAGTCTCCTGTCTGAATCATCTGTAGACGTATGTTTGAGAATGACGGAATATGTTACAATTTACTGTTTGATAAAGAGGAAAAGCTTCTTTTTAACGTGAAGAAACATCCATAAAAGATACCTCAGAAGGACAGTAGACATCTTTCTTCCTGAGATGCTTCAATCAATGACTCTTAGCTCCTAAGTAACTCTCAGAAAATTGTGCTGTACTAAACTGTGTAATGGGTTTGCATTGCAAAAATATTAGCAGGCGTATATTATATTAATGACTGCAAATCCATTGCTCTGTTTATGTTTCACTTAATGTGTTTGTGTGGTGCAGATATTTTTCATTCTGCGGAAGAAGAACAGTCAGCTGACGTTCCTTCATATCTATCATCATGCTACCATGATCTTTAACTGGTGGGCCGGAGTTAAATATGTAGCTGGGGGTCAGTGTGAGTACACCAACAACAAATGACAATAAAAAACAAATAAAACACATGCTAATGATGTGTTTTAGCAGAATGCACAATGCACCTCAACAGTATGCATGGATGATGATATGTAACCCATCTTGTGTATCTGTCTGTAGCTTTCCTTATTGGTCTGATCAACTCCCTGGTCCACATAGTAATGTATTTGTACTATGGGCTTGCTGCTCTAGGACCACACATGAATAAGTACCTGTGGTGGAAACGATACCTTACCTCCCTGCAGCTGGTAAGTATGGACCTCTGTATCAGAGAACATATCAAGACCAAGTTTTACAGACAAGTTTCTGACTGCATTACAAACTGTAAATGCTTTGTTGGGCAACAAGATAGTACCAGGTTTTCAAAATTAAGACCCAATTAGAGGTCGGAGACAGCCCATCATACTTTAACAGATCTATGGCAGAGGAAATGTTGATCTTAAAAAGGTGGGATTCGGGGGAGTTGTCATCATTTATAGTTCCCTGGTGACTTTATAGAAAAGTAAATAAAATCCTCAGAGTTGTGAAAGGCTAACAGATAATCAGATGTCTGTGGGGCACAATAACATATGTGTGACTATTAAACATCCACATTTTGACAGGAGACTGTAGGGAATTTTGTTGGCCTATGTGTAAACATTTTCAGGGTTATTTTAAATTTATACAATTATTTAAATCTGGGATTTCATCTGCCAAACTGTTAGCCTTACCCAACTATGAAGTTTTTATTTACTATTTTATAAACTCACTCTAATATGACATCTTTGTACAACAGGTAGGTGACCTACAGTATTACTGATAATAACTTCACAGTACATAGCTTAGGTAAAAATCTGAACTTTTCATTTAATTTGGAGTCCAGACTGGGAGGTTCATAGAATCAGAACACAAGAAATAAGGCGATCAAGATTATTGCTTTCAACAAGATTCCTCAGTTAGATTTTTTAGTAGAAAAAGATAAAGAAATTTTAACAGACAATACACAAACAAAATTTTAAAAATTCGTGTTGACTTTAAATGTTATTTTTTACATCAGATTCTTTTAGGTCACAACTTTAGCTCACTTGTGTCTGATCTTCATTTGAACATCACAATTATTATTAAGGTAAAGGTGCTTATGTGCTGGATACAGATGAACTAGTAGACTATTAATCACCTGATCGAGTTTAATATAAATACATTTTTGTATTAATGATATCTACTATATATCGAAGTTATTTACTATTTTCTTGTCTCTGTGATCAGTTGCAGTTTTTCATTGTGACCATGCACACCACCTGCAACCTCTTTGCTGACTGCGACTTTCCTGACTCCATGAACGCGGTTGTGTTGACCTATTCTCTAAGCCTCATTGTTCTCTTCAGTAACTTTTACTACCAAAGCTACCTCACAAAGAAGACCAAAGGCATTTAGAGACACCGGGCACGTAAAAAATTATGAAATAAAGGAGAGAAAAAAAATGTTTTACACCAAGAGAACCTGTCAGAAGAGCCAAGGGTTGGCTGTAGCAGCTAAGGAGCTAAGCTTGACCAGGACACATACAGGATATTGCCATTGAGTTTTATGTTCTGTTGTACCACCCTGACGCTATATTTGTAATAAGGTAATGATTGGCCATAGTGGAAATGGTTTACTAGCAAAGGTTCAATGCATTTAAATCCCTTGTTGGACCTACAGAGCTAAGAATTTTAGGTTATGTACCTTATGTGAATATAAAATTTTATGCATTTAAACATATTAGGTCTATCTCTAAGTTCATCAACTCAGACTTTTAAGAACTGCAGAACTAAGGCTTGCACTTGTATTTCTAATTCTGTTTTCACAATCACTATGGCACAATTCTTTATAAGTCATTGGGTATATCCCCATTGTTTAAATTGCCCTAAGTATTTGAATATAATCATTTGTGAAATATTGATGAAAAAAAGTATTTGATTTTTGTCAATAAATAAATAGATTTTTATTATGACACTGGTTATTTCTGAATAGTTTGACCCTTTTCGCCAATTTTATTTTATTTTTTGAGTTTTAGACAGTTTTTTTTAAATTTTAAGGTATTATTATTAAGGTATATTCTTGTAATGGCAATTACGTTTTGTTGAAAAACCATTAAAACTAGGGTAATCCAAAAAAACAATGTCTTCAGTTGAAGAGCTGAACATCTACAAACATTTTGGAAAATGCCTTGTTTGTGACTTGTTTGTTGTGTTCCATAAAACTCTAAGATTTATCTGGACTAATCACTGGACCATAACAGCTGCACTTTCAAGTTGAAAAAATCTGAGAAACATTTCCAGAACCAAACTCAAGCATGGCTGCTGTGGAAAAGAAGTGTTCAAAGGCTTAAATAATAAACTATGTTACAACTTCTCTCATGTTGCATCGTATTAAACAAGCTGGACAATTCTACTGTCTATGCCTTAATACAAGAGATTAAAACAAGAGACAAGCTTATGAAATAAATTCTGAAAAAATGAATGCACAGAACGGATATATAAGAGAAAATAATGTCTTGATTAAAATACATAATTTAAATTAGACCTAAAACTGGTTTTCTACTCGATTACTTTGAAAGCTAATAATATTATATTGGCACTGTTTGCTGTATTATATTAGTATAATATAGATTTTATTCCTCTGCTCTTTGCGGATATGTGACAAAGTGAGACAAAAAATATTATTCCAAAGTTCCCATGAACAAGAAACCATTATTATTGATGTATGATGGAATGTGCTTTAAAAATTGTTATGAACCAGTAACTAAAATGTTTAAAAGTCCCAAAAATAACAATTTGCACATGGGCTCAGGTACTGTGACTATTTTCATGTGACAGTTATTGATACCTAGCTGCACTTGAGAAAAATATTGGGCTAAGCATCTTCTTTCAATCAAGTACTTTCAACATAGAATTCTTGTTACTTTTTAATGTGACAAAATGTATATAAGTTTAAGTGGTCTGAATAAGTTTGCAGGTCACTGTACTTATACACAGCAAAACAGACCGATTGTATAAATGAGAGGGAACCAAAGAAATGTAATGCAGCACAAGATACCTAAGCCCCTGTGGGGCTGCTTCCAGGTTTTCATATTTTGTTTTTAATTCTCAGATCCAGGGGGGGAAATACTAGAGGTTCTGTGATAAAGGGAAGAAATCAGAATCTAAAAAAATGAAGAAATTACAAGATTATCCAAATTTATGCATTAAAAGACAGGTCCCTAACCTTTATCTAATTTTTTTAAGTCAAAAAAGTGTACATGCTGGTAGTTAATAGATGTATAGACCAAAAGTTGTGGGGGTTCTCAGTTTTGATGCAATTACTTAATAAATTCTGCCAGCTGATTTATCAAAATATTTTTATAGAAGAAAGTTACTTTAAGACCTAGCAACAAGAATCCTGATGTATTGAGGATATTTTAAGCCCAAAATTTAAATAGTTAAATTTAACCTTTTAATACCTTGCAGAAACTCTGTCCATCTCCCAACCAGCCAGCAATTTACATATAGGACAGCAACCTCCATCATCCAGCAAACTGGAAAAAGCAGTTCCTTTAAACTGAAAACAGTGAAAAAGGGAAATGACCAGCCCAGTGTCTTGAACTACAGCCAATATAAAACCTCTGGGAAATCCTGTGGAATAAAGACATGTCCAAGAAACCCTCTGCAGTCACCAGCCTCTTGAAGAGTCTGGTTAAGAAGAGAAGAATGAAATCACGCCAGAGCAGTGTGAGAGGGTGGTAAAGTCCTGTTGCCACACTCCAGATGTACTGAAGTCATTCAAAGCAAAGGCCTGTGCACCTTCTACTAAATGTTGACTGTTTGAACCTTTCATAAATGTACATTTGAATCACGTTTTCTTTGTTGAAGTGCCTTGATTACTTTGTAAAACACTGTTCTAAGTAGCAGGTAGAGCCACGACAAAATATTCAAATGTTGAGCAATAAAGGTCAGATTATTTCTGAAAAGATTGTGTATTCCTGAGTTTTTCTAAAATGTTGATCTCCAGTGTAAATTACAACAATGAAAAAAATGAGGGAGAAAATCACCATGTGGGCATTCGATTACGTTATGCACCTGTAAAGCTCCACATCACAGTTTGGCAACTTCTAAAATAACTCACTTGTGTAGCATTAGAACCCATATTTTGCTCCTGGCAAGTACTTAATCTAGCCTCCATCTCACCACAAGTGTGTTGTTACTAGCACACTCACACACACACACACACACACACACACACCTAATTGCCAGAGGCCCATTCAAAGCTTGATGTCCCTCAGCTTCACTGCAGGCACAGCTCCAGGTTCATTACTGCTGAGTGCTGTTCTGCACAGGCATAACTGACTTTCTGGCTCACCATCACTTTGATCAGCTTATAATTTTGCTTCCAGATGATGAGGTTCATCTCGACTTCTTGTTGTGAAGCTTTTCAGACAATGTCAAGCTAGTAAGAGGTGTCAGCCAATCGTTAATGCTTTTTACTCACATTTGACACGCTTGAATAAGTTTTGATTGGCGTGCACGGTGATTAAAACTGTTTGAGTGTCGCTGTTAATAAAGTCATGAAAAGACTTAGAAGCCAAGCAAGTGCTTTGTGATGGAGGTGCTTTAGTCTAATTTTTTTGCTGAATCTTGTTTGGGAATGACTTTGTGTCGGTCTCCTTGGAAACTGTGCCAGACGGTGTTTGGGCTGCGGTCAGCTCGAGGCACACTATAATTAATAATCAGGTTAGAGGGAGAGGATATTGAAGTGCTTTTGCTAACCTCGCAGCCGGTGAGATGGACAGAGATATACACACACACACACACGCACACACACACACACACACACACACACACACACACACACAGCTGAGGCATAATTGTTGATAGTGAGAGAGCTTTGGGACAAAGAGGCTGATAAGTGTGCTTGAAGGTGAGCTATGGGGTTGTTTCAAACAATGAAGGTTAACAAGAGGCTGCAGCAATCTCAGCGTGATGGGAGTGCTCTCATCTACAGGGAAACTGAGCGTTAATCAGCAAACTACCCTGTAACTGTAATTAACAACCAAGAAGCTTTAACAACTCTACTCTTTGAGGAGGTATCTCACTATTTAAATCCTTAAGGAGGAATCTTATCCTTTAAATATCAACAATCAGTCATTTTGTCATAAATGTTTGTCTCGTTGCTCCACAAGAGAAACCCCATCTGCTGGTGACAACAGTCCTATTTCCAGACAATGGGATGAACCCAGCACCACCTGTATCTGTGTTATCACTGCTTCATGGGGGATGTGCCATTTATCCTGACAGGCAGACAGGTTGATTTATGGCTTTTATTATTTGTTGTGGGATGGACAATCATAAGCATAAAGGGAATTGTTTCCAAAGGACACAGGGCCAAGGGGTGTTCTGTGATTTGATTTGCATAAACCTGGTACTGTAAATGTTGTTTGTTTGAGAAAAATTGCAGAAATATTGGCTCTGTTTCCCATTCAGAACATTCTTTTGAGAAGTATTTTTGTTAAATAGTCTATTAATACATAATAGAAAGATCAGGTTAAGCTCTCTGGGGTTTTGTGTAATCTTGCAAAACAGCTTAATTTAAGGTGAATAAGAAATATCAATAAAAATGTAAAATGTAAAAAAAAAAAACTAAACAGTCAAAGGCAAGCATGAGGTGAAGCGGTCATAATGGTCAGTAACATGAAGACTACTGACAAGGTGTTGAATAACAGTGATTCTTTCTTAGTAGCCACAATATTCAGATAGCCGCAAGTGAACATTTTGTCTTCAGAGTTGCTGTGTAGGAGGCAGGAAAATGGGTAAGTATAAGGATTATGATGATCAGAAGACTGGTGCAGAACGTCTCCAAACCTGCAGCTCTTGTGGGGTCTTCACAGTTCACAGTGGTCAGTTCTTATCAAACGTGGTGTGTGGAAGGAATAGTGGTTACAAGCAGCAGGGTCATGAGCATTCTGGGCTCAGTATTGAAAGTCGGGGGCCCCTTTTAGCATAATAACTGACTCTACTACAAGGTAAAAAAAAATGGTTCAGCAATTACCTAAGGAGTACAGCAAGTTCAAGTATTTAGCTTGGCCTCAAGAGTCCCCAGATCTTAATCCAATTGATCATTTTTGGGATGTGCAAAAAAGTTTGACCTTCAAGGTCCTCCCCTTACAGCTAACTGAAAGAATCTGCTGCTAACATCTTGGTACCAGATACCACAGCACACCTTCAGGGGCTTTAGGGTTCCATTACTCAACAGGTTAGGGCTGTTTTTAAAAGGAGGACCTACACAGGTTACCTACGTCCTCTAACTGGTGGGTTGCCAGTTTGAATCCCTGCTCTGTCTGTCAGAGTCAGTGTGTCCTTGGACAAGACACTTCACCCGCCTTGCCTGCTGAAGGTGGTCAGAGGGCCCAGTGGCACCTATTGTATGGCAGCCTTCTGTCAGTGTGCCACAGGGCAGCTGTGGCTACAATGTAGCCCACCACTGTGAGTGTGTGAATGTGTGCATGAATGGGTGAATGACTGATTGTAGTGCAAAGCGCTATAGGGTCCTCAAACTAGAGAAAGCGCTATACAAGTGCAAGCCAGTTATTTGTCATTTGTTTTTCTGAATTCTCTCTTTTCTTTTTATAGCTATAATCAAACCCCTTGGTACACAAATCCTCTACCATAATGTATCCGTTTATTTCTCTTAGGTTTAAGAGAATTGAGCATTTTGACACATCATGGAGATGAATAATCATACACATCCTCCAGTCTCAGATTATTTGATTAAATGTTGTATTGTTTTCAGAAGATTTTATGTCAGACCTTATTTCCATACTATTGTGGTTCAGATCCACGTTTGGACCAGTTAACTTGTGAAATATGGGAGAAGACCCCTGATTACATTCCCTTACATTAGACTATACCAGCACATCAGTGAAAATAATTTTTAATCATTGGATGTCATCAAGGGTAAGTACAAAAGGTTTCAAATGTGGGTACAAAGTGAATCATGCTGGCATCAGACATCCAGTGGCAGACGGCTTAATTTTGAACCGTAAATATTGGGGTAAAAAAGACCAAAATTTCTAAAATACGAACTGGAGAAGGCAGAAACTGACCAGCACCCACATAAAACCCACCTTTTTGAGGTGGTCCCGGTCTGCTTCCAAACTGACTGGTGTGGATCGCTTTTGATGTGAACACAAACCAGCCCCGATTCGACCCAACAGGAAACATACGCCTTTTGGGACTTAACAAGCAGGGCATCATGAGTCCTTCAGTGTTGTTTACGCGACTACTGCATGGATGTCGTGGACAGAACTGGAGCAATGAGGAAACACTGTGGCTCCTCGATATTGGAGCAGATGCACAAATAATGAAACTGCTAGAAAAGACGCACAAGAATGTAGTCACCTTCAGAATGTTTAACGAGAAAATGAAGGAGAGGTGGTTCGAGTGCTCTCCCGAACAAGTGAAAAAACTTTATCAAAGTTAACCAAAGGCACAAGACACATTAAACAAGGGTCTTCCTCCATTTGCGGGTCTGCAATCTGTCCCGCCCTAGTCATTTATGTCCAATGGGAGCAATGATCCTCACACGCATGGCTTTGTTTACAAGTTGCAAAAGCTGCAATGTGAAAGAGCACCTGCACCAAATGAAAAAAGTAAAGTGTGTTTTTGGTCTGGACCAAACAAGTGAACCAAGGGACTTTCCTGGTGTGAATACACTCTAAAATGCTTTATGAAATACTGGCAGATATATCACAATGGTCTCGATTTACATTGGAGACCTGTAAAAACTGGACACATGAGGGACAGAATGTATGAAGGAAGTTAGGTAACAATCAAGGAAGTAAGAAATATAGGACAGAAGGAAAGAAGGCAGGTAGGTAAGAAACAGGGAATGAAGAAAGAAAGGTAGCATACAGAAGGAGGTAGGTAGGAAACAAGGAAGGAAGAAAAACACAAAAATTAAATATACTTAAATTAAAATTAAATATACTCGAAAGAAAGTAAAAAAGCAAGGAACAAAGGAAGGAGAGAATGACGGAATGTACAAAACATGGAAGGAATCAGGGAAGGTAGGACACAAATATGCAATAAAGACAGAGGGGACGAAGGGGGAAAAAATAAAAAATGAAGGACATTTCTTGACATTTCCAGGCTTCATATGAACCCTGCTATTAGCCAGTACATTATTTAAAAACTTGTTTGTTGAATTTGATAGGCCTGTAAGGCATTTTGTTGAATTGTATAACACGATATGTCTATAAATTTACTTACACCTTTATTTTGCATGTTGTTTATCATTTTCTTCTTTATTGTTTCATATGTAATGTTCAAAAATATGTCGGTCCAGGCCGTACCAGTTCTATAGTCCTTTGCTATAATGCTGCCAGAAATCTACCTATACACTGGCACCAAAACAAACAAAACACACACACACACACAATTGTAGCAAATATAGTTGGCTTTAGTGCCACGACTTTAAATGCACACATAATATCATGAAGGTTAAAAAAAGATTTTTTTTCACTGATACAAGTAAACAGTGTGTTACTGGAAAACCTTCAAACAATCAATAAATCAATCACTGCACCCTAACTATGATTTCAAACCAAAAAATGAAAAAACTCTTTTTGTAGTGCATACAAAAAAAATGTAGAGCCCTTTTATACCTCATCAGGAACTAAAAGAAGATGTAGTAAATCTAAAATCTGTTGATAATAACTGAATGATAAAGTAAAAACTGTAAAAAATCACAATAAAGTCTACAGTTTGTCAGGGTGAGTGGCTCTAGGAGCTGGATCCAAAAGCAAACAGGTGGGCAGAAGCAGCCTAAAAAGTGTATGCACAGGTGGATGGCACAGGTGAAAACAAGGAGACTGAAACATGTGGACTGAATGAAGCTGATTATGGTGGCAAAGGCTGAGAGGGGAACCAAAACATGGCAGAAACAGAAATACAAGAGTGCAACCAAACCGAATGAAATCTTGTGCAGAAACAACAGAACATAAATGCACTAGTTGTGCCTTACAATAATAAGTAAGAAACTAAACCTAAGGAATGAACTAATAAAGAACCACCTGGAGAATAATAAACAATAATGATCATAAGCAAGACCTAAGAATAACAAACCCAAAAGAAAATCAAAATCCAAACATCTCTAAATCGCGACACAGTTAATATGGCTTCAGGAATTAAATTACAAGCTGTTTTAGAATAAAAAAGATTGTAATTTATTTATCCTGCAGAGAAAAGAAAATCTCCATTGAAAGAAATTTGGCAATTATGTGTTCATTTCAGAGCAGCCTTTTAAATAACAGTGGCCCAGCCACATTTACATCAGCATTGCAATCGTAATACTTTAATATAAAGTAACACAGGTATAATAAGCTGATATTAGTTAGTTACTTAGCTGATGTTAAAGGAGGGGAGCTCTGCTTTGCTTTATGCCTCACGCAACCACAGAAAATTTTCTCTGGGGTCAAAGTAAAAATAACTCAATGACAGAAAAAGTTTGTAGTTTTAATACTGAAACTTTTGAATACCTTGATATGCCGATATTTCAGTGATTCAGTTATTTTTCTCATGAAAATGAGAACAAGACTGCTTTTAAATAGGCTCTTTGTCCTCCCCTCAGACTTCACAGATCTTTACCTCTGTTTATTATTCAAAGCATCAAGGTCCCATTTCTTCTGCTCTTTCCCTTTAATTCTTTTCTCCTTTGCTTTTCATTTATTCTCTTTTTTTTCAAAGTTGTCATTACTTGAAGATATTCTTAGTCTCTGTCTTTCCCCACTTCGGTTTTGACTTCTTGTCCTCCCTCTGTCTTGCCTCCTTTCCACCACTCCTTTACTCCCATCTTTCTCCACCTCTTCCTCTCTCCTTTCCCCCACCTCAACCCTTCCCTCATTGCCCTGCCTCACCCTCTGATGATTGCTGAGCACATTTCATTTGACGTAAAGACAAAGGCCTGAGTACACATGTGGTTTCTCCTGTATAATATGAAATATTAATGTCGGCATAATTTGATTCCCTGGACGAGGGGTGGCGGTTCGGGGTGGTGGTTGTGGGGGGAGGGGGTGCTCTTTCTAATCACCAGTGACTGCCGTTTCCTTCCCCAAAGGACGGTAAGGCTGTCAGGAAGGATTGAGAAACAGTAAAGATAACAACAACAGAATGCTTACTGTTGGCGGCTTCTGTGGCCTATTTCTGTCGTGGTGTTTAATGGCTCCACTGGCTCATTGCCTGAGTTACTGAGGCAGCTCAGAGTTAAGGTGCTATGTGCAGCATTTTCAACCATCAGTGGTCATGCCTAAATTAGTTGTGATAGACTGGTATAATTACCCTAAGCAATTGGCAGTCTCTGGTAGCTCTTTTTTCCATTCCTCTTCTATGAGCATTAAGAACGTTTCACATTCACTCCTTCAGATCTATGTTCTACCACAGGAATTTGAGAAACACTCCCGTGTGTTTGCATCACTTTTATGACAACATATATGTTCTCATACATGATTATTACATCATTGCTTTGATATTTTTATTACAACTAAAAGCACAAGGCAGCATACAATGTATTATACTTTGATTCAGGACAGTGATGTTTCAATATATTTGGCCTCCAATAATCTAATAAAACTCACAAGTCTTAAAACATATACTACATTGCCAAAGGTATTTGTCTGCCTACTTTTGCATGTACATGAACTTTGACATCCTATTCTTAATCTATGAGGTCCAATTTGTTGATGGACCCACCACTGCCAGCAATAGCGACTTCAACTATTCTGTAAACATCTTCCTCAAGGTTTAGGAGTGTGCTTTATTTAGATAACAACCCAGAATTGCAGTCACCGTTGTAATGCATCCCAAAGGTGTTCAAGAAGGTCAGGACTCTGTGCAGGACACTCAAGTTTCTCCACACCAAACTTTATACACCTGCAGCCATGAAAGTGATTCTAACACCAAAATTCATTGATTTGGTGGTGTGACCCAATAGCTTTGGGAATATAGTGTTTTGCATAAGAGTTTACATGGTCTGATACATGCCATCTTGATGCTTTTACTATGAAACAAGCTGTTGACACATTCCGATGTACTGCTGTACAATTTATGCATTAATCCAATGGATATTTAAGCAGCACTTTTCAAACTTTTAAAAACAACCATCACCTCAGTAAAAACCACATTATCCAAGTACCAGCATCTTGGCAGACATTTTTAGACTTTTTTGGTTTGCCATTTTATATCAGAAAACAAAGAAAAAAAAAAACATTGTCATCTAATGGTTTGATCCATGTTTCAACTAAGATAAAGAAGTTGCTCTGTTTGTATATTAATTGCAAAATCAAGAAGCATTTTCTTTTTAACATTTACTTGGTTCTCATTTATTTCCTGTGCCCATATAGGCAGTAGGGGTTCGTCTTGTAACCGGTGGCTTGCTGGTTCAAATCCCCACTCCATGTCCTTGGGCAAGACACTTCACCCGCCTTGCCTGCTGAAGGTGGTCAGAGGGCTTGGTGGCACCTATTGTATGGCAGCCCCACTTCTGTCAGTCTGCCCCAGGGCAGCTGTGGCTACAATGTGGCCTACCACTGTGGGCTACATTCACACATTCAGTGTGTGAATGTGTGAATGAATGGGTGGATGACTGATTGTAGTGTAAAGCACTTTGGAGTCCTCATACTTAATAAAGTGCTATACAAGTGCAGTATATTTACCATTTACCAAATTTACCATTTACCTTATAAACTGTTTGTTATTTCTGAATAAAAATTGTTTCATTAACATAATTTTACTTTATTGTCCAAACGCACAAACCCTGAACACCATGGATATCTAGCTCATGGCTATTTCAGATCACTCTGTCTTTATTTAGGTGAGAAAATTGTTTTGATTCTGACTAGAGCATCGTTTTGCACATATTTGCTGTTTTCCCTACGGGTCTCTGCCGGGCATACTCCTCAGTCGTCATGATATTGTTTGTTCACTAATATTCTCTGACAAACCTCCTAGGCCTTCACAGGACAGCTGTATATGTACTGAGATTAAATTATACAGAGTTGGATTTTACACTCTTTAGGTGACTTCTGACCATTCAGAAACTTTTATTTTGCGGTTTCTGATTAAATGGGTTGAAAACAAATGCTTCAGGTTTTCATTTGTGAAAAGCATGCATAATTTTTTTTCACTTGACATTTTCTACATTGAAATTTGTGGTTGTGAAGTGACAAAATTTAAAACAATCATGGGAATAGGAATATTTCTGCAATTGTAGATAAGAGTTTTACTCTTGATTGCTTGTAATAGATGCATCATCCAGCTCTTTGCTGATTATTTCTAAACTGAACAAACAACAAATTATCATCTTTCTTTTGATTGTGTTCAGACTGCAGTATATTCATCATCTTAGGACCTCTTCAGCTAGGATCTTTAAGATTTATGTAAAACCAGTGTGCATTGCAGTACAAACATCAGAACATTATCCTAATTTCAGGGATAATTTTGTTTCTCACTAAGTGGGTTAGTGCGTTAGTTATTTGTCTGTGGTAAGTGAGTGAGGTTATTAGTTATTAAAACAATGATTTACAGAAGCAACACAGTTCGTACCACTAGTTAGGAAAGGACTGATACAAAGTCAGTCTAATGTTTACTTGGAGGCTTGTTATATTTTTGGAATGTGGAACCTTTAGTAATTGTTTACTCAACCGAATAAAGTGAAGCAGATTTGTGGAAGAAAAACATGGAATTTGTCAAAACTGCATCCATCTGAGCACCAAAGCACAAAACTTTAAAATGCAGTGAAGTTACACACACAGTCACACAAATGTACACACTTTTTGGTTTCTCATGGGAACCAGCCTTTAGCTACTTTCTCAACCATTTTTTCCTCTGACATGTACACTCACCCTGGATCACACACATATGCACAAGGTCACACTTTTTCTTTAACATATTTAATTATTTCTATGTCATTTTCATGTTTTTCCTTCAAATATCCCATTGCAGTTTTCTTTTTCTCATAAAACCCACACACATTTACACACACACACTCGCTCTCATAGTCTACAGTTGCATCACTGCTGAATTACCATGCCGTTCCGCGTTATTAAACATGACACTCGGCCCAGATAATGGAGCCTTTCTTCATCTCAATTTGGAAGGGTAATCTTATTGCTTTGATTAGCACCAGCACCATTTGCATATCAAGGCCTCCCTACTTTTAATTCCTCCATCTCAAATCCCCTTTTTAAGCTGAAGATAAAAGGATTCTATCTATACAATGTATGTATCTTTCTCTGGAATCTTTCTCTCCCCCTCCCCCCCATCCCAAGTTCTTCTTTAACTACTTGTTCATTTGTTCAGGTTTTTGTCTCTTCTTTTCACATTCATCGTCAGCTCTCAGTCTTCTGTGTGAATTGAAGGATGTCTGCTATAAAACAAAGGGAGAGGCAAAAGCAAAGCATGACCTCATCACCGTGCCACTGGACGAGAGGTCACGTCCAGCAATCTTGGTTACTTATTGTTCAGCTTATTCACACAAAAAAGTTTCAGCAAAAGTTTTAAATCACACCCAACAATTAAAGTATAACAACCAGTTTACAGCACTGACAATAAAATCCAACAGACAGTTGTACTTTGCCCACTATTCTCTATAAATTGGGATTAAGTTTAGCCTTGGGGCAAATAAAAACTCTATTTGAATTGGGAATAAAGTGTGTAAAATAATTTTGTGTTGGCTGAAAAGGGGATTTCTCTTTGGATTTTCGATGACTTACCATAATGAGCTACAGCATGACATAAACCTAACATTGCAACTTATATTGTAAGCTCTACATGTAATACCATAAACTTATTTTTCTTTATGTAGAGTTGAAAAAACTGAGATCAAATATGCCCTTTTATGTTTCCAAAGCAGAGCACCAACTCTTTGCCCCTTTGTGTCTTTATAGTTTACTGTTTAGGTGTATTGGTGGCACAATTAATGATAAGATGCCAATAATTTTTGCATACGCCTTGCAAATATATTCACACTCCTTCAGTCTTTTTCAGATTTTAGAACAAACAATAATAGACTGTAGATAACTGTCAAGTTGAAAGAAACTGAGAAACTGAGCTATTTTGCAAAGAAAAATGGCAAAACTTTCAGTTTCTAGATGTGCAAAGCTGACAGAAACAGACCCCAGAAGACTTGCCACTTTATCCAGTGAATGTTTGGTTCTGAAAACTGGCTAATGAGCAGAAATGCGTCCCACACTTTTAAAATTTCTTATTGAACAATATTTTTAAAACCATATATCACTGCCTCTTACACTTATGAACCACTTCTGTGTTGGTGTATCTATCTCAATAAACTATATTGAAGTGTGCGATTATAAAGTTATAAAATCGACAAAAGTTCAAGTGCTTTAAATGTGGTTGCAAGGCAATGAATATATTAAGGGTTGTATTCTGCTGCCAACCAATTTAACTACAGGTCATTTCCATTGTCTTCCATGCTTATACACAGTAACTGGTGATGACTTTTAATGAATTCAATAAAAAAGGTGTCAGAGCATTATGTCGTTTGTCAGTAAAGATAATACTACACTACCAGACAGCACACTGTGCTTCAAATAAAAACGATGTTCTAGATACACCATAAAACAAATATGGTGGAGAATTTCTACAGAAGATTTTGATGCTGTGCTGAAGATGACTTTCTGTAAAATGTCCTTACTGAAGATATTCACCACAGTTGACCCCTGTGTGAAACATTGCCTTAGTTAGTTTATTACCTAGCCTGTTAGCTTAGCAGTTTTTGGAGGCTCACAAAGCAGTTCACTGAGCTAATGCAAATTGATTATGAATCTGCTGCTGAACTTGATAAATCTGATAAGGAATATGTTTCTTTCTTTTTAAGCTGTATAAGTGTACCTGATGACACTGATTTGTTTGTGGGTGTAAACAAGAAGGAGAAAGGAAAGTCGGAGAGGCGCTGTAAAAGTAGAGAAAGAGATAGTGGGTGTCTTTTATAGGATGTTGGCCAATCTGATTTTTTATACATCTATAAAGAGCTCCAAGGCCATGTTGACTTTCCATGGTTTCTTTTCAGCAATCTGAAAATGTCTGCAATGTGAGAGATAGAAGTTAAGTGCAACATCAGAAGCTTTTACCTATTCAAAGTTAGTCAGACCTGAAAGCCTGAGGTGCTTCAGTCATATAGTCGTCTTATTGACGCAGAGTTTTCATCCACAGTATGTGCCCACACCATTTCATTGTAATTGGGTGAATGGAGTGTTCATGAATTTTCTTTTAAGACGTGGTTGTATTTTTCAGGAGTCTGCTGTATTTACCTAGTTTCCTTCCAGACATACAGCAGAAGATGTTCTCTTATGTTTAGATAATAGATGTTAGATGTTTTTTTAGGTAAATTAATGCAAACATCCTTTTTAATATTCATCCCTACTTTGTAACAGGAACTGTAAATGGGAATATTAGAAGCTATATTAAATATAGATATCAAATTATGTACACTTGTGTCTTCTAAAAGTATTTCCACCACTTGAAACTTAACACCTTTTACACACAACCACCAACTTCAGTGTATTTTATTGTGTTTTTTTGATAGACCAACATGAGGTAGTACATTATTGTGAAGTGTCAGACAAAATAATACATGGTTTTATATTTTTAATAAAAATCTGAAAAGTGTAATTATTTTCAGCACTACTGAGTTAGTACTAGAATCACCTTTCCCTTTGGAAATAGCTCACTACTAGCTTTGCACATCAAGAGATTGATATTTTCCCCATTCTTATTTGGAAAATAGCTCAGGCTCTGTGAGATTGGATAGAGAGAATCTGTGAACAGTCCTTTGCATGTCTAGGCTAAAAACTTCTATTGGATTTAGGTCTAGAATTTGATTGGGCCATTCTAGCACATGGTTGTCCCTTGATCTAAGCCCTTCAATTGTAGCTCTGGCTGAATGTTTAGGGTTGATGTCCTGCTGGAAGGTGAACCTTCACCCCAGTCTTCAGTCTTTTGTAGTTTGTTTGATTGTTTGTTTTTTTCAGGATTAATCTGTATTTAGCTCCATTCATGTTCCACTCCACTCTGCCCAGCTTCTCCTGTCCGTCTTGAAGCATTTCCACAGCATGATGCTGCCACCACCACGTTTTATAATGGGTACTGTGTTTTCAGACTGACGTGCTACATTAATTTTCCACCACATGTACATAGTGACAACAATGCACAAGTCATACTTATAGATAAACACGGGTTTGGGGACCTAAGAACATTTTATTTAGCCACAATTATCCGCTACAGTAGTCATGTTCCCTAGAGCTTCTCAACTTATTTTGTTTTTTACTCCTAAACAATGACTCCAATTCTGAAACTGATACCACCCTATTATTGTTGATGAGAAGTCAATTGTAAAATTGATTATGTACTCTCACTGACCAAATACATTAATGGAATGAATGAATTTAATTGTGAAAAGTCACTGTTGTGTTTAAAAAGGTTTGAATCTGTGTTAGTGGGTTCTACTAAAGAAAAAATGCAAAAATTGTACATCTTTGAAAGGCTAAGGTGAAATGTGTGGTTTTCAAGCCCTTTTGTCGGATTAAGTCTTTTGGTACTTTTGAGAAATTTTTAATTCAGTCTTCTGGCGGAAAGTTTTCTATTTGGGATTTTCCATTTTCTTGAGGTCCAGGGATTTAAGAAGCTGTGGCAAAGTTTATTAGCTCAACCTTAGTGGATTATCAGTTTTGTTGAAGAACATATCTTTCTCACCTTGTTTACAGCCAGGAGAAAATTTGCTTTTCAGATTTGTAGTTATTGCACTAAAGACAATTTTCCCTCTATCTGACGTCCATTTTTTTTTTTTACTCTGAAATTCTAGACAGTAAAAAATACACTCGAAATGATTTGTGGTCATTGTTATAATTGGTAAGTTAATCAACCTCAACACCAGTTTATCAAGTCATCAGCAATTTTGGCTCCCCGAATGTTTTTAGATGGACTGAGGTTGATGTCACAGACAGGGTCATGAATTTGGAGGGTAAATGGTTGTGCAGATGGCGAAAATTCTACGACTTTGCTCTTTTTGTAGAATTTGGATGTTATAACAATACGTGGCATTAAACCCTAGTTATTTATTCAAGGGCCTCTCTGCAAAATTACACAATTGCATTAAATACATTTTGATTACCGTGCATTATTTTACAAATGATCAACGGAAAATGAAAAAAAGAGAACAAAGAGAACAAAAGCACAGTGCAGAGTCAAGCTTTGCATAAGCGCTTTTGCTCAGCTTTTATACCTAACAAGATAATTATGTATCCCCTTAGACAAATGCATGCCCAGTAAAATGACTCCAATCATATTCCTCCTGAGCTTTTTCAAAGCCAGACTATGAAAAAAAAAAACCTGAATAAGAACTTGATTATCTTATTACCGGCCACTTGCTTTTTTGAGATAACATACTCAAATAGAATGTAAAAGATTTAAAACAAAACTTTGTATTTGGTTTTTTAATCAGCCGCAGTAAAACTAAAGGTTATGACCATAAAACAATCGCAGGAGAGTTCACTGGCCGTAAGGTGATGTAACGGCTTACCCTGATGAGCCGTCAGCATTTTACTCGCTGCATGTGAACTCCACAAACAGCCATTTATGAAGTTTATTGCCCTCTCCCTTGCAGCCCACTGTATTAATCATTTTTGGTTGTAATTGTCCTCTTGTGTGATCACATGCAAAAGAAGGAGGTGGTGAGAGGCTTTCACTCTATAAAAAGGGAACAGCCCTGGTTCCAGTACCTTGCGCTTCTCTTAGGCTTGCCTCAGCATCTCTTCTCTCACTCATCGACCCACCAACACTACTAGAAATGGCCTTCGCTGGAAGATGGGAACTTGAGTCCCAGGAGGGATATGATGAATTCTGCAAGTTGGTTGGTAAGAAAAAGACTAAATCAACAACATTTCTACGATTTTTTTTTCTCTCTGGTGTTAGTTAGACCTTTATAAGCTCACATTTTTCCTTCTATCCTGCTTTAGGTATCCCTGATGACATCATCCAGAAAGGCCGTGACTACAAGACAGTTACAGAGGTCACCCAGAGTGGGGATGATTTCACCTGGACTCAGTTTTACCCCTCCAATGCCAAGATCACCAACAACTTTACCATTGGCAAAGAGTCTGAAATGCAGACCATTAGCGGAAAGAAATTTAAGGTAGGAAAGGAAGAATCACTCTTTACCTGATATTCATAGAATGTTTTCCTTGGACAGACATAGAAAAGATGATGGTTTCCTTCTATCTGAACAACCTGAAATTGTAGTTGAATGTTAAAGATGAAAAGATGTCTAAGGGTGGTTGAACCAAATGCTTTGACCTTTAACATCTTTGTTTAGGCTAAATTAAGACTGGACCAGTGGGCAAAAGACAAGGACTAGCCAACCTTTCATAGCATTAAAAGATTCCCATGGACGTCCAGTGTTTGAATGGTTGCCCCACCAACTGCTAACATCTTCTCTGTGTTTTCAGGCCACCGTAAACATGGAGGGTGGCAAGCTGACTGTGAGCTTCCCCAACTATCAACAAGTCAATGAGATCAGCGGGGGCAAACTCGTTGAGGTAAACACACTCCCTCAGGCTTTTAATGCAGAGAAAGTCATGCAATGACAGCAGTTATTACACTCAGCTCCCCACAGGGACCATTAGAGTCATCAGAGTTATATGGGCTGCAGCTCGAGCTAACGAGAAAACTGAGATGCGTGGCAACGCCACTGAATGCAACTTAACAAGCAATTTAGTCTTGCCGTTAACCTTTCAACTGTGTTAATGGGATACACTACTCTTTTTACACTTTGTTACTTCTTCTTTTCATGCAAGTAATGGTATTAAATGAAATTCACAAGTGGATATTGCATAAATGTAAATGTAAATGTAAAATATTTATCACATTAATTTATATAGATTATAGATATCTTCTTTACACAGTTAAATTTCATGGGATTTACTGCAATTTAACAAGATACTATTGAAACACGAAAATGCTTTAATGATTTATGTCTCCTTTTCTCTGTCTTCCAGACCTCCAAAGCTGGCTCTGTCGTGCTGAAGAGAACCAGTAAGAAGATCTAAATGCTAACTGACCTTCAACATTTTGTACTGTTAAAACGGAAAGCTCAAAACTGTAAAAGCGAGCAATAAATTAAGAATCACACGTAAACGAACTTCTGCTTCTGTCTGTTATTTCCAACATACATGATTTTCTCGACAGAAAATGTATATACCAGACCTTCTGCAGAACTACGGGAACTGACTTAAGAGTCAGGGAAATTGATATGATTGGTGCAAAGCAGAGAGGTAACAACATTAGAGATTGGTGTCAGAGCGAGGAATCTCTCGACTTATTTCCTTTATTATATTCTTAGTAACAGATCAACTCAAAAAGAAAAACTCCTCTGCAGAGAGACAGCAGTGAAGTTTAATTTGCAATGTATTTATATAATGCAAAAATAGCACCTGAGTGCAAAGGTTTCTTATCAACTTGTTTTCAAACTAAAACTATATATACATAACTTACACATCATGTGACTGTATCTTCTCAGGACTTGTGTTGAAAATCAACCCTGTTAAAGCCTTAGACTGAATGATCACTATGTGGACTTTACACGTCTTGATCGATTCATGGTTACAAAAGTAATAAGTTCAGTCCATTTACCATTTGATATACTGTAAACTTTATAGGGTCACTAGTGCAATGGACAACACAACTCACTTTCACATCTATGTTGCATTATGTACAATAAGCATGTTAAATTATAAAACAATATGCAGGACACCAAACTCCCTTTCTCCTGTTTAGGATACACATAATCGTACCCTGGAAGATGCAGACTGAACATAAGGTGGCCTTTTGACATTAAATCTGGGATCTGGGAAGGATTTCCTGCATGTACAGGCTTAAATAAAATATGTTCCCATTGTTTACCTTCACTTGGTCCCGTATTCCATAATTGGCAACTGCAGACCTGTAATAAATGAAAAATGATGCTTACCAGTACATGTATATATTGAATGTGATGTCATCTAAATAAATCACATTGAATACACAGCAAAGCATTCGGAGATTACAACTATACAGTTTTCATAATATCTGAGATCAACATAAGATAAAACTAGACCTGCAAGCAGTTATGCACAGGTTCCAAGCCTTTCCAAGCAAGTTCACCCTTGGCCCCGCCCCTCCCAGCATGCCACGCTCCCCGCCAACTCAGCACGTTACATAGCATTTTACATAGAGCCAGGTTAGAACTTGCTTACAGGAGCACTCAAACATCACAGGCTTAGCCCTTACAATGCATTGTGACGAATTTACAGGGGTTGGACAATGAAACTGAAACACCTGGTTTTTGACCACAATAATTTATTAGTATGGTGTAGCGCCTCCTTTTGCGGCCAATACAGCGTCAATTCGTCTTGGGAATAACACATACAGGGGTTGGACAATGAAACTGAAACACCTGTCATTTTAGTTTGAGAGGTTTCACGGCTCAATTGGACCAGCCTGGTAGCCAGTCTTCATTGATTGCACATTGCACCAGTAAGAGCAGAGTGTGAAGGTTCAATTAGCAGGGTAAGAGCACAGTTTTAAAATCCCTGTGACCACTGTGCAGGACTTGTATATGTCATTCCCAAGACGAATTGACGCTGTATTGGCCGCAAAAGGAGGCCCTACACCATACTAATAAATTATTGTGGTCTAAAACCAGGTGTTTCAGTTTCATTGTCCAACCCCTGTACATGTCCTGCACAGTGGTCAGAGGGATTTTAAGCCATTCTTCTTGCAGGATAGTGGCCAGGTCACTACGTGATGATGGTGGAGGAAAACGTTTCCTGACTCGCTCCTCCAAAACACCCCAAAGTGGCTCAATAATATTTAGATCTGCTGACTGTGCAGGCCATGGGAGATGTTCAACTTCACTTTCATGTTCATCAAACCAATCTTTCACCAGTCTTGCTGTGTGTATTGGTGCATTGTCATCCTGATACACAGCACCGCCTTCAGGATACAATGTTTGAACCATTGGATGCACATGGTCCTCAAGAATGGTTCGGTAGTCCTTGGCAGTGACGCGCCCATCTCGCACAAGTATTGGGCCAAGGGAATGCCATGATATGGCAGCCCAAACCATCACTGATCCACCCCCATGCTTCACTCTGGGCATGCAACAGTCTGGGTGGTACGCTTCTTTGGGGCTTCTCCACACCGTAACTCTCCCGGATGTGGGGAAAACAGTAAAGGTGGACTCATCAGAGAACAATACATGTTCCACATTGTCCAAAGCCCAAGATTTGTGCTCCTTGCACCATTGAAACTGACGTTTGGCATTGGCATGAGTGACCAAAGGTTTGGCTATAGCAGCCCGGCCGTGTATATTGACCCTGTGGAGCTCCCGACGGACAGTTCTGGTGGAAACAGGAGAGTTGAGGATACATTTAATTCTGCCGTGATTTGGGCAGCCGTGGTTTTATGTTTTTTGGATACAATCCGGGTTAGCACCCGAACATCCCTTTCAGACAGCTTCCTCTTGCATCCACAGTTAATCCTGTTGGATGTGGTTCGTCCTTCTTGGTGGTATGCTGACATTACCCTGGATACCCTTGATACATCACAAAGACTTGCTGTCTTGGTCACAGATGCGCCAGCAAGACGTGCACCAACAATTTGTCCTCTTTTGAACTCTGGTATGTCTCCCATAATGTTATGTGCATTTCAATATTTTGAGCAAAACTGTGCTCTTATCCTGCTAATTGAACCTTCACACTCTGCTCTTACTGGTGCAATGTGCAATCAATGAAGACTGGCTACCAGGCTGGTCCAATTTAGCCATGAAACCTCCCACACAGGTGTTTCAGTTTCATTGTCCAACCCCTGTATGTCATTGGAGAAAATCTTCCAAAACAGTTTTGGTCACTTCAGTGATTACCACTGTGTAAATCAGCCATATTCACAGCAGGCCACACTTCCACTTGGTGATTACATCTTGCAGTCTTGCTCATTCATTCCAAGCTGGCAATAAGCCTGCAGTCTATCATCTAAGACGTTACATTACAAAAGTTTGCTTCAAATGTACTTTTTCAGCTAATTGATAGGTTTCACAATCTCCTATGACCTGTCCCTGCCCCATTGTCACCTTTTAGGGTTTTTTTTTCTTTTCAAGCCTTTTCTGCTGTTCTGTTCTGTCTCCTCTCATGCCCTTTCATCTCCTCCCCCCTTCTTGTCTTACTCTACATCTACCCTCTTTCTTGGTGGCTCCCAGCCAAGCAAACAATAAGTTAATTAACCAGCTCAGTCCCAGGATCATTGTAGCAGCTCTCAGAGGAGCTCTGTGAAGGCCCTCACGTCTCTAAATTTACAGCTTCATTAAGTGGTCTGGAGTAAGGGAGAAATCTTTTGGAATAAAATTGCCAGATTGAGGCCTGTGAGTGTTTGTGTGTGTGTGAGTGTGTGTGTGTGTGTGTGTGCATTGGCCTTGACTCCAGAGCTGGTGACTCAATTGCTCCCTAATGAAAATAAAATCTGTTTTTTGCCTCTGAGGTGGCGATTGTTTTGGTGTAATAATGAGCCGTCCTCTCTTGCCTGCACAGACGCAATCAAGATCCCACACTCCTCCGAAATTAAGGTTGGAAGGCATCGAGCAAGGTGTCATTTGAGCATGTTTGTGTAGCCTGCCGTTGGTGCAATCACTCCGCAATATCACTTCCTTTGTCCTCGCAGACAAACAGGCCTAATTGGCTATTTCCAAGACTACTGTTTCTGATTGGCCATTCTGCCTCTTTCTGATTGGTCTCCATCTCTGCAAGCAGAAGTGGGAGAAAATGGCTTGTTAACATCTCCATATTGTGTTTCTTGTGCTGTATTCCTGATACTAAACATCAGGAACACCTGGAGCTGAACCATAACAGCAACCTGGATAAATTCCAACTAACTTCTTGGGTTTTGTAATATTCAATACATTTTTACAACTTCTTATTTATACATTGTAGATATTTGCTTTTTTAGTATTATATTTTATTTTATTGTATTTAAACTACATATTGCAAATCCAAGAAACAGCACAGTATTGCTGCAATAATGTGAGATTGATGTCAAATGTTTCTTCAACCAAACATTTTTAAGGTTTCCTTTAGGATTTCTAACAAGCAGATACAAAGATAATGGCCTTTGCAACAAAATTCTGAATTCAAACAAAATGCACAGTGGATTTCTATAGGTGATCCATCCATCCATCCATCCATCCATTTCTGTATCACAAGGATGGTGCTTATCTTCAGTGGTCAAGGGGCAAGAGGCATTGACCACTATCAACCCTGTAGTTGATGCTAGTTTACCACAGAGATACACATGACAAAGAACCATGCACCCACACTCTGACACCAAAGGGGAATATAGAATATCTTAATAACAAAATATGTCGTGGTGGGAGAAAGCTGGAATAACGGGAGAAAACGGGAGAAGATCAGGAGGGATTTGAACCCAGGACATTCTTGCTATGAAGCAACAGCGCCAACAGCAGTTACTCTCAAATCTGATCTAAACATCTTGTGTGAATTTCTGAAAAGCAGAGTGTGGAGGGCAGCTGTGAGAAACTTGTGGAACACAAAGGTTTGAAGAAGGAATGACTGAGTTTGCAAAGTAAGTATTGTTAGTTTTACGAGCACATAATTAACTGGATCTGCACTGGAAAATTCTTAATGCTGAATTATCAACAAGTCATTTCCAAACAAAGACAAAGCATGCTAACATTAACTTCCGTGTTAGCATTCTGCTCTGCATGAAAACGTTCCAGCAGGAGAGAGACATGAGTTTATGGGAGACTGCAGCTGTGTGTGCTGAACCAGACATGTCTTTGAAAGTATTGATAAAGTGTTTTATGTGCTGCATTATTAGAACATTATCATAACTTTCTTAGTATAGTTAACCCTGTCTTATAGCAGCATATTAAAGCAGCCTGGGACAAAGGACATGTGGGTAATGTAGATTATGTAATACTGATGGAAAGTAGTTTTATTATCTTGTACATATACGTGGCATTGTTTTAATGAAATACTGGACTTAGTAATCTGCAAATGCCTACTCTTAAATAACTCAGATTGGGAACAAAAATGTGTAACTCACTTCTGCAGTGTTCTAGAATCTTTTGCTTGCTGCCATTTTTGATTGTGATCTTTTATTCTGTTTTCTTGCCATCTTTATAGAAGTTTTAAAAAGAAAAATGAATGGTGACCCGTTTGATGCCCCTTTTAGGGTGTCCAAATCCTCAAATGCATGGTGGTATATAATATAATATAAATTCTCAGAAGTATTTTGATGCAATTTTTTGCCCTAGTTGTCCCTTAAAAAATTATCTGCATTAAGAAAACATTAAAAATTTTTCACTTGCTGGGATGTATTTCATAAAAACAAATGTTGTAAATTTTCTTCTTCTGCTCATAATCATACTCACATTTGTCTTTATGCACTATGTGCATGGCACCACTCTTTGAATAGGAGTTTTACTGAACAAAGTCCTAAATGTTTAAGTAGAAGGGAGCTGGACTTTTTCCTTGTTTTTTGAAGATATCTTCAGCTGTGAAGAAGCTTTTTGGATGAAAGTCAAAACAACCTCAACATACAAGAGTCCAGTTGCATTCTACTCAAGCACTAATCATTTTCATGTTCTGAATGAATGATAATCTACACCAGCGTACTGCACCAAGTCAGGGCGGTCACAAAAATCTGGGCTGCATGAAGATGTCTGCAATGATTCCCCTAGTGGGGAAGTACAGATGACAAAAAAATGTATGTGATGCAGGCTTTGCAGAATTACCCTCCATTCTCTATCACTAAATGCTCTGGTTCTGACTTCATACTATCCAGTCTTGACTTTTGAGCTGTTAATTTTACTGCTTCTCTGATTACTGGGACAGAGCTCTGTCAGGGTGGTAGCCTATTAGTTTTCCAGAAAAAAATAAACTGGAAGAAGCAAAGGAAATAAAAATATAACCAATGTCCTTAGCTTCAGGTCATATTCATTATACCACAAACACCAACTTAAATAGCAATGGATAGTCTAAGTTAAATGAGAATGCAAGCAAAAAGCATTAAACTGTATCAAATAGATGTTGAATTCTTTAAGTGGATAAACAGTTAAGGAAACTCTTAAAAGAGCGACAAGAGGCTGAACAAGTCAACTGAATTAGCTATATCTTTTCAGTCTGCACTTTGGCTAATTTACAAAAGATTTCAATATTTTTTTTTTCTTTTGTGATGGTGACATCAGATCTGTTTATACCTGTGCACCAGGTCAAATTGCAATGGCTTCATGAGACAGAAGCAGAAATCCATGTTTTCTAGCCATTTTCTTTAATTAGCTGCAAAACTTGACAGCGAAGAAAAACTTACCTCTATCTTTTTCTAACAGGAGCTGAAATTACACAGATTTAGAGATTGCATTGAATACAGACTCTGAATAACCACAAACACAGTAATTCAAAACACAACATAACACCAAACACAATATTTAATGAGACCCAGCAAAACAGGAATGAAATTTTACAAAACAACACTTAAAAAGTAAAACACCGGAGGAGAAAAAGGTATAGACACAATTACTTTATTGTTGTTGGGTTTTTCTGTAATTTGTTGTGTTTTAACACCTCGGGGAAAACCAGAAATGAGAACGAGGTTGAGACAATAAGAAATAAAAATCTGTGAGGGCGAGAGAAAGTAAGAGCTCAGAGGAATAATGAAAGGGTGACATACCACAGTGTGATTGGCATTAATAACCTGGAATTACCTGAAACAACAATGGGAACACTGGTAATTTGCTTAAATCACCCCTGTCTTGGTGAAGAGCAGTTACTCCTATTATTTGCAGAAAACCAAGGAGTTCAGGAGTACATTAGCACTCACGAACCACATGCAGGTCAGCGTGCTTCATATAAACGGCTTGGATGAATTACTTTCAAAACACTCCAAACGCAACAGCTCTACAACAGTATTAGAATCCATGATTTTTGCCAAAAATATTAGAAATGTAACATAACTAGCTGATGCTAAAAGAAATCTTTTAATAGTACCTTTGTGTAATTAAACATAAACATTTCTTTTGATTATTATGATTATAATAATTATAATGTCAGAGCCACTACCTTTGAAATCATGATTATTTACCTTGGTCTTTTAGCTAAAACCCTGCTGGCAAATAGCAGGAATGAATTTTAAAAAATAACTTCCTAAAACAAAATTTATAAACCATGTGCGGTTCAGGGCATAAAGACACATTTTAGGATTTCTTTTGTTCTAAGAATCTTATTGAATAGTGCAGACACAACAATAGAGATTGGCAGTTTCTGATGCATTGCCCAGTTCTTGCTTTTCTGGATTTCACTGACAACATGAAAGAAGTTTTTAAGATTGGGACCCAATAACTCTGACATCTTCAGCATTCAACACCCCTTGTGGCCCAGGCCCTGCTACGAAACCAATATCTTCCAAAAGCTGCAGAGCCCCACAACCTCTTAATCTATCTCCTTCAAATCAGGACCTTCAAATCTCTTCTCTGTGATACAGTCTGGGCCCCAGTGGTAACTCTATCATAAATGATCATTTCTGAGGAAAAACTTGGGCCCCTGATGGGAGATAGTTGTAAAATCTCATTGTTTATACGTGACAGAAAGAGTACAGCTAAAAGGATAAGAGACAGTAATAAGAAATCAAACTTAAAAGCCATAAACTGTCATGGTCATATAAACTGGCTTTATTGAAGATTAGATCTCTGTCAGGAAAATAATTTTTAATCAATGACTTCACTACTGACCATAATCTTGATGTCATGTTTTTAACAGAAACATGGTTACATGAATTTAATGAAGCTCCCATTCTGACAGAGTCGACGCCTCCGAACAACAATTTTCTTTGTGAGAGCAGACAGCAAAGAAAAGGTGGAGGGGTGGCCACTTTGTTTAAAGATTTACTAAAGTTAGGTATTTCTGGGCAATTTGACTCTTTTGAAAATTTGACCCTCCAGGTAAAGAGCCCGGTCTGAACCATGTTCATGAATATTAATGGGCCTCCTAAGTCCAAAACAAACTTTTTCAGTGATTTTAATGAGCTTTTAGCTGTGACATGTGTTGATTATCACTGTTTAATTATTGTGGGAGACTTCAACATTCACATGGACAATCCTGAAGAAAGAAGTGCAATAGAACTATGTGACACTCTTAGAAAGTTTGGTTTGACTCAACATGTTAAACAGCAAACGCACAAACAGGGACATATTTTGGACTTGATCATCACTAAGGGTTTAAACATTTCCAAGGTGTCTGTAACTGATGTTGCCCTATCTGACCACTTTTCTGTTATTTTTGAAAGCATCATCTCCAATAACTCAGTTAGCCAAAGAGACATTATAAGAAAACGCATCTTTAAGGACGGTGCCACTGAAACCTTTAACCAGATTTACTCTTCTACCTCCACTTTGCCCTGTAACACTGTAGATGAGCTGGTAGATAACTTTCATTCTAAAATCTCGGACATCATTGATTCAATTGCTGCAATTAAAGTGAAGGTCATATCTGGAAAGAAAGAAGTCTCCGTGGAGAAGTGCTCCGACAGTCCGAAGTGAAAAAAGGGAGTGTTGAAAAGCTGAATGCAGGTGGCGAAAGACTTGACTCCAGATTCACTATAATATCTATAAAAAAAGACTATACAGTTATAACTTACAACTGAATCTTTCTTTTCTGAGATCGTCAGCAAAAACATTAACAATGCTCATGCATTATTTGCCACAGTCGACAGGTTAACAAACCCTCCTGTAACTGTAGCATCTGAACTCCACTCTACCAGGGCCTGCAATGAATTTGCTAACTTCCTCACTGAAAAAACCCAAAAGATCAGAGGGGCAGTCAGCACATCCACATCACTCCAATATCAAAGTTGTCTCCAACTAGAACTGATTTTGACAAAATTTCCCAATTTCATCAAATAAACTACAAAAACTTAGAAGAAATTGTATAGCAACTAAGCTCTTCTTCCTGCTGTCTCGATGTTTTACTCACTGCTTTGCCTGTCATAACGTCTGATTTAACTCAAATAATAAACACATCCTTTTTGTCAGGTATTTTTCCCAAGGCCCTAAAAAAAAGCAATTATCAAACCTCTATTGAAAAAGGGCAGCTTGGACAAGTTGCTACTGCAGAACTACAGGCCCATCACAAACCTCCCCATTCATCAGTAAGATTAATGAAAAAGCTGTTTCAACAGTTACACAACTTTCTAACAATGTCTTCCAGTCAGGCTTCCGTGCTCACCACAGTACAGAGATTGCTCTTGTCAAGGTGTTCAATGACATCCGTATAAATGCAGATTGTAGAAGAACCACAGTGCTGGTATTATTGGACCTTAGTGCAGCATTCAACACTGGGGGGGGGGTAATGTCATATCCACGGTGGTTGTGTGCAGTCTGTGTTTTTGTGCTTTGTTTCTCTCCTCCTACTCAGGGTGTGACTAGCAGGTGCTTCTGCGCAGCTGTTGCTCATCAGGGAGCAATCAACCTGGGCTTTAAGAGGAGTGGAGAACCAGAGGGAGGCATCAGCTCGTTGTCTCACATAGCATGGTAAACAGCTAGACCTCTGCTGCTCTGCAGCTATTTCAACTGATCACTGACTTTTTGTGTTTTCTCCTCTGCCTCTTAGGAAAACGTTTTTGCCGGAGATTCTGTGGATCTTTTGTGCCTCCGGTTAATTCTTTCCATGTTCTGAGGATCAAGGTAATTCAAGCCTCGATGTCTCAGCTGTGAGCCTCTGGCAACCTCAACCATCGTGGAACAGAATTATAGCTATTTCAACTGATCACTAATTTTTTATGTTTTCTCCTCTGTCTCTTAGGATCAGAGTCTGGTAAAACCCATTATGACAGCCACAGTTGATCCAGAACGCTGCTGCCCGCTTCTTCACTGAAACTAAGAAAGTGGTGCACATCACCCCAGTTCTAAAGTCCTTACATCGGCTCCCTGTATCTCAAATAATAGACTTTAAAATACGTCTGTTAGTCTATAAATCACTGAATGGCTCAGGACCAAAATACATTACATACTTGTCAGTGTATCAACCACCCAGACCTCAGGTCTTCAGCTCAAATCTACTCTGCATAACCAAAACCAAACATGGAGAAGCAGCTTTTAAACTGTAAAAGCGTTGAAACCCTTGGTTCTTTAAATCAAGATAAAAAACGTATTTTTTTAGAGTGGCCTTTGACTGTGCCATCTAAACATTATTAGTTATGTTTTCAGTCCAACTCTCCTTTGATTTTCTTATCAATCATGTTATCATTCATTTTTTATTTTTTTTAATCTTTTTTATTGTCATCTTCTGAGTTATTCATTAGTTATTCTCTTTAATTATTTAATTACCTTAATGCCACTGCAATATAATTTTCCTTTTATGTCTCTTCTTTCTTTTTTCATGTCCAGCACTTTGAATAGTGTTGTTACTGAAATGTGCTATAAATAAACTTGCCTTGCCTTGCCTTGCCTT
This sequence comes from Crenichthys baileyi, assembly GCA_036173005.1. Lineage (NCBI taxonomy): Eukaryota > Metazoa > Chordata > Actinopteri > Cyprinodontiformes > Goodeidae > Crenichthys > Crenichthys baileyi. The sequence continues at coordinate 217,931 of JAHHUM010000072.1, read as the reverse complement.
GCATTTTCAGCAAGCTGTTCAGACATTTACCACAGTGATGGACTACCAGGTTCCTCCTGGTCAGTTTGCCACTTCACAAATTCATAACCCTGCTTTCCTTATCTACACATTGCCATTTGCACCTGTAATCAAACTATTTTCAACTTTAACCAATTGTTTATCTCTCTATGGGCAAGTAGACACCAGATATCTCCCAGGCACATTACATATGTCCCTGTGATGTTACTCTTGTCCTTCTTAATGCACTAATACAGAACTAGAAAGGGTTTTACAATACAAATACTCTTGTCACATCTGCATTTATGGTTTCTAGGTACCAGCTGGGGATCTAATGGATCTAAGTAGATGAAGCTGTTACTGCTACCATTCCGTAGTTCTATTCACTGAGTACTGGTAGAAGAAATAGGGCTGGTAATAAGGTGTTTGGTACAGTAAGTCAAGTCAGCACCTAAGCCATATTTAAAAATCCAGAGCAAATATTTACTAAAAGAACTTTGAAAGTATTCCAGCCCCTTAAAGTACACAAGTAAATTTTTCCACCAGGTGGGAGTGCAGTAACCCAATTTAACCACATTAGTTATCTCAGAAAGCCTGCTGGAAACAGAAACCCCAACATCACCATTTTCATTTATTGATGGAGGAGGTATGTTTTTGTCATTTCAGCTGCTCTTGCACAACCCCATTTTTGTAACTTTCTATGTGCTGGAAGAGCAGCTCTGCAGAGTCTTAAAGTACTTTTGTTTTTACGAGTCCATGCACAGTTGAACATAAATACAAATCAATCTCCTCTCTGTTAAAGCTGTGTCAAAAGCCAAATACGTGAAAGCCTACAGAGATTTGCTGTATGGAGGAGTGAATACAGAGCTCCATAGATGACTGAAGGCCTCCTACTCAAGTCTATAGCTGAATAATGTAAAACACCAGACTGAACAACATGCTTGTGGTAGTGACCTCAACTCGACTATACAGGTCATTTATGCTGTGAAAATCCCTAAATGCAAAGGCACTGCCTTTAATGTCATTAGTAATGACAGAAGAAACATCTAGCTTTTTATGCAATTCTTATTTTAATGCAGCAATAAAAATGAGCTTGGGTTGTATTAAAAAAGACAGCAGTAGATAAACAATGAAAATTGGTTATTGAAAGAAAGGGACAACAAAGGCCTGAACATCTTGTAAACGCTAAAGAAAATTATTATAGTTGTCAAGTGTTTTCTGGTCATTTTACCTGTTTGGCATTTCATACTTTTGCAGTTTTGGTCATTTGGAACTGTAGGTTTCGTACTACTTCAGACTATACACCAATTTGTACCTGCCAAGGGGATGTTTCGCCACCGCTTTGATGACTTAGTCTTTTGTAATTTCTACTTTCTGTCTATCAGCAGAATGTTTATCATAGTTATTTAGGTTTGATCAGGGGCCTTAATCACTCATTATTCATGCAGGTAAACTGGGCTAAACATGGATCAGTACCACAAAAAAATAGAAGAAGGCTCCAATATAAAGTGTTCAGAAGATAATGTACATTTAAATTAATGACATGTAAAATCTGGGTATGTTTATAACTCTTTATCTCTATAATTCATTCACAGCTGAGGAATAATTTTTTCATGGGTCCAAAATGGAAACATGAAAACATGAAATGGCAATATATATGCATGAAATAGCAAAAAGATTTGTCAGACAAGGTCAATTGACCCAAAACAGTTAAAATCATATCGATTATGAACCAGTGTACCATTCAAATCTTAGGTATTGGGTTAGGGTTCCTGATCATAGCATTTTGAATGACCAGTCTTTGTGTTCCAAATGAAACTTCGCTCCTGATATCTGTTCCTTAATCTACTGTCAGTATGTTACAAGGCTGTATTTTTGCATGGGCAGATTTTGACTATCATGACTTGTTATGCCAAGAAATCTGTTACGACGAAACTGTTAACAAGTTATATCAAAACAATGGGTAACCATGCTAATATTAGCCTTAAGACTTCAAGACTTCATCTTGGTCAATAAAAAGTGATACTGCAGCATCCAGTGAGTTAGTTGTAATACTAAATTAATGCAGTTTGTTATTTTACTGCACTTTAATGCCACTCAGTGTTCAAGCATTTACAGATTACATTGATTTTCTTTACTAACCAGACTGTGACTTCTTCAGAAATGCTAATCTTTTTGAAAGCTGTCAATTTAAAAAGTCATGCTGTTTATACTAGTTAATAGTTAGACTGCAGATCCACATGACATTGTTACATCTGTGATTTGGCCCAGGAGACTCAGGTTTATACTTTGGTTTATCTAATGTTTATTTTAATGTTTGTTTATTGACTTTATTGGCTTCCCTTTACTTCACTTCCCTTCATTGGCTCCCTGTTAAATCCAGAATAGAATTTAAAATTCTCCTTCTCACGTATAAAACCCGTAATCATCTAGCTCCATCATACTTCAAAGATCTGATTGTTTTATATACTCCTAACAGACCACTTCGCTCTCAGACTGCAGGTTTACTGGTGGTTCCTAGAGTCTCTAGAAGTAGAATGGGAGGCAGATCCTTTAGTTATCAGGCTCCTCTCCTGTGGAACCAGCTCCCAGTTTTAGTCTGTGAAGCGGACACCCTGTCTACATTTAAGGCTAGGCTTAAAACTTTTCATTTTGATAAAGCTTATAGTTAGGGTGGCTTAGTTTATCCTGAGCTATCTCTGTAGTTATGCTGCTATTGGCTTAGACTGCTGGAGGACATAACGACCACTTTTATTCTCTCTGCTACATTCTCTTACTACTCTCCAATTTTGCATTATTAGCTGTTGTCTCAGCTTTTAATTCTATGTTCTCTCTCTCTGTTTTGTGATCTGGCTCTGTGTTTAGCTGTGGCACATTCCTGGAGCTGGACATCAGCCAAGCTGCTGCTGCCAGCAACTTAATGCTCACCTTAACAGATGAAACAGTTGGTACTGTCTTTCAGTGTTTAACCCTGTCTCTCCTAGACATAGCTACTGGCTGAGCTTCTACTGTGACTAACTATGTGTGCTCTTTCATACTTTAGACTTGGAAACTGGCTCAAAGTTCATCTGGTTAGCAGTCTTTCTCTCCTAGATTAAGCCAATAAATGAGCTATAACATTAACGTTACATTTCTTTCCTATAGAAAGTACTCCTTGATCAGTGCTTCTGTGTTCTTTTTGTGTTTCTGCTCTGTTCTCTCAAACCCCCAGTTGGTCATAGCAGATAGCTGCTCACACTGAGCCTGGTTCTGCTGGAGGTTTCTTTCTGTTAAAAGGAAGTTTTCCTCTCCACTGTCGCTACATGCATGCTCAGGAGGAGTGAATGCTGCAAGTCATGGACTTGATGCAATCTGCTGGGTTTCCTTAGATAGAAAAACTTGCAACCAGTTTGAATAATAAACTGAATCTGACTGCACTGTTTGATAGTTAGGATTAATTGGAATGTACAGGGGTTGGACAATGAAACTGAAACAGTCACCAGATCTAAATATTATTGAGCCACTTTGGGGTGTTTTGGAGGAGCAAGTCAGGAAAGTTTGAGAGAGTTTGCCGTGATTTGGGCAGCCGTGGTTTTATGTTTTTTGGATACAACCCGGGTTAGCACCCGAACATCCCTTTCAGACAGCTTCCTCTTGCGTCCACAGTTAATCCTATTGGATGTGGTTCGTCCTTCTTGGTGGTATGCTGACATTACCCTGGATACCGTGGCTCTTGATACATCACAAAGACTTGCTGTCTTGGTCACAGATGCGCCAGCAAGACGTGCACCTACAATTTGTCCTCTTTTGAACTTTGGTATGTCACCCATTATGTTGTGTGCATTTCAATATTTTGAGCAAAACTGTGCTCTTACCCTGCTAATTGAACCTTCACACGCTGCTCTTACTGGTGCAGTGTGCAATCAATGAAGGCTGGCTACCAGGCTGGTCCAATTTAGCCATGAAACCTCCCACACTAAAATGACAGGTGTTTCAGTTTCATTGTCCAACCCCTGTATATACCAGACTTGAAATCTGTATGATTGGACTGAATTGACTTTGTAAAGTGCCTTGAGACGACATGTGTTGTGAATTGGTGCTATATAAAACTGAAGTGAATTGAACTGAGACTCAGGTTTATCCTTTGGTTTATCTAATGTTTATTTTAATGTTTGTTTATTTACTTTATCTAACATGGACCATGTATAGGCGCATTAATCTCTAAGTAAAATGTGCTTTATACCATATTCCACCCCTGAGAGCTAATTTCCATCTCTAGTCCCCGACACACAAAAAATATACTACACAAAATACAGTACAAAAAACAATGCAGACCACATACTCCATTACAATCATAACCTCTTAAGCCCAACCCCCAGTACAGGGAGCAGAATTTAACTTGTTTTCTTCTACTTTCTTTGTTGCAAGTTCTATTAGTTAAACATAAACATATGTGGTATCCACAGAAATAGTAGAATATTGGCTAAAAGCTGATATAAACCATTTCTACAAACACAAAAAACAGTTAAAACTAAAGGCAGCTGATCCACAAAACTCGGTCTCAGCTGTTTACCACACGGCTTCTACACACACAACCAGCATGTCTGCTGTAAGCAGAGAGCTCACAGATTCCAAAAAAAACCTTTTGTCCCAATCCAACCAGGTTTTACTCAACCAGCAGCAAAGGAAGGCCAGAATTATCACTCCCATTTGAAAAACATAATTATTAACATAATAATTGTTTAGATAGAGTATGTCAATTCTCAGAAAAATTCTGTTAGATTTGCACGTTATTTTGAGCTCAAACTTTACAAAACCCCTTTGGGCTTAAGAGGCTAATAAGAGTTCAAATAATAAAAACATAATAAAACTATTGCCACAACCTCATCTTTCTAAAACCCACTACCCACCCCACTTCACACAATATATGTGCTTAATGTCACAAAATCTGACTTTTGTCCCTGGTGAACAAATAAATGTTTTTCATTTCTTACACACTCAACTGAAAAAAAGCTAAATTTGTAAGAGCAAAAAATATTAAAAAATAAGGGTGCAATAACCTGGTTGCACAAGTGAGCACACCATACAACAAATAACACCTTCAGATTTAATTTTAACAATCAGTCTTCTTGGGTTTGCCACCAATACTGGTTCAGGTAAATCAGTTTACCATGAAATGGAGTTAAGCTGTTCTTATTGTAATTTCCTTACATTTAATTATATGCATCCAGTAGCTAAAGCCATTGCTTGTACAGACCCTTATATACCTATACCATGGCATAGTCACCTGAAACATGGGAAAAGGTGGGACCACAGTCATAAAAACTGGACATTTTTCCAAAATTGTTGAAAAAAACAAACTGGAAACTGATGAAGGAGGATGCCACACCAGTGAAGGAGCTACATGAATTTCAAACAAGTACTGATTGTTTTCTGTCAGCATTTCTTGTATATTCAGACTGAGAAGTTAAAGGCATAGCTCTTTCTGCCCAAAGAAAACATCCAACTTTGATTTAAATATTCTAAAAGATTTGTGATAATGTGTTCTCTGGTCTGATGAAAGCAAATTTAATTTTTTGGGCCAAAATTCCAAAACATTTGTTTGGCGCAGATACAATAATGCACATCAATAAACTAACATTTTAACAGGGTTGTGTACTTTTAAGAGCCACTGTAAACTGACTGTCTCAGATTGAAGAAGGTACATAATTAGGTTGTGATATAAATATTTGTTCAGGATGACCTTAAATTTATTAAGAAATGACACACCCTTTTAGTACCTGTTAGAGTCAGTAATCAATAATTTATACTTCACTTCGAGGTATTTGTAAAGGGAATTTGTATAAGGGGAGTGGGTGCTGGTTGGTTGCTTTAAATTGTAAGTTTCAAAAGCGATATTAAGTGGTGAAGTTTAAATATCCACTTAAAGAGACCCCAGTGTGAACATGTTAATAATGCCAACCAGTAAACAAGGCATTTATCCATTGCTTCATCCATAAAGCCTTACTCCTTGTGCCCTGTAGCCCAGGACAGGGCCTCTCCCCAGGGGACAGTAGCCAGCTTTGTTTCCATATCATGCCTCACATTCCCCAGACCTGTCCTGGTTCCCTTAAATTGCTGCTCTGTGGGCAAAGAGCCCAACCAGTCTTCCAGTCAAGAACCCAGCTTCCATCCATAAAGCCAGTCAGCCATCCATTCATCCATTCATACACCGAGCGGCTGACTCCTTGTACCCCCCTCTGGCCCAGAACAAGGCCTCTCTCTGGGGGACAGTAGTCTGCTTTGTTCCCCCTCCTACTGCCTGACATTCCCTAGACCTGCCCTGGGTCCCCCCTCCAGGCACAGGCCAAGAGGAGGGCAGGGTTCTCTGCTTGGCCCCGTTTCCCTTTCTTTTTCCGATATTGTCATTCTCTTAAGTGCCCACCGCCATCATAACATCTTTGATTTTTTTTTTCGTAAAGATTTTGCTCTCTGGCCAAAAGCTTTTACTGATGCTCTTCTATTTTTTGTCATGAAAGTTTAAATCCCTGTTGACTCCTTACATCCATGATGTAAGGAGCATCTGTGATGCAACCTGACCCCAGAACTGATCCAGGATCAGCACCATCCACCAGCTCACCTCTTTTCAGCCACTCACTGAACACAAAACACACAAAAAAACCTGATCCAGCGCCAGGGGCTGTCTCTACCTACAGCCCACTCCTTTTCAGCCAGAAGAAGGGTGGAGGCGTAGGCCATAATTAAAGATGGCTGCCTCGCTGTTGCACAATGGCTCAGCACAGAGCCGGCTTTTATTGCACGTATTTTTCTCAACTACAGGAGAGTGGGCAGTCTACCCTCTGTCAGGATTTAATTGGTTTAACAGCTGGAGAGAAGAAAGCAGAAGGAGGAGATACAAGGAGGGAGGAGAGAGTAGGGGGATACATCCAGCAGTGGCGAGGAAACAAAGACATGGAAGAAAAGCATGAGTCACCAGGATTTTAAAAATTTGCAGTGTTTGATGTTGATAAATTTAGCGGTGGGCAGACTGACTTTAGATACTATGTGAGAGAGGGGAATTTAATAATTTGCAGCCCTGTGACTCCATTAACATGCTGTGTTCATAAGCATTCAAATTGTGATTAGGAAAGTGTGGCACTTGCCTGAGAAAACAAAAAAAGAAACAGGCGTGGGTTTCCTGGCAGGTAACATTTACCCTGCAGCACTGTTGATATTAATAAATAAAGATTAAAATGAGAGTCTGCTGTTCCAGGATTTTTAGAAACAATTTACAGCTCTCTCACAGTTTTCTTGACCAGCTGTGATGTTGTAAGGGTGAGTTTAACTGGTTTTGTATTTTCTGTGATTGGTTCATGTTGACAGGTGTCTTTGTCCTGCCTTTGCCAAGTAAAAAAAGTGGAGCAGAGCCTTGAGGCATGGTGAGGCTACAAGGGTCCTCTGGAGGATGTGGAGTTGGGTCTGGGGCCTTACCCTCAAAGGCAAAGCTGGGCTCAAGTTACCACACAGATGGCTGAGAGCAGAAAATGGGACTCAAAACACGTTTTTAGCATCATATGTCATTATTTGAGAAAAATGTGAAACAAAAAGAGGTTTTGGAAGCAAGCCTCTTTAAAACGGGAATGCATTTAAGTATTTAGACCCCAAGCTGTAATCTGAAACTGCAGAACACAACAGCACAACACATTGTTTTGTTGTCAGAAACATACACTTTTAAAGGCAACTTGCTAAATTGTTGTGTGGCCACCTACTGGCAAGATAGAAAAAGAATGGAGTGAGCACTCTTACTTTCTTCAAGGATCCTATTACACAGGAGTAGAAGGTGAGATTTGTGAAAGTAAACTGATGAAAACAGCTTCTGCTGGAGATATTTTCTTTTTCTGCATAAAAGTTCAGTCCCCAGGCTAAAGTATGAGGACAAAACACAGTTGATGCCACAGCGAAGACAGACAACTTAAGCAGAGTCAGCAGTTCCACAATCAAGGCAACCAAAGGTCTTGTTTGTGAGCTTTACCTTTTTTGAGTATGAAAATGCTTGGGTTTGTTGTGTTTTGATTTTTCTTTTTTGTACAGTCCAAACAAAACATCTGCTGATATACATGGATCACTCTACTAAACTAAATTAGAAATGTTTCTCTCCAAAGGTTCCTTCTACACTTCTACATCAGGGACTCTTTTTTTCACAGTGTCTGAGCCAAATGAACAATAAATTGCTGTTTTCCCTTTATGGACAAAACATATGTCAGAATACCAGTTGTTAATAGATGCCCAGACACATTTTATTGTTCTTGAAAATATTAATCGTCATGGACTGCTGTTTTTTGGGGGGTGTTCATACAGGGTAGTTGTTATTTAGGCTTACTACTATGTGTCATGTTTCAGTCCACAGAATGTACCTGTCCAGTTGCAGCATAGACCGACCTCCAGATATACAGTCCTGTGAAAAGGCCAGACGCTACCTGCAGTTGATGAGCCGTGACAACAGAGCTGAGGAGAAGAGACGTACAGAGTGAGAAAATCAAGACTGGTGCGGGGTCAGAGAAGCCGGGAGAAGCGGAGCTAGACACGAGGGGTGAGAGCTACAGCAAGGGAGACACGAGGCGCAGCGGCTCGGGTCCCAGCTACGCCTGTCCACCACCAGGTCCAGGCGCCAGCTACACCAGTCCACCACCATGCCAAGGCGCCAGCTACAGCTGTCCACCATCAGGCCTAGGTTTTAACTTCAGTCATCCACCATCAGGCCCAAGCTCTTGTAGCCATCCAGCTTGCACATCAGGCTAGGGCTCAGGCTTCAGCTTCAGTCCAGGCCTAGGCCAGGCTCAAGATCTGCAAGAGCAGCAGCTGACTCACACCTAACTCCCAAGCTAGTCCCTCCAGGTTTTATTGCCAGCCTTTGGACCCAGATTTCACCGGCATGCCACCAAAAAAAGCAGAGACCAAATCTGTAGATGACTATGTGTCACTTGTCCAGGTAAATGATCTGTTACAACAACAGAGAAGTGTTTACTTCATGTCTACAGCAACAGCAAGAACATTTCACAAGGTTTGTGAAACTAATAATGGAGTCATCGAATACTATATTGGATAATATTGCAAAATATGTTCAAGATATTAAAACAAGCCTGCAATTTACTCAGAAGGAAGTTGATGAAATTTAAACAAATTTAGACAAACAGATAGACCATGTTAAATCTATCCAAATTTATATTTTGAAGATATGTGACAGCCTCCTAGCCGTTACAGATAAAGTAGAATATCTGGAAGGACAATCAAGGAGGAATAATCCAATATTTTAGGGAGTTATAGAGTAACCGGGAGAAACATGGGCAGATTCTGAGGAGAAAGTCAAGCAAATCATTAAGAAGAAGTTGCAGTTTTCAAGAGATGTTGAGCTTGACAGAGCACACCGCACAGGGAGGACTGAATTCAGCAATGACAGACCTTGATCAATTGTGGTGAAATTCCTCTGGTTCAAGGACAAGTCACTGGTATTACAAAATTAAAAGTTGCACGTGACAGAGAGGACATTGCATTTTCAAGACATGACAAATTGATTGTTTGCCCTAGAAACAGCACTCCAAAACTCTCCAGAGATGGTTAGCTTTTCGCATAGCTACACCATCACATCATCACATCGTTACCTTCTTATGATGATGTGATGATGTGATAGCTACACCATCACATCATCATAAGAAGGTAACGATTAGATGTCAAACAGAAAGGGCTTAAGACTACAAAAAAAAAGGATTAAGAATAGCACATATTAATATTAATGGCATCAGGAACAAATTCAATTACATTTCAGATATTCTGCTTTGTATACACTCACCTGCCACTTTATTAGGTACACCTTGCTAGAATTGCCTTAATCCTTCGTGGCATAGATTCAACAAGGTACTGGAAATATTCTTCAGAGAGTTTGGTCCATATTGACATGATATCATCACACAGATGCTGCAGATTTGTCGGCTCCACATCCATGATGCAAATCTCCTGTTCCACCACATCCCAAAGATGCTCTATTGGATTGAGATCTGGTGACTGTGGAGGCCATTTGAGTACAGTGAACTCATTGTCAGGTTCAAGAAACCAGTCTGAGATGATTCGTGCTTTATGACATGGCACGTTATCCTGCTGGAAGTAATCATCAAAAGATGGGTACACTGTGGTCATAAAGGGATGGACATGGTCAGCAACAATACTCAGGTAGGCTGTGGAATTCACACGATGCACAATTGGTACTAAGGGGCCCAAAGTGTGCTAAGAAAATATCCCGCACATCATTACATCACCACCACCAGCCTAAACCGTTGATACAAGGCAGGATGGATCCATGCTTTCATTGTTGTTGATGGTGTGGTCTTCTGCTGCTGTAGCCCATTCGCCTCAAGGTTCAACATGTTGTGCGTTCGAGATGCTATTCTGCACACCTTGGTTGTAATGAGTGGTTATTTGAGTAACTGTTGCCTTTCTATCAGCTCGAAGCAGCCTGGCCATTCTCTTCTGACCTCTGACATCAACAAGGCATTTGCGCCCACAGAACTGCTGCTCATTGGATATTTTCTCTTTTTCGGATCATTCTCTGTAAACCCTAGAGATGGTAGTGCGTGAAAATCCCAGAAGATCCGCAGTTTCTGAAATACTCAGACCAGCCCGTCTGGCACTAACAACCATGCCACATGCAAAGTCACTTAAATCACCTTTCTTCCCCATTCTGATGCTTGGTTTGAACTGCAGCAGATCGTCTTGACCATGTCTACAAGCCTAAATGCATTGAGTTGCTGCCATGTGATTGGGTGGTTAGAAACGAGCAGTTGGACAGGTGTACCTAATAAAGTGGCCGCTGAGTGTATATAGGAGAGATAGCAACAATATGGTGGTGGAGTTGCTTGTTATATTCAAGATTATATACCAGTTAAAATTAGAAATCATCTAATAACATATGACATTAAAATACTTTGGTTGCAAATATATTTACCACATCTAAAGCCAATGTTGATTGGTTGATGTTATAGACCATATGGTGCTAACACTTTTTTTAGACTCTATCTGTGAAATGTTCCACTGCAATAGTACATTGGGCTTTGAAACATATTTTTGGGTGATTTGAATATAGATTGGCTGTCACAGAATTGTTCCTCAAAAAAGAAGGTGTTAGCTGTCTCTACGACCTATGGATTTACTCAATTAATTGATAAACCTACAAGAACATGTTTAAAAAATGATGGGCCGGTCACAGCAACCTAAATTAGACGTATTTTCACAAACACACCTATGTTTAAATGTACTTACTATCCCTGTGGGTTGCAGTGATCATGATTTAATTATCACTGTAAGTAATGCAAAAGTTGTTAAACCAGGACCAAAAATTATTTATAAAAGATCATATAATAAAAGAATGTTAATTGTACTGTCTTTTTTTGAAAGAAGATGGATAATTCATGACTAAACTGAAAGATATATCTAATTATCTAAATAATTTTTTTCATTGACAAAGTCGATAAAATAAGACAAAAAATGTCTAATGTAGATTATAACATATTTCATTTAACAATAGAAAATATAATCATAAAAATAAAAACTTTAAATTTAAATTGAATAGTGTAGATATAAACAGATTGGAAATAAAATTAAACTTTGTAAAATTAAACCAAATGGCATTGATAATCTTGACTGCAACCTATTTAAACTGGTGGCAGAGGAAATTGCCCGTGCTGTTTGTCAAATTATCAATCAAAGTCTAATCTGCTGTGTTTGTCCACAAAAATGGAAAAGAGCTAAAACTGTACCACTGCCGAAAAACAAGACACTACCATTCTCTGGTTCAGTCGTCCAATCCGCTTACTCCCTGTGTTAGGTAAAATAATGGAAAATATAGTTTAAGACCAAATTCAATATTATTTGAACACACATAATCTAGTCACAGATTACTAGCATGCTTACAGAAAAGGGCACTCCACTGAGGATTGGTTTAGAGAAATAGAAGACAATAAAATAATAGGGGCAGTTAAGTTTTCTGCTGCATTTTATATTATCATTCATAAATTATTACAGAAAAAACTGAATGTTATGGATTTGAACACTCTGCACTTTCCTGGATGGAAGGTTATCTGACAAATATAACACAAACAGTGTTTTTTAATGGTTGTAATTCTGATGCTAGAAACGTAACATGTGGAGTACCTCAGGAAGTTGCCCATTTTTACTAAAGATTTCCCATCAATACTAAATAGGGCAAAAATTATGATGTATGCAGATGACTCAATTATATATTCATCTGAATTTACTATAGATTAACTGAGCAGGACTATATACAGGGAAGTACAATTTGTGGTCCAATGGGTAGAACAAAATCACCTATCAGTTATTCAAGTATATGATTTTAAACTTTTAGGATGTATTATTGATCATAAATTAACATGGGGAAAGCATGTGGATATGATCACAGCAAAAATGGGAAGTATAAATTTTAAAATTAAAAGGACTGCTAGTTTTCTGACATCACAAGCAATAAGACAAGTTACTCAGTCACAGATTCTGTCAAATTTAAACTATTGCCTCATAATCTGGTCCTGTGCAACAATAAAAAATTTAAAGAAACTACAAATGTTACAAAACCTAGCAGCATTGCCCTAAGATGTACTTATAGAACTGATGTTAAATTCATGCATAGACAATTAAATTGGTTCTATGTTACAGATAGGCTACTATATTCATTACTTTTATTAATGAGAAATATATTAACAAAGTCACCATTCATCATTTATAGGAACTTAGAATTCAGTACAAGTAAACATAGTTACCTTATAAGACATGCTAGTGTTGATAATTTCACATTACCAATAGTAAAAACTAAGGCCATTTAACAGACTGTTCTCTACAGAGGAATGTATCAGTGGAACTTGTTACCCAACTACTGTATATTTTACAAACAAAAAATTAGGTCTGTCTACAGTATTATTAAAGTAATATATATTGAATCAAATGTGAAAGAAATTACAAAGTGTATGTATGTGTATACATGTCTGTGTATATACCATGTGTATGCGTATCTATCTATCTAATATATATATATATATATATATTATATATATATATATATATATATATATAATATGTATGTGTATTTGTGTATATAGGAGTGTGTGTGTGTATGTGTGTGTATGTATGGGCACTATCAAAATTAGTAAATAAGAATTAATGGAGATTAATGTGACTTATATATATGAGTGGCAATGTATGTGTAAATGTGTAATGAAAATAGTGTTGTATTATAAGGTTGTATATTGATACAGTGATGGTAGTGAGATTTATTAATTTCAGGTTTGGTTAGTGTTGTAGTATTGGAAGATTTACATGGACTAATGTAGCATGCTGTATTTTTTTATCATTATTTATTTATTATTAATTTATTTATGAATTATTTATTTTTCTATAAGGTTTATGCCATTGGTGTACTTTTCTTTTGTTCTCTTGTATGAATATTGGTATGGATCCCAGGAAGAATTGCAGCAGCGTTAAGCAGCGCCAATGGGATCCACAATAAACAATAAATAAACAAAGACTTAGGAATATTTTGGTTTTGGGTAAAATTCATGAAATACATAAAACATTCACGCTACAGTGATATTATATCATTAAAGTTGGGCATTTAAGTGGTGGTTACTGGTTTCTTGGCAAAGACAGTGGTGAGCATACCACAACAAAAAATGTCACTGTCTCAATAACGTGTCATGTGTCTTTGAGCATCAACTATAGTTTGACAACGACATCTCATACTTTTTACAAGTTGACTTATTGTCTGCTGAGGCATGGCATCCCACCCTTCTTGAAGGGGGGGCCCTCTAGTCATTGAGGTTCTGGGGTACTGAGTTACAGGGCTCTAGGTGGTACCTCAGCTGATCCCAAAGGTTTTCTAATCATGCATCCTCGATGAGCTGGAGCACTGTCTTATAAATACCTTGAGCTGTCTAAATGAAAAGGAAGAGTTGTATAAATGATTATGTAGTGCCTTTCAAACAGACCACGTAGTCTGTAGTTGGCCTTCACATAAGAGGTGAGATACATCACACTTTGAGTCGCTATCAAATGGATGTTAGACTCTCAGCGTGGGAGGAATATAAGGAGGAATGGATGGTAAACGTGTGTAACAAGTTGAAGGAAAGGAACTCCCACCGCAGCACCGCAGAAACAGAGAGGCTTGTTACACACTTCATTTCATACTCATATATTGAACAAAAGCACTTAATATATTCCAAATGTGGGCAAACACCAAACAAGCACGTTGAGCTGTAAACACTATAGATGGTTGAACATGAAGATTGATGAGATTTTTGTGTCACCCACCCTCTTGTGAATGTAAAGTAATGTGGAAGATGGAGTAGTCCAATGGAGAAAGAGTCATGGTTTAAACTGAAAATATGTGCTCTAATTCATGTTTGGTTTAGAGATATGAGGTTCAGTGGAGTTTTAAAATATAGTTATATAACACCATAAATTAAAAGCACTTACTTATAGACGGTAGTACAGGTACAAAACATGATGTATGGAGAATATCGTACATATTTGAAGATGAAGCAATGTGTGATCAAACACTTTATCAGAGTTTATGCTGTTTAGTCTAAAACAAACTTGCATAGCATTCTTTTTTTCTTTGTTAAACTCCCAGTCAGCACATGAGCAGCTTATAGCTGACCTTGACAAAAGGCAGTCTGGGATTCAGAGAGAAACGGTGCGAGGAATCTGAAGCGATGAGCCTCCCTCCCTCTAGCAATCACTAGAGGCCTCTCAGGTGACAGATTCCACCTCTGTGGTGGAAATCCCAGAGGCAGGAGGATGGTGGGTAGCTGCACAGCCCTGTGGTAGACAGACTTCACCCAGAACTAATTAAGACTGAATCCTGCAGGGCTATCATGCCTGACAGGCCTCCAGGTCATGTCCTTTGGGCTGGCACAGCAGGGTGCTGGTGCTCCATGTCAAGCTGTAAAATCATCTAAGATAATTACATTGTGAATGCAATGTATTTGTTGGGTTTATATATTTGTAGATGGTCCGACAAGCCGTTTTCTCTTTCCACAATTGGCCTGTATTCAGTTCTACTCATCTTCCAATCAACTCTGACAGCAAAAAACAAAACAAAAAAAAAACACATCACTGCAGCATGATGCAACCAACACAATTTTTCATATTGGAAATGGTGCCTGCAGCCTTTGTTTTACATAACAATGTTTCTGAAGGCAACTGGCTGCACTGGATTTTATTTAGGGGTATCAAAGTTAAGATGGCTGAATACAAGACATGGTGTATTTAAAAAAAAGAAGCAGATTATTCTTCCACTTTACATTTATCCACTACTGTGTGGTGATCAATCACATAAAATTAGAATGAAATACACTGAAGATTGTGGTTGTAATGTGATAACATGAAAAAATGGAAGGGTTAAGAGGCATGAATACTTCTGCCAACCACTGTAATATTATGAGACACCTCTTAAGTGAAATGAGCCAGTCCTTTCAAAAACACTCACTCCTAGTAAAAAAAAAAATGTGTACAATCCTAATTCATACCATGTCAGCTAGAAAGGATGAGGTGGCATTTCCCCATAAACATAATTTAATGGTGTGAACAGAGGTTAGATACTGCTGCTGCATGGTGCTACACACATCGGACCGAGTGAGCATGTGTTTAGTGAATCAATTCTCGGGCTGAAAGTATCAATATGAGCTGACACGTGGCATTTTTCATGTCATCACATATTTGTGATAACATTAAAATTGTGTTTAAAACATTAGAATTATTTTAACACACACACATAAGCTTATAACATTTCGCTCATTCATTGCTGCCAACCAAACCAAATGTTGTGTGTAGGTGGATGTTCTGTCTATCTTGTGGCAAAAGGTCAGTTCTTGCTTTGCTGAAAACATTCAGACTCCATTAAGCCCTTGTTTCTTTTGCATATACTGGTACATCTGAAAGAAATAAAGATATTATATAACAGTTCACTATTTCTTGTCTCTCGTTTGTCTCGGAAAATTTGAATATTACATAAAATCAATAAAAAATTATATTTTAAACAGAAATGTCGGGGTTTGGAAAATATGGCCATTTCTATGCATTCAATACCTGGTTGCCTCTCTTTTTACAAGAATTACTGCATCAATGTGATGTGACATGGAGGCAATCTGCCTGTGGTTCTGCTGAGGTGTAATGGAAGCCAAGGTTTCTTTAATAACGGTCTCAAGGCCATTTACATTTTTGGGTCTGTTGTCTCCCATCTTCTTAGCAGAAATGGCAGTGTGTGCAGGACCTGGAAAGTGAAATTAGCATCTCCATAAAGTTTGTCAGTAGAGAGGAGCATGAACTGCTCTAAATTTTCCTTGCAGATGGCTGATAAAACACAGCGGATCAACAGCATCAGATGACATGGCACCCCAAATCATCACAGACTGTAGAAACTTAACTCTGTACCTCGTACAACTTGGATTATGAACCTCTCAGCTCTTCATTCAAGCTCTAGGATCTTGATTTCCAACTAAAATGCAAATGCTAATGTAATCTGAAAAGAGCACTTCGTGCCACAAAAACAGTTTAGTCCCATATCTCTTTAGCCCATGTAAAATGCTTCTGATGTTGGTGCTGTTTCAGGATTTGCTAAACACAAGAAATGCAAAATTTTAGCCCATGTTCTAGATACATCTGTGCGTGGTGGTTTTTGAAGCACTAAATACAGTTGCAGTTCATGCCTTATTGATCTTTCCCAAGCTAGCCTCACAATTCCTTTAAAGCTGCAGTCATTCCAGTTGCTTGTGCACCCTCTTCTGCTACACTTATACTTTTCACTTAACTTTCCATTAACATGCCTGGATTTTTTTATTAAATGACTGAAATAAATTACCCTTTCAGTCACATTCATTTTATTTAGATGCACCTCTATGTACCCCCAGCAGCGAGCAGGCAATTTTTAAAAATGTCAACATTTGAAAATGTTTAAACATCATGGTGCCACAAAACTGAATATAAATTTAAGGTCTTCCTTCCTTGAGCCATAGATATTCACATGTAGGTCTTACACAAGCTAGAACCTTCCTCCAAGCTATGGTGAATTTGTTCCTTTTACTATCCAAAAACATCTCCAAACTATGCCATTGTCCATTTCAATGGTGGAAAGAACTCAGGGGTTTCAACTCCTTCAGACATTCTCAATTCATTACTAACATGTGAGTATAACAGGAGGGGGACAGAGGCAGTGATGCTGTGTACAAAATAAAAGTTTCTCTGTCTCTCTGAACAGTCCGACTACTGTGGGACTTTCTCTTACATCTTTTTGAGAGGAACTTAAAACATAGGAATGGTGTGAAGCAGGCCCATTCCTGCTCTGCAGAGATCCAGAGCTCAGGGGTAAGAGTCTGGTTTTCATGGAAAAGTGGAAAGAAGAAAGCCATTGCTGAAGGTGTAAGCCATTCAAAGTGCTGTTTGCAGTTCACCACAAACCATGAGAACACATCAAACATGAGAGAAGGAGCTCTTGTCAGATCAGAAGGCCTACATACAAAATGCTGTGGGGCAGAAAATGAACCACACACATCACCCTGAACATGCTGTTCTCAGAGTGAAACATGGTGGCAGCATCGTCCCACACTGTACTTCAGCAGTGACATAGAAGCTAAGCAGAAGTAATAGGAAAACGGAGCTGAATACAGGACATTCTTGGAAGAAAACCTGTTACAGGCTGATAAATACTTGTGATTAGGGTGGAGGTTCCTCTTCCAGCAGGCCAATAGTCTTTAACATACTGTCAGAGCTGCAATGGAATGGTTTAGTTTACAGCATTCCCATGCATTAGAATTGCCCAGACAAAGAATGAGAATCCTTGGCTAGATTTCAAAAGTTATGTTCAGAGACACTCTGTCCAATCTAACAGAACTTCAGCTACTTTGGAGAGAAGAATGGGCATGAAATGAAATGTGAGTCTTCAGCTGTTCAAAGATGGCAAATACACTCTGCAAAAGGCTTTCAGCTGTAACTACAGCAAAAGGTGGTTCTACAACAAAGGTCTCCTAATGGCGGACTGGACCTAAAATAAGAAGTCTTATCTGAACCCAGATCATTTGTGATGGAATATTCCTTAACTGCACATCTTAGAACAAAGAAAATTTATTTTTAAGGAACCCAGTTTGACAGATCCTTAATTGCATGTCTGCAAGCTGGATTTTAAAAGAGTGAGTGTCATACGTTTTTTCTTGTGAAAATGAAACATGTCAACAGTTTTTTACCTGCTAACTGGTTGTGCTGTGTTGGCCCTGTAATCTAAAAAAGATCAGACTCGGCAACCACCATCAGTGCTACCTAAGACTGTGAAAATCCCAAATAGAAAAATGAAGAAATTGTGCAACTATCCCAAATGAACCGTCTCAATAAAAGGAACCCTTTGACTCCCTTTTCACCCATAAATATGGCCGCAATGCATACTTTTCTGTCTATAACTGGATTCACATTGTTGAAAAAAAGTCTTTCACCCCTGTCACTTTCAGTCCTATAGTGCTAATCTGCCGTATCTATCTTCTGTCACTGAACTGTTTATCAGCAGATCCATCAATACGCAGACATTTTGTTTGATCATGCAAATAAGACAACCAGGAACAACACCCGCAGGCATGCAAAATGATGCAGACACACACAAGGACAGTGGCTCACTAACCAACCACCGCACATGCAGCATCTTCAGCTCGCACAAACCATTTGGTTAAGATGGCGGCTGATGAGGCCACACGCCGATGGGCTGTAAAATAATGTCCTAACATACACACTTACATGCACACACTGTTCAAATCCTCCACACACACAGATACACACTCCAATCAGGGTGCAATGAGCCCATGCAGAGAACAAAATGGGCAGGAAAAAAAGACAGAGGAGGGGGGAGTTAGAGACTGACAGAAAAACAAAGACTTTGGTTTTGAACTGTTGTTCACAACAAAACATACTGTATCTCTTAAGTTTAACGTAAAATTGCCACAAATATTATGTACTATTCTTTTCTTTCATCCATCTTCCAGTTTTACCCATTTCTATCCATAATTCTTAAACAGAAGTGGTTTGTGAGTGGACCATATCTGTGTTCTTCCTATAGGTTGATCGATACAGGTTTTTAAAGAAGACTTGAACTTGAAACTAAAAGAAAGTATCATTAACAGCTGTCTATGTCTTAACTGGGTCACGTAACAAGTATATATTTGCGAGTTAATTAGTTTGCCAAAAACTAGTCTGAACTTGGTTTAAGCCACAAAGCTAAGGTCATTGGAACTTGGTCAAATTACTGTTTTATTGCAGTAGCATAATCTCACACTGAGAAAAAAAATCCAACCTTTAATTTGAGTACATTTTTCAGAGGGGTAAATCATTTTGGGAGTGGTGGCCTAGTGGTTAGGGAGCAGTGCATTTGCATCCCGGAGAGGCCACAAGTATCCTGGTTCAAATCCCAAATATTGCCACTCTGGGTCCCTGAGTAAGGCCCTTAGTC
Organism: Crenichthys baileyi; assembly: GCA_036173005.1. Taxonomy (NCBI): domain Eukaryota; kingdom Metazoa; phylum Chordata; class Actinopteri; order Cyprinodontiformes; family Goodeidae; genus Crenichthys; species Crenichthys baileyi. The sequence continues at coordinate 198,436 of JAHHUM010000072.1, read as the reverse complement.
CCTGAATGCTCCCCAGGCGCCACACAATGGCAACCCAGTGCTCCCTGAGGGATGGGAAATGCAGAGGACAATTTCTCCATTGTGAGATCAATAAAGTCTACATTATTATTTATTATTTCCATTCCAGAGACCAATGCAACAGGGGGCGATAATTTGTTGGTTTATACACCGTCTTATCAGAAGAGACAAAGAAGAAAAGAACACAAAAACATAACAAAATGAAACTATCCATAATAATAATGCTGTTTATGTATCCTTGTTGTCCCTGAGAGATAAATGATCCAAACTGGGTAAACTGTAGATCTCTCTGTCGGCATTCTTCTTCTCCTCCTGATCCAACCCATAACTTCCTTCATCATCCGTGCGTTGATGTAAATCTTTGATTGAGGTTATTATTGTCCTTGCCAGAGCTTACAGCCAACCTGGTCACAAAAACCTGGGCAGACGTCTGCTGAGGCCTCTAGCGGACCCTGGTGGGCAGAATCAGATGACAACATTTACATCACACAGGCTTTGCGGTCTAGCGGACAGTCGGGGTATGAATTAGGTATGAACTTCAAAGTGCATTTCAAAGAGAAACAGGCCCACAGTATAACAGATCCCCCACCATGGCACGTAGTAGTCTAAAGGTCGTTTTAGAGACTTGGTGATCCCAAGTTGCCACTATTTGCTGCAGTTTTCCAGCAGTGAGCTTTTGAGATGTTTTTGTTCTCCCTCACCATTGTGTTCAGTGTGAAAGCAACATAAACTCTGTCTTCGTCCAGCCTTGTTTATCTCAATCCCAGCATCTATAAACATTTTCTATGAATTGTCTATATTTTCAAAAAGAAATTTTATTGGCATTTCCTGACTTATGAAGACCAACACACAGTTTTAATAGGATGTTGCTCCTGTAACATCACTTTCCCGTTCCCAACATCATGCTGGAAATAAAACCAAGTCTTTGAATACATAAATCTAGTCGTGGAGCAAAAAAGGCTCTCACAGAAAGTCTTAAAGTAAACTTTAAAGTCAATAGAAAACTTTTTCACATCCTTTGAATGTCTATAATGTTTTTTACCAACCTACTTAGCAATCTCTGTTGCTTTACAACCCTTTATACAGCTCCCCTTCCTCCTATATCCCACAGTCTGTTTTCCAGCCTTTTCTGCTAGTAGATGTCCCACCAGGAGCTGGGCCTCCACAAAGAAGTCCTGACACAAGGAGTAAAGGAGAAAAGAGCTGCAAAGAGAGATGGAGAGAGAGAGGACAGCTAGGAGAAAACAGAGGGTGAGAGGTCACTTAAGAGAGGAGAGCGAGCAGAGAGGAAAGCCGTAAAGAGATCAGAGAATGAGGAGGGGGAAGAAAGAGCGAGGGGAAGACTAAGGATATTGAGAAAAGGAGGCAAATAAAAGCGAGAGACAGTGTGTAGTGAAAGCAATGGAACAAGAAAAGGATGAGAGAGAATAATGGAGACCAGACAAAGATGAGAAGAAGAAGAGCAGAGATGGAAAAGGAGCCTGGGAGAGAAGGAGGGATAAGGCTTGGAGACAAAGAGGTATCCAGCTGAGTGGAAAGGTGGAGAAGAGACAGATTTGATGAAAAGAAATCAAGCTTTTGAATAAAGAGGGAGGGAGCAGGCCAGTTGCCTGGAGCCTGTGAGTGAGTGTGTATTGTAGGGGATGGAGGGTCATAAGTAGCTGCTAAAAGGCTTGTGCCACCTCTGCTGGAGGAGGAGCCCTTCACAAAATATCTCATCAGCTGAATATCTCAGTGTGTGTTCTGTGTGTGTGTGTGTGTTGTGTGTGTGTGTGTGTGTGTGTGTGTGTTGGTTTGATCAGTTTGGAGAGAAAGTGTTTTCAGGATCAAACGGTGAGCTCAGGAGCTTGTCATTGGTTGGGTGATTGCACACTTTCAGCCAACCACGTGACAGAGACACACAAACACACGCTGTCTGGCCAGTGTGCCGCATGTTAAAGCTACAGCCCTAATCATCACCTCACTGTCAAGCTGACAAAATGCCCTGCCCTGATATGGCTCTGGCACACACTTGCTGCATTTGCATGCACTTAGGAAATCAGATTAATGTTGGCTTTCAGCAGTAACTCAATTTCTAAAATGTGATGTGAAAGAGAAACCTGCTGTTCTTGGCTTGATGAGGGGGTAAAGAAACACTTGAACAAGCTGAAAAGTCTGGTAAATCCTGAAGAATGTGCAGTGAGGGAAATAATTATTTGATCCCCTGCTGAATTTACAAAGAAACATCAATGGTTACTTTTGTTACAGGTTTATTTTAAGAAGATACAAAAAAAAATGTAAAAACTATAAATTAAGGTTATGAATTTATTTGTGTCTGATTGAGTGAAATAAGTTCAAGGATTCTGACCCACACAGACCTGTTACGTGCTCATAAAGGCCTGTTTCCAAATGAGTCAGGCCTCACTGCCCTCATGCTTTCAATGCATTTTACAAGTTGACTTTTAGGCATTATTTACACTCAAGCGCAGTTCTGAGTTAGCTTCCAAAATCAGAGAAAAATTCTAGATAACAGCAAACATGACATAAAATAGAGGTGGTGCAATAGATGGATTGGTCTGTGCTGTCTTTAAATGCTTTGCAGCATGTGGATGGACATATTTCCCCATTTCTGCCATCGTCTTTGTCTTTATTGTTTACTTGTTTATTTCGCTATACCACACCACACTGCCCCACAATTACATGTGGCATTGCTGCATAAGTTGCATTTGGATATGCATCCACAATCTCCCTGAAGACAGACTAAAGTACACATCAGAGAGACGGCTTCACCTTGCACATGCATACTCAAGGTTAAGCATGAAATGGGCCTTAAGGTATAGAAAATTTGTTCTATCCGTTTGTACAATTATTAACTCATTATGTCTATAAATGACACCTGTCACAGTGTCAGTTTATTCCATTCAAACATCTCCACCACAATAGGCAAGACCAAAAAGAAGGTCAGAAGCTTTCAATTATAATTATTGTAGGTATGCAGAAGGCTGCAATGGACTACAAGACAATTAGCAAGAAACTTGCTGATAAAGAGAACATTGTTGGGGAAATATTTTGAAAGTTATTACCTTGTGTATTAAGGATGGTTCTGGGAAAGGTCGGGTCAATAAGGATTGAGATCTCTCAGTGCCTACAAGGTCCCAGTGCTCAAGAAGTACAGGCACATCTAAAGCTTCCTTATAAACAGAAAGGTTTGATTTTCCTGAAAGATCTTAATCCTGTTGTTTTATGCTGTACTGAAATGAAAATAAAATATTCCTACACCTTTAAAACTTTTCCTATTCAGTAACATCACAACCAGAAACTGTGTGTATTTAACTGCGATTTTAGGTGAAAGACCAACTCAAAGAAAATTAACAAAATAAATGAACAGTAAAATCAAAGGATACATAGTTTTCAAAGTTTCGAACCTAAAGGTCCTAAAAGTAAACTTCAGTAAACATTTTTACTCGGCAGAAAGAATAAAGACTTTGTTTCTTAAATCGACTGAATGACATGCAAACAAGAAAACGTGCATCTTCGACGTAAATCAAATAACATTTCCTTTGCACATGAAGAATTACTTCCTGCTTACAGATTCATGGTGTTTTTTCATGCCTGCTACTGTTCTCTGTTTTTAGTTCTCTGTATTATGTAAATTAAAGTTTGCAGCCCCTGTAAGCAGTACCATGCAAAAGTATAGATATAGATATTGAACTTTTTCACATCTTGCCACAAACTATTACAAAATTGAAAGTATTAGGATTCTCTATTATAGACCAAGAACAGAATAGTGTAACTTAAAACTGCAAAGTTGTAGGAAAATGCTGGCTGGTTTTTTGTCTTTTTTTTAATAGCAAGGATTTTAAAATTGCATGTGTATTCAGCCACCCTGACTCATTCATTTAAGACTGGGGAATTATAACATATACATTTCCTTTGATCTAAGCTGTGTTATTGTTGGTCTGGCTCTATGTTTAGGATTGACCTGTTGGAAGGTGAATCCCTGACCCATTCTCAAGTCTTTTACAGCCGCCAACAGAATTTCTTGCAGAATTGCATTGTATTTAGCTCCATCCATTTTCCCATCAACTCCAAGCAGTATACCTGTCTCCACTAAAGAAAAGCCCCACAGCATGATGCTGCCAGTACCTTGTACCGTCATGAGGATGTTGTAGACAAGGTGATATGCAGTGGTAGTCCTCCTCGACACATCGCATTTTTCAGGCGGGCCAAAAAGTTACATTTTAGTCTGATCTGACCTGAGCACCTTGTTCCAAATTTTCATACTTTCAGTGACCTTTTCAAAAAAACATCAAATCATATATCCTTTTCCTTCCACTTCACAATTATGTGCTACTTCCTCATGGTCTGTCACCTAACATCACAATAAAAGATATTTACAGCTGTAATGTCTAAAAACATTGAAAAATGTCAAGGGGTATGAATACTTTCTGAAGGTGTTCTAGTTTTTGGAACAATCCATCTGTAAAGTGTCCAGTTGGACTAATACCCCACTAACTCGACAGTCCTATTCACACTTATACTTCTGCTTTTACTTCCATTGCAACAACTCTCTCAGATGGTGAAAGTGACACTTATTGATTACACTGTAAATAGATGTAAAGTTGAAACAGTGCTAACTCAGCATAATTTGAAAAAATGCAAGGTCAGATCATCCTTCTTTTTCTTATAGACAAAGTCTGTGAAAACTGAAATACCAATGACACATCTTAATTAAATCATCTTGTTTCAGTGCTGTAAAATAACAGTTATTCATTAATTAGAAGCAGTGTTCACAGTAACTCAAAATTAGGAACCACAGAAGGCTCTGCTTTGATGGAATTCAACTGAAAGCGGTCCTCTGCATCATGGGCTACATTCTCAGTTAGGTCAAACTTAAAGAATATGTGCCTCCATAGCAACATGGAGGCACAGCTCTCTCCTTCTTCCATCCTTTTAATTCCCTGCTTTCAATATGAAAGTGGTGTGGCTCCAATGGACAAAACTGTTGTAGGGGAAAAATAGAAATGATTGCAGTTGTCAGCGCAGAGAATGAAAGAAAAATAAAATGAGGGACAAATAAAGAGGTGGACATTTTTGCTCTATTGTCCCCCAGTGATGAACCACTAAAGAGAAGTGTTTATAGCAGGAGAAGCATGTTGCTGAGCTGGCGGAGCCTTGGTAAGCCAGACAAACGTTTTGTGTGTGTGTGTGTGTGTGTGTGTGTGTGTGTGCAGGTGTTGATGCTGGCGTCAAGGCCAGCAGAACATACTCTGTATGAAGAATGTCTTCACATTGAGGTGAAGCTGTGGTTTTCTCACCAGAAGCCCCACTCCTGTTTTCCTGTCACAGAAAAACAGGACTCAGAGAGCCTGCATGCGAGAACTTTGGTGAAGACAATGTGAAGACAACTTGATGTCGCACTCAGAGCAAACAGACGCCTGCTGGGACTGATGGTGAAGGAGTATACCTTCATTTTAGTGTTTGTTTTGCGGACCTAGAAGTGTTTTTTTAGAGGCTGTGTTTTAACATTCTTGGTGTTTGGCACCTCAGACAAAGGAAACACCTAATTCCCTGCAATTTTAAATATAAAGAGAATTAGTGCGAAATATTTAGTCATAGGCAGCATTTTTGTTCCTTCTGTATTTCCTGAGCTTCCTTATCGTCCTCTTTGTTTTTTCCGTTTACCTCCCATTAAAAAAAAAAAAAAATTCTTATTTCCCTTTGGTAGTTTGGTTTCTCTTACTTGTGAATGCCTGGTTGGTCATTTGCAGATATTTGCTTTGTCTCTGTTTATAATGCTGAAATTACAGTTCTGCCTGTGTTCTTCTGTCCCATTTTCTTTTTTACTGCATGTATTTCGGGCTACTTTTTCATTTTGCTTTGTGTTTATTATAGTTACATTGTTTATTATTTCTTATAGAATACTTTGAATTTCATGTTTTGTATACAAGGCAGCATTTCTTTCATCTGCTGTGACTTCAAGCTTTTGTGTTGAGCATATTTCTGTTTAATTAACTTCTGTTATACAGTCAGTTTGTATTTTCCTCCAAAACATAGATAAAGTGCCTTGAAAATGTATTAATACCCTTTGAATAGAGCCCTGCTGAGTGTGATTTCACCACAGCATACATCCAGCTGTTTTGTGAGGGTCTCTGTGACTTAGAGAACCAACAGGATAATGAAGAACAAGGAACCCAGAAGACAGGTCAGGGTTAAAGGTATGGAGAACTTAAGGCAGCTTTAGGTTATAAAGCAATATCTCAAGTTTTGAACACCTCAAAGTCCAGAATAACTGCAAACCTACCAAGACATGGTCGTTCACGTAAAGTGACAGGCCAGGCAATGAGAGCTTTCTTCAGAGAAGCAGCCTTAGAGACCCATGTTAACTCTGGAGGAGTTGCAGAGATCTACACCTCTAGCGAGAGAATCTGTTCACAGGATTACTATAAGTGATGCACTCCACAAATCTGGCCTTTATGGAAAAGTGGCAACAAAACTGAATCTTTGTTCACATGCAAAACGGCATGTTTGCTGGAAAGGTAGCACTGCATGTTACTGTGAACACACCATCCTCACTGTTAAACACAGTGGTGGCAGCATCATGGCAGCATAATTCAAAAAGAAAATATGTTGGAGGCTGCAAAACATTTAAAATTGGAGTGCAGGATGACCTTCCAGCAGGACAACAGCCCTAAACATACAGCCAGAGCTACAGTGGAATGGTTTAGATGAAAGCATATTCATTTGTTAAAATGGCCCGGTCAAAAGTCTAGATATAAATGAAAGTTAAGACTGGATGAAAGGTAAGACTGGATGTTCACAGATGCTCTCCATCCAATCTGAGTCTGAGCTATTTTGCAAAGAATGGGCAAAAGAGAAAATCAATCTTTAAGATGCACACAGCTAGAAGAGAAATATGCCAAAATTCTTGATGCTGTAACTGCAATGAGAGGAGTATTAAATGAACAGGATTAAATAAACATGCACAAACTTTTTAAAGTCATATGCATAGGGCAAGTCAACCTGGGGTTAAGTGCCTTACCCAAGGGAAAGACATGTGGTGGAGGCGTAAGCTGGAATCAAACCCACAACTTTCTGATTTTGCAACACAGCCACACCAACACTGTCTGTAGACCCCGTTAAATATGCTAAAGTTAGCTGAGATGTGAGATGCAATGTGACAAAAAGAGGTTTACGCATACCATGTCCTGTAAAAGTATTAATACCCCTTGAACTTTTTTAATTCACACAAGTTGCAACCAGAAACAAAACTTCCATGTATTCTGTTGGGATTTCAGGTGCTAGATCAACTCAAAATAGCGCCTAATTGTAAAGTGGAAGGAAAATGACACTTCCTCAAATAAATAAGAAACCCTTTATGCATTTGATAAAAAATTGTCCCAGAATGGGGTGTTAGCTTTCCTATATACAGTGCACACTTTTTCAACATGCTCAGACCGACAGCCTATTTGCCCCTACTATCTATCATTTCTAATCTGTGCCTTTCTCCTCCTCAGTGACTTACCACTCATCAAAAAGCCTCTCCAATCTCAAGGCTCCTCTACAATAACTAAAAACATGTCATTACAGAAACACCGCATCTTTGCATTCCCTGTTCACTACTTCTCCTGATGTATCTGCGGAAGGGCTTTGCACAGGGGTGTCTACGAACCTCTACAGCACTTCTCAACACAGAGTGATAATAAGAGGAATTTTACACAATGGATCCACTTTTCTCTTTGGAGTCAGCAGGGAGAAATAGCGAGTAGGGGAGAAAGAGAGAAAGCAGGATGTTGGGTGAAAAGAGGGGCTAATACAAGGAAAAAAAAGTGGAGAGGGAATGACTGCAAGCGCAAGGAAGAACGATTGCCTGTTGACTGAATGAGAAAGGATGCATCATTTAATAATTGTAAATCCCACAAAGATGGGGTGTAATAGGACTTTCTTTCTTCCCACTGCTGCATTGGTAATGTATCCCTCCCTCTCTCTATCTATCTTCTTCTGCCTCACTCTTTCACTCTGTCACCCATCAATCTTTTTCCAATTACCTGCTCTGTCTACTCACAAATCCATCATAATCATTTCCATGGAAACGGGTTGCATCCTCCACTGGATTTGGCCTATTGTTAAAAATAATTGCACACCAAACAGCAGTCTTTAGAAGAAAAGGGACACGCAGAGAGGAAGAGATTTGGATATTGTCCCGGCGACTAATGTCTCTGCCGCATCTTCAAAGAGTCAACTTAAGAGATGATTCAGAGCTTAATTTTAACCATGGCGATCATTCATCAGACATTTTGTTGGCCATTATATGTGGATTGGCTTCATTCTGAGCTGATGAAACATCATCTTGGCCCTTGAGGATGTCAATTATTTTATAAATGGAAGATGACAACGGTTAACCCACGCTCAGCAAAGCATAAGACGTTGTATTTTGAACAAATGGTAGCCGAGTCTGCAGAATAATACTATTAAGATGGTTTTACTCTGTTCATATCCTCATACTTTACTAGATCTATGTCATAATAGATCCATTCAAATACGTATCTATCTATCTCTCTGTCTGTCTGTCTGTCTGTCTGGAGGTGGGAGGTTTCATGGCTAAATTGGACCAGCCTGGTAGCCAGTCTTCATTGATTGCACATTGCACCAGTAAGAGCAGAGTGTGAAGGTTCAATTAGCAGGGTAAGAGCACAGTTTTGCTCAAAATATTGAAATGCACAAAACATTATGGGTGACATACCAGAGTTCAAAAGAGGACAAATTGTTGGTGCACCTCTTGCTGGCCATCTGTGACCAAGACGAACCACATCCAACAGGATTAACTGTGGACGCAAGAGGAAGCTGTCTGAAAGGGATGTTCAGGCGCTAACCCGGATTGTATCCAAAAAACATAAAACCACGGCTGCCCAAATCACAGCAGAATTAAATGTGCACCTCAACTCTCCTGTTTCCACCAGAACTGTCCGTTGGGAGCTCCACAGGGTCAATATACACGGCCGGGCTGCTATAGCCAAACCTTTGGTCACTCATGCCAATGCCAAACGTCGGTTTCAATGGTGCAAGGAGCGCAAATCTTGGACTGTGGACAATTTGAAACATGTATTGTTCTCTGATGAGTCCACCATTACTGTTTTCCCCACATCCGAGAGAGTTACGGTGTGGAGAAGCCCAAAAAAAGCGTACCAACCAGACTGTTGCATGCCCAGAGTGAAGCATGGGGGTGGATCAGTGATGGTTTGGGCTGCCATATCATGGCATTCCCTATGCCCAATAATTGTGCTGGATGGGCGCGTCACTGCCAAGGACTACCGAACCATTCTTGAGGACCATGTGCATCCAATGGTTCAAACATTGTATCCTGAAGGTGGTGCCGTGTATCAGGATGACAATGCACCAATACACACAGCAAGACTGGTGAAAGATTGGTTTGATGAACATGAAAGTGAAGTTGAACATCTCCCATGGCCTGCACAGTCACCAGATCTAAATATTATTGAGCCACTTTGGGGTGTTTTGGAGGAGCGAGTCAGGAAACGTTTTCCTCCACCAGTATCACGTAGTGACCTGGCCACTATCCTGCAAGAAGAATGGCTTAAAATCCCTCTGACCACTGTGCAGGACTTGTTTATGTCATTCCCAAGACGAATTGACGCTTTATTGGCTGCAAAAGGAGGCCCTACACCATTCTAATAAATTATTGTGGTCTAAAACCAGGTGTTTCAGTGTCATTGTCCAACCCCTGTATATTGAAACTAGTAAACCTTCATATTGCGCTTAGCGTGACTAACTTACCAAAGATATTAGCACCCTCTTCTAGCGGAAAAAAAAACGCTACATTTAACAGCAACCTGTTCGCTCCATAGATATCTAACTATTCATCTATGAATTCGAACATTATACCAACTTTCTTCCCTTATCAACCAAGCGCTAAGGAACCATTTACTGTTTTGTTATACTTCTTGACTATATCTTTTCCCGTCATAATTGTGGAGCACACTTTCTCTCTGTACACTGGGTCGGTGCTGCCCTGTTCAGTTTGCGACAATCGATTTACAGCACCTTCCAGGACTAAGTGTTTTCAAAATATGGCAAGCTTTTTCTAAATACTGCCTCGCCCATCATACCCCTCTGTAACCATTCCTCATTCAAATAGTCCTAGCCTTCATAACCTTTGTTTTGAACACAGCCCTTATATCTGGAGCTTACTAGCAGGCATCAATTTCTTCGCAAAATAACACCCGTTCCGGGCCTTTTTTGTAAATCACGCAATTATACTCCTCCTCAAAGGTATCTCTAATCATTCTATCCCTCAGCCCAATTCCCGAAGACCTGTTACGCTCCCTATCCTAAAATAATCTCATTACAGCCCTTCTTTCTGGCCCTCTTTCCCCTTATCTAAAACCACTCCTTTCCAGTGCCTTTTTCTAGCCTTCTACGGTTTCCTTAGGTTAAGCGAATTACCTCCCCTAACAATTAATTTGATCCATCAAGATACTTAGCTTTTTCGGACCTCAAGTTTTATCCTGACCACTTCAAACTTTTCTTTAAACATACCAAAGGGAAGGCCCCTGTTTATTTCCATCGCTCGCCTTGATGGCCCGTTGTGGCCTTTCCAATCCATATTCAAATTCTCATTCGAACATAACAAACTTAGTCCTAACATGCCCCCCTACGTGCCCCTCTTTCTAACTTCAGAAGGGGCCCCTATGACCGCCTCCTGGTTTCTCAAACATGTCAGACAAACTTTAGACAATGAAATCTGCCCCGAGGCAGTTTTCAGGACATTCATTTAGAATAGGAGCAGTGATTACTGCAGCTACTCAAAGAGTTTCAACAGCTTCTCTTCAACAACTCGGCCGCTTGTCATCTTCAGCTTTCTCATCCTATGTTCGTCTAGACTTCCACTCTGTGTTAACTGCTCAACGACCTCTCAGTTCTAAGGTAAGAACTTCTCGCATTATCTGGTGGTGGATGGCCTCTAATTAAATTTAATTTGTCTTCATAGATACAAATCAGCCCATTTAACTTCATCTCTCTTACCTGCAACCTCCAGGTCTGCAACCTCCAGCATTCGTCTGCCACAGTCAATCATTTCTCTCTCCCACGTCATCACTTCATTCTTCCCCTCAGCATGTACAGTCATGTCATCATTCTCTCTCTCTTTATCATTCTCATGCTTGTGCAATCTTATCTATCATTCCCATGCCTTTACTGCATAACGCATTCGTCATCTCGATGCCTTCGCGGCTCGAGTCATCATTTCTTGCCTTGATATTTATTCATCACCCCCTGATGCCTCCGGCATAACACATTCATCATCTCGATGCCTATGCGGCTCAAGTCGTCACCTCTTTTGCCTTAAATACTCATTCATCAATCCCCCCAATGCCTCCGCGGCATAACACATTTGTCATCTCGATGCCTACGCGGCTCGAGTCGTCACCTCTTTTGCCTTGAATACTCATTCATCAACGCCCCTAATGCCTCCGCGGCATAACGCATTCGTTATCTCGATGCCTCTGCAGCTCGAGTCATCATTTACACTCTTTCATCCTCCTCAGTGCCTCCGCGGCACAATCTTTCATTTTCATGCCTTTGTGAAGCTCATTCATCATTTTCACTGCCTTGCACCCAGGCAGGCTCCCCTATTTCCTTTCATTCCTCACTTGACTCTTTCCACCCTCATTCGCTGAAGTGTTACGCTCCTTCGCTCCTCTTTCTGTCTAACTCATCCCTTCATCAAGCCTGTCCAGCTCTCTCTTTCACTTTCTTCTCGTAAGCCTGTCCTTCTCCCTATTAGTCTCAATTCATTCATTATCCCACCTGATACTATTTACGTCTAACAGTTCTTTTTTTTTTTTTTTTTTTGGCTCGGCACGGCCTCAGGCATATCTAATTGTATTCATAATTCTATTCATAAGTTGTTCATTCAAGCTCACGTCACTCTCAGTGTTCATGTCTTCCTCCGGGGTCCGAGCGCCAAAGAAATGAATATTTGTAAATAAATTTCTCTAATCCGCACCTATGTGTCTTTTCATTGTGAGTCTTACAGGATTGAATTTTGGGTTGTGTGGGGGGCTCCATGTGTGATGGATCAACATAAAGCAGTGCATAATTTCAAAGGAAGCAACAGGTTACATCATTGCCCAAAATTACCCATAAAGAGAGAAGTGTAGTCTGCATAATTTACAATCAGCCCCCTTTACTTTGATGTTCTCAATAAAATCCAGGGCAACCAATTGCCTTCATTTGTTATCTAATTAGTAAGTAGTCTATTTATGAGTATTTTAATCTTAGTATAAATGTAACTGTTCTGTGAAGGACTCTGAGGTTTGTTGGAGAACATTAGTGAACAAACTGCATCATACAGACCAGCAGACATGTCAGAGATAATACTGCAGAGAAGTTTAAAGCACGGTTAGGTTATAAAACACTATGTTAAAATTGAAATACTTCTGTTTAATCTACAGCCTTCTCTTCCACCTAAACGGACGGACGGGGCAGGAGAGCAACAACTGAAGAAGCAGTCAAGAAGCCCATAGATGGGCAGTACTGATCCACAGTCTATGTGGGAAAATCTGTTCACAGGGTAACTTTTGGTGTTGCACTCCAAAAATCTTACGTAAAGACACAGCAAACTTTTGGAAGGGTGTTCTCTAGTGAGATGACACCAAAACTGAATTATTCGGTTAACGTGCAAAACACTACATCATAAACACTAACACTTAACATCACATAACTCAGCATTCCTACTGTAAAACATGGTGGTGGCAGCATCATGGTGTGGGGATGCATTTCTGTTGCAGGGAAAGAGATGACTGGAAGATGAATAGGGCCAAATGCAGAAAACATGTTAGAGCTACAAAAGACTTGAGACTGGGGCAAAGGTTTACCTTCTAACGGGGAGCTCAGAATAATAATTCTGCCAGAGCTACAATGGAATGGTTTAGCTCAAGGGATATAAACTAGTCAGAATGGCCGAGTATCTAGTAAGTATGGTTCTCGATCGAAAAACGGTGGCTTGCCCTCTTCAGGTTGGAGGGGAAATTCTCCCTCAAGTGGAGGAGTTCAAGTATCTCAAACTTGAACTCGAGATACTTGAATCTCTCCCGGGAGAACACCAGATGGATCAGTGCGGCTGCCGCAGTAATAAGGACGCTGTGCCAGTCTGCTGTAGTGAAGAGAGAGCTGAGCCGAAAGACAGTGATCCCGAATACAAGCGGCTGAAATGAGCTTCCTCTGCAGGGTGGCCGGGCACTCCCTTAGAGGTAGGGTGAGGAGCTCGGCCATCCAGGTGGAGCTCGTAGAGCTGCTGCTCCTCCACATCGAGAGGAGTCAGTTGAGGGGGCTCGGGCATCTGTTTCGAATGCATCCTGGACGCCTCCCTCGGGAGGTGTTCCAGGCACATCCCACCGGGAGGAGGCCTAGGGGACGGCCGAGGACATGCTGGAGGGACTATGTCTCTCGGCTGGCCTGAGAACACCTTGGGCTCCCCGTGGTGGAGCTGAAGTAGGTATCTGGGAAGAAGGGAAGTCTGTGCATCTCTGCTAAGTCTGCCACCCCCACGACCCAGTCCCGGATAAAGCAGAAGTAGTATGTTGACGAGTACATTAGCAACAAAATCATGGTGAATGTCTGCTTCACATATGTGAATTTCTATTTTTAAGTCTTTAATATTTCCAAACATAGAGGCCAGTAACATCTATATCTGCTTAAAATACCCCTATTTCTTGAAATCTGCAGGACAAAAGGTTCAGTGTATGAATACATAATGGAAAATTTGTTGCTGGTCCTCTAGTGATTTTGTAGTGAACAAACTTAAAAAGAAATAAAGTTGCAAGCAGCATTGAAGGCCCTCGCACCTAAGTGCAACTCGGCCTGTGCAGCGACCGCGGGAGCCTGGCATCGCCGTCTGCACGCCACCAATATGGCCGCTGTTCAATTCCAAATGACGCCACTAAGGGGGACTGTGAGCGACATGTCATATGATCTTCGGTCATGCAGAGTTCTGGTCTGGCAAGAAGCATTCAAAATTTGGAGTAAATCGGACCTTCCAGATGGAAGCTGCACTCACTTGTTTGTTAGTGGGCGGGGCTAAAACAACGTTATGAATTGCCTGTGCCAACATGTTCAGCATTGATCCCTGATGTATACTACATTTCAAGTGGATCCGATGATGTATGAGGGAGATAAAGCACTTGAAATATCCTAGGGGGTGCTGTTAATCCAAATTTCAAAGTAATCCAACAGAGGTGTTTGGGGGCTGACAAAGATCAACCATATTCAGTTCAGAGTAAATCGGGCCTTCCATATGGAAACTACACTCATTTGTTTATCAATGGGCGGGGCTAAAGTGATGTCATCAATTGACTGTGTCAACATGTCCATCATTAACTCATGATCATATGGCAGGCCGTTTTAACATTTATTCAAAGCGCACACCTCTCTGTTGTTCCATTTGTAGATCACTAAAATAGGATTCTTCCTAGTCAAAATTACATTCCTACTAGTCCGAACTGTAATTATAAATGTCCTCAATTACATTTTTGCTAGCAGAAACTTAATTTCAGGATATCAAAAAATTAAATTGTACTAGTAAGAATTAAGTTTCAGATACCTATAAATCTTTACAATTTCTAAGTGGCCGTTTTGACATTTATTAGCTTGACTGAATATGTATTTTAGATACCTTAAATAAAATTCATCCTAGTCAAAATGAACATTCCAGATATCTTGAATATAATTCTTACTAGGATTAACTCTAATTTCAGATCTCCATAATCCACTTAATACTAGTCATAAGGACCATTTCAGATATCAAAAAGGAAGAAAACATTCCAGATATCTACAATATAATTTCTAACATCAAAAATATATTTTTACTAGTAAAAATGTCATTACAGATATCTACTCTGCAGTTTTTACTAGGAACAATTTAGTTGTGGATATCCATAATTGTCATTATTCCTATCTATAACTCTGTTTTTAGGTATATCAAATTAAATGACTACATGTACGTAACTGATCACTGATGCGACGTTTGGACATGTCATAGTGGGTAGGACTTTTTTGACCACCTCATGCAGGAAGTCGTTTTTCCCGCTTTCTTGCACTGTCAGCGTATTTTTCCCTCTAGACTTGCTAAAATGGAAACAGACATGAACGGAACTTCTGCTTTTGACAAACTGTCTATTGATCGACGCTCTATGTTGCCACAAATTTCCTGGCTGAGGGCTCGCCGTCCCTTACTGCTCACGGAGAGGAAGCGAAATTTCTTCTTCTTGTGTTTTGTGGCGGCTGCCAAACCAAGTATTAATGTGCCAAGTATTCCCGCCACCTACTGGACTGGAGTGTGGATGGAAGTGGAATTTACGAAATTAAAAATGAGTTCCTAAAACGTAGCACACGTTTCACAGGTGGTTCACAAAGCTATCAGGTTTTACACTTTCAATACAATACTGGGGCACATATTGGTCAGAGCACAACACACTGTCATAATTTTGCCCAGTAAAACCGTGTCATGGCAGCACCATGCTCAATGGTATGTTACCCCGCAGTAAGGTTTATTAGCTCTGACCTTTGTGTTTATCCTCTCCTCTTTGCACCGGTCCCTCACGGTTCCCCCTGTAGGTGGTGGGCCCACTGGGGGATGGCCTCGCGTCTCTCGTTCGGGCTTGGCCCGGCCACCAGGCGCTGGCTCCAGGGTGGGACCCCGGCTCCGCCGTACCGGGCGACGTCACCTGCCTCGATTTAATGGTCCTCATGAAGGATTCTTGAACCGCTCTTTGTCTGACCCATCACATGCAAAGAGGATTGGGTGGCGGACAAAGGTGGTGCACGAAGGTGGAGACCTCAGCAGCCCGATCCCCGGACACTTAGGCTGGCTCTAGGGACATGGAATGTTACCTCGCTGGGGGGGAAGGAGCCTGAGCTTGTGCGGGAGGTCGAGAGATATCGACTAGAAATAGTCGGGCTCGCCTCCAAGCACGGCGTGAGCTCTGGAACCCATCTCCTTGAGAGGGGCTGGACTCTCTTCTACTCTGGAGTGGCCCACGGGGAGAGGCGGCGGGCTGGGGTGGGTTTGCTTGTTGCCCCCCAGCTCAGCTGTCTCGAGTTGGGGTTTACCCCGGTGGATGAGAGGGTCGCATCCCTGCGCCTTCGGGTCGGGGATAGGTCTCTGACTGTCGTTTCAAGCCAAAAGAATTAGGCTTTGCAACAGGAAATCAGCGAGCTGAAGGACAAACTTCAGCAAGCTGAAGCCAAGATCCAAGAACAGGTGAGATCCACCTGCTGCCATAAAATGCAAGAACACCTTATTTTATGTTATGTTTAAATGTTCACACAAACATTTGTGTTGTTTTAAGTACTGCAAATTCTAAATGTTTATATCAAAATATTGTTTTGGTATTTTAAAAATGTATTCTCTGTTCTTTTTATTTTTAAAAAGGTTGAAAAAGTTGAAAACAAAACAGAAAAGAAATCACAAGACGGATGTTTAAGAGTTTTGTTAGATTGTTTTGCCTTAAAAAATGTAAATGCTAATTGTTTATGTTTAAGTGTTGTGATCCAAAAATGTTGTGATACTAGAAATTGATAGCTACAGTCAGCTCGGCCCCAGCAGGAGTTTCCAGAACACTAAGCAGGGACGGAGACAAAACCCCTGCTTCAGGCTTACAATGCTACTTTTCTGTTCTTTGTTCTGCTTTTAGTTTTGAAACATAAAAACTCCCCTCCCTGGGCTGCCACCTTACCGTGGTGGAGGGGTTTGAGTGTCTCAATGATCCTAGGAGCTATGTTGTCAGAGGCTTTATGCCCATGGTAGGGTCACCCAAGGCAAACAGGTCCTAGGTGAGGGATCAGACAAAGCGCAGCCCACAGACCCCTTATGACGAATAACATAAATGGAAACAGTGTTCCCTCGCCCGGACGCTGGTTACTGGGGCCCCACTCTGGAGCCAGGCCTGGATGTGGGGAACGGTGGCGAGCGCCTGGTGACCGGGCTCCATGGAGCCCGGCCAGGCACAGACCGAAGAGGAAACGTGGGTCCCCCTTCCGATGGGCTCACCACCCGTGGGAGGGACCAAAGGGGTCGGGTCCATTGTGGTATGGGTGGCGGCCGAAGGCGGAGACCTTCGCGGTCTGATCCTCGGCTGCAGAAGCTGTCTCTTGGGACGTTGAATGTCACCTCTCTGGTGGGGAAGGAGCCTGAGTTGGTGTGCGAGGTGGAGAGGTTCCGGCTAGAAATAGTCGGGCTCACCTCGACGCACGGCTCTGGCTCTGGACCCAGTCTCCTTGAGAGGGGTTGGACACTCTTCTACTCTGGAGTTGCCCTTGGTGAGAGGTGCCGAGCTGGGGTGGGCATACTTGTTGCCCCCCATCTTGTCGCCTGTATGTTGGGGTTCACCCCGGTGAACGAGAGGGTGGCCTCCCTGTCCAGGCTGTTCAGGCTCCCTGACTGTTGTTTGTGCTTATGCACCAAACAGCAGTTCAGACTACCCACCTTTTTGGAGTCCTTGGAGGGGTGTTGGAGCCCTCCGGGGGACTCCCTTGTTCTGCTGGGGGACTTCAACGCTCATGTTGGCAATGACAGTGAGACCTGGAGGGGTGTGGTTGGGAGGAATTGCCCTCCTGTTCTGAACCTGAGTGGTGTTTTGTTATTGGACTTCTGTGCTCGTCATGCATTGTCCATAACAAACAAGCTAGGCTGCAGTTCGATGATCGACTTTGTCGTCCGTATGGCTTCGAGGCAATGCTGGTCCACCATCCGGCGTCTTGGGGGGGGTTTACATTGTTTACACTGTTTACATTGAGGAGGGTGTGCTACTTACCTCAACTCGGGACGTTGTGGGTCAGTGGGTAGAGTACTTCGAAGACCTCCTCAATCCCACCGGCTCGTCTTCCACTGAGGAACATACTCTACGGTCCTCCTATTCAAAAAGGGGGACCGTAGAGTGTGTTCCAACTACAGGTGAGTCACACTCTTAAGCCTCCCTGGTAAGGTCTATTCCGGGGTTCTGGAGAGGAGGGTCTGTCGGATAGTCGAACCTCAGAGTCAGGAAGAGCAGTGTGGTTTTCGTCCTGGCTGCGGAACACTGGACCAGCTCTACACCCTCAGCAGGGTCCTGGAGGGTTCATGGGAATTCCTTCAACCAGTCTGCATGTGCTTTGTGGACTTGGAGAAGGCGTTTCACCGTGTCCCTCGGGGAATCTTGTGGGGGATACTCCGGGAGTATGGGGTGCCAGGCCCTTTGATACAGACTGTTAGGTCCCTGTACAACTGGTGTCAAAGCTTGGTCCGCATTGCTGGCAGTAAGTCAGACTCATTTCCAGTGAGGGTTGGACTCCGCCAAGGTTGCCCTTTGTCACTGATTCTGTTCATAACTTTTATGAACAGAATTCCTAGGCGCAGCCAAGGTGTTGAGGGGATCCGTTTTGGTGGCCATAGGATTGCGTCTCCGCTTTTTGCGGATGATGTGGTCCTATTGGAATTCACTAGAGCAGTTTGCGTGTTAAGCGGCCAGGATGAGAATCAGTGCCTCTAAGTCCGAGGCCATGGTCTTGAGCCGGAAAAGGGTAGAGTGCCTTCTCTGGGTTGGGGGGGAGGTCCTGCCTCAAATGGAGGAGTTCAAGTATCTTGGGGTCTTGTTCACGAATGAGGAAAAAATGGAGCGGGAGATCGATAGACGGATTGGTGCTGCATCAGCAGTGAAGCGGGTGCTGTACCGGTCTGTCGTAGTGAAGAGAGAGCTGAAGCCAATCTCTCGATTTACCGGTCGATCTACGTTCCTACCCTCATCCATGGTCATGAGCTTTGGGTCATGACCGAAAGATTGAGATCACGGATACAAGCGGCCGAAATGAGTTTCTTCCGCAGGGTGTCTGGGCTCTCCCTTAGAGATAGGGTGAGAAGTTCGGTCATCCGGGAGGGACTCAGAGTAGAGCCGCTGCTTCTCAACGTCGGGAGGAGCCAGTTGAGGTGGCTCGGGCATCTGGTTAGGATGCCTCCTGGACGCCTCCCTGGTGAGGTGTTCCAGGCACGTCCCACCGGGAGGAGGCCCAGAGGAAGACCCAGGCTGAATTATGTTTAAAGCATTGAAGATAACTAACATAAATGACATGATCCTTACAATGCTACCTGCTTTGTCTAGATGACATGATTTTGTTGAATCAGGTGTATGACCATGTTTTCAACTCCAAGCTCACGACAATGAGGAAGCTGCAGGCGGTCCTTATATGCGCTTTTTTTACTTACTCAGGAGATCCAAAACAAATCTTTCCAGGATCTTCATGATGTAGTATGTCAGGACAAAAGGTATACGTTCAATAAGGACTGAGTTTCAGTTTCTGTATTCTACAAATGTCTATTCACCTGACTTCGAAAGACAGGCCGGTGGGAAGGGGATGGAGAAGCAGAAGGGTATATGACCTAGGTGTAAGATAAAACATTTAATGCATGACAGGAAGCGTGCAGTTCAACATAGGTTAGTTTGGCTAGAGGGGAGGAAGAGAGGATGCTGAGCTTGTTCCTGAGCTTAACCTGTTGATTAATGTGTTCAGTTTATTTGCTCTGGCCAGAGGTAAATTGAGCTGATCCTTCTTCTGCTTGATGCCTGTGATCTTCTTCACCCCTGACAATAAATCTCTTAAAATGTTCCACTGCAGCTTCCCCTCTACCATCTTCCCATAAGCCTCATTGCTGTCTTTGGTCTTGACAAGTTGCTTTTGTATAATCTTCAATAATTCCCTGTCATCCTCCCTGAAAGATCTTTTTTCCTGGTTTCGCAATTCCTTTGAGTCACTGCTTGTCCAGGGTTTGTTACTGGGGAAGTATCTCACTGTTCTTGTGGGAATGGTGTAGTCCATACACTCTGTCATGATGTGATCTCCATGTGGGCTGCGAAGTGCCTCCCAGTGGCATCAAAAACCCCCGCAGAGCTTCTTCAGCTTCCTGTGATCATCTTCTCATAGTTTTTTTTAATTTATTTTTTTTATCACAGATTGTATCTTAACTTGAGGTTTGTACACTGAGCAGAGAAAATCAAATTTCAGACCTGCTTTGCTGGGAAAAGGTTCCTGAATCACTGACGTTTGCATAAAACAAAGTCAGCATTTTGTTTCCTCCGCTACAGCAGCTGACAAACTGTTGAAATATTGGAAGTATAGGAAAGAATGAGCTGTGGTTAAAATCTCCAAATATTGCCACAAATGCATTTGGGAATTGTGTTTGTGTTTAGCAACAAATGAGCTGATGGCTTTACATGCTGTGCTGGAAACAGCCGATGGTGGAAAGTATTCTATCGGAGATGATATTTCTTAGTAGCATGTCCTGGTTCACACCATTTGCCGTTGACAAGAACTGCTAATCGACCTCCTTTGCTTTTGTTGCTTCTCTTTTTTTATGTATTTTTTATTTTATTCATTCATTCATCTTCTATACCACTTATTCCATAGTGGGTCACTGGGGAGCTGGTCTACGGGCGAGGGGCAGGGTACACCCTGGACAGGTCACTAATCCATCACAGGGCAACACAGAGACATACAGGACAAACAGCCTTTCAGCCTTTCCCAGGACTTTCTTGCTGTAAGACAACAGTGCTACCAAGTGCGCCACCGTACAGCCTGTATTTTTATTTTTTATATTAATTTTATTTTTTATCACTCCTCTTTGAATCTATTTCTGCTTGTACTCATTGTATAGCCTATTCACAGAGGAAAAACAGCCCAACAACCATTCAAGGAGGCTTTCCTCTATGAGGGTGTTTTCACAGTTCACAGTTGGTTGAGGAGGAAAACACAAAATGTGAGACAGATCTTTCAGAAGTTAAAATCCTATCTTAACTTCAGCTTGTAACAACAGAACCCGACTGTTAATGTTATTTAGCCCAGCTGTATTTTGAAGACCCCTCCTTGAACCGCCACCTTAACGTAGTGGAGGGGTTTGAGTGTTCAAATGATCCTAGAGGCTATGTTGTCTGGGGCTTAAATGCCCCTGGTAGGGTCTCCCATGGCAAACAGGCTCTAGGTGATGGGTCAGACAAAGAGCGGTTCAACAATCCTTCATGAGGACCATTAAATCGAGGCACGTGACGTCGCCCGGTACGGCGGAGCTGGGGTCCCACCCTGGAGCCAGGCCTGGGGTCCCAAGCCCGAACGAGAGACACGAGGCCATCCCCCAGTGGGCCCACCACCTGCAGGGGGAACCGTGAGGGACCGGTGCAAAGAGGATTGTGTGGCGGACGAAGGTGGAGACCTCAGCGGCCCGATCCCCGGATGCTTAGGCTGGCTCTAGGGATGTGGAATGTTACCTCGCTGGGGGGGAAGGAGCCTGAGCTTGTGCGGGAGGTAGAGAGATATCGACTAGAAATAGCCAGGCTCGCCTCCACGCACAGCGTGGGCTCCGGAACCCATCTCCTTGAGAGGGGCTGGACTCTCTTCTACTCTGGAGTGACCCACGGGGAGAGGCGGCGGGCTGGGGTGGGTTTGCTTGTTGCCCCCCAGCTCAGCCGTCTCGTGTTGGGGTTTACCCCGGTGGATGAGAGGGTCGCATCCCTGCGCCTTCGGGTCAGGGATAAGTCTCTGACTGTCGTTTCGGCCTACGGGCCGAGCGGCAGTGCGGAGTACCCGGCCTTCTTGGTGTCCCTGTCCGGGGTGCTGGATAGTGCCCCTCCCGGGGACTCCATTATTCTCCTGGGGGACTTCAACGCCCACATGGGAAACGACAGTGACACCTGGAGATGCGTGATCGGGAGGAATGGCCTCCCCAATCTGAATCCGAGTGGTGTTTTGTTATTGGACTTCTGTACTAGTTACGGATTGTCCATAATGAACACCATGTTAAAGCATAAGGGTGTCCATCAGTGCACTTGGCACCAGGACACCCTAGGCAGGAGGTCAATGATCGACTTTGTTGTCGTATCATCAGACCTTCGGCCGCATGTTTTGGACACTCGGGTGAAGAGAGGGGCTGAGCTGTCCACTGATCACCACCTGGTGGTGAGTTGGATCCGCTGGAGGAGGAGATAGCCGGACAGACTTGGTAGGCCCAAGCGCATAGTGAGCGTCTGCTGGGAACGCCTGGCAGAGCCCTCGGTCAGGGATGTATTCAACTTCCACCTCCGGGAGAGCTTTGACCAGATTCCGGGGGATGTTGGAGACATAGAGTCCGAGTGGACCATGTTCTCCGCATCTATTGTCGATGCTGCTGCCCGTAGCTGCGGCCGTAAGGCCTGCGGTGCCTGTCGCGGCGGCAATCCCAGAACCCAGTGGTGGACACAGGCAGTAAGGGATGCTGTCAAGATAAAGAAGGAGTCCTATCGGCTCTGGTTGGCTTGTGGGACTCCTGGCGGTGGAAGGAGTACTTCGAGGATCTCCTCAATCCTGCCATCACACATTCCCTGGTGGAAACAGAGGCTGGGGACTCGGGGTTGGACTCTTTCATCACCCAGGCTGAAGTCACCGAGGTGGTTAAAAAGCTCCGCGGTGGCAAGCCTTCGGGGGTGGATGAGATCCGCCCTGAGTACCTCAAATCTCTGGGTGTTGTGGGGCTGTCATGGTTGACACGCCTCTTCAACATTGCATGGCGGTCGGGGACAGTGCCTCTAGACTGGCAGACCGGGGTGGTGTTCCCCCTTCATAAGAAGGGGGACCGGAGGGTGTGTTCCAACTACAGGGGGATCACACTCCTCAGCCTCCCTGGTAAGGCCTACGCCAGGGTATTGGAGAGGAGAGTCCGGCCGATAGTCGAACCTCGGCTTCAGGAGGAGCAGTGTGGTTTTCGTCCCGGCCGTGGAACACTGGACCAGCTCTATACCCTCTACAGGGTACTCGAGGGCTCATGGGAGTTTGCCCAACCGGTTCACATGTGTTTTGTGGACCTGGAGAAGGCATTCGACTGTGTCCCTCGTGATGCCTTGTGGGAGGTGCTCCAGGAGTATGGAATCGGGGGCCCTTTATTAGGGGCCATCCGGTCCCTCTACGAGCGGAGCAGGAGTTTTGTCCGCATTGCCGGCACTAAGTCGGACCTGTTCCCGGTGCATGTTGGACTCCGGCAGGGCTGCCCTTTGTCACCGGTCCTGTTCATAACTTTTATGGACAGGATTTCTAGATGCAGCCAAGGGCCGGAGGCGGTCTAGTTTGGGGACCAGTGGATTTCATCTCTTAGATGACGTGGTCCTGCTGGCCCCCTCTAGCCAAGACCTACAGCATGCGCTGGGGCGGTTCGCAGCCGAGTGTGAAGCGGCTGGGATGAAGATCAGCTCCTCCAAGTCAGAGGCCATGGTACTCAACCGGAAAAGAGTGGCTTGTCCTCTTCAGGTTGGAGGGGAGTTCCTGCCTCAAGTGGAGGAGTTCAAGTATCTTGGGGTCTTGTTCACGAGTGAGGGAACAATGGAGCGGGAGATCGACAGACGGATTGGTGCGGCTGCCGCAGTAATAGGGGCGCTGTGCCGGTCCGTTGTGGTGAAGAGAGAGCTGAGCCGAAAAGCGAAGCTCTTGATTTACCGGTCGGTCTACGTTCCTACCCTCACCTATGGCCATGAACTTTGGGTCATGACCGAAAGATTGAGATCCCGGATACAAGCGGCGGAAATGAGCTTCCTCCGTAGGGTGGCCGGGCACTCCCTTAGAGATAGGGTGAGGAGCTCGGCCATTCGGGAGGGGCTTGGAGTAGAGTCGCTGCTCCTCCACATCGAGAGGAGCCAGTTGAGGTGGCTCGGGCATCTATACCGGATGCCTCCTGGACGCCTTCCTCGGGAGGTGTTCCAGGCACGTCCCACCGGGAGGAGGCCCAGGGGACGGCCCAGGACACGCTGGAGGGACTATGTCTCTCGGCTGGCCTGGGAACGCCTTGGGCTCCCCCCGGAGGAGCTGGAGGAGGTGTCTGGGGAGAGGGACGTCTGGGTGTCTCTGCTGAGTCTGCTGCCCCCGCGACCCGGCTCCGGATAAGCGGAAGACGATGAGTACGAGTACGAGTATTTTGAAGAACATGTTAAAAAGGCTTGGAATCACTCTCAGACATTCAGCAAATTCATTTAAAGACAAAAAATGTATTTAAACATTTTTTACCTACTTACGTTAGATCACCTGATTGTGACTCATCTGGGATTTGGGGTCATAGTTTAGACATTACTTGAGCTTTTGACATGTTCATCAGCTTTTCCCAGTTGTAATTAAAATACCTTGTTGTAATGGTTATGCATCATAACGACTTTCCAGTAGTAACAAAAGGAAACATCCCTCTAGCTACACAGTATCCACAACCAGAGGGGAATATCGTTCAAAAAGCTAATGTTTCAAGCAGAAAAAAGAGGAAGAAATGCTTTAAAAAGAATAAACCTGACGAAAAATTAACTACTCCACCACCTTCCAGGCACATTTGAATGGTAATTCTATAATTTACAATTTTTGAAGTAATACTTAAATAAAAGTATGTTTAAGAGTTTAGATTAAATAATTGCACATGTCATGTTTAAGCCTCGTTTTTTTATTTCCTTTTTTGTCCACTAAGAGAATTAAACATATTTTAAATGTCTGTAAACACTTTACATGGTGTGATACTAGATGATTTGCCTACCTCATTGCTTTCATTTTGACTTAAATAAGTCGAGTAAATAAAGATGTGTTAACAAGGGCTGTATCTATTTATAATATAATTAGGTTTCGTATGGCACACATGCAACCTAGCATCCTATATGCACAGGTAATGTCAAGTTGCCATTAAACATTAGATGGGCTTCTTCTCTTGCTGTTTTTAGGCCTCTCTTAAAAACACACTTATTTTGTGGCTTTTGCCACAGCGATTGTCATTTCTCTTTTGATTTTACTAGGCAAGGCAAGTTTATTTAAATAGCACATTTCGTTAGCAAGAGAAAGTGCTGCATATGAAAAGAAGAAAAAGAGATATAATAGGAAAAGTATATTACAGTGGCATAAAGGTAAATAATTACTGAAAACAAATAATTAAAGAGAATAAAAATGAACAATTAAAATGATAAGATGATAATAAAAAATAATAATAAATGAAAAATTAATGATAAAATGATTATTAATAAAACATAAAGAAAGTTGGACTGAAAACTTTAATAACTCTAAACAAGTAAGTTTTCAATCTTGATTTAAAGCAACTTAGGGGTTGAGCGCTTTTACAGTTTTCTGGGAGTTTATTCCAGATTAGTGGAGCATAAGCACTAAAAGCTGCTTTTCCATGTTTGGTTCTGGTTCTGGTTATGCAGAGTAGATTTGTGCCAGAAGACCTGAGAGGTCTGGGTGGTTGATACACTGACAACAAGTCTGAAATGTATTTTAGTGATAAGCCATTTAGTGATTTATAGACTAACAAATGTATTTTAAAGTATATTCTTTGAGATACGGGGAGCCAGTGTAAGGACTTTAGAACTTGGGTGATGTGCTCCACTTTCTAGAGTCTAGAGTCTTTGTAGTTTATTTAGGCCTAAGCACCCGGTTCCGGATAAGCGGAAGACGACGAGGGCCTAAGCATCAGAAGTTGTGTTGGCACTGTCATTTTAAGGACAAGAAAGCTGGAACAAAAATATACATATATGGCAGAATAAGCTGAAGCAATACTTCATAAGAGTGGTTGACAGACGGGAAAAACCACGATATTCTTCATTGCATTGCTAGTGGGGAAAAAACAACAAGGTATGTTTGCAGGGCTGTATCTAGTATTGTGGGGTCTCTATGCATGATGGAGTTTGGATGCTCCTAGTTTGTCAACTACAATAGAGAGATTCCTGATTCATTAGATGATCCACAACCATGCCACAATCTGTTACACTTTACACAAGATAACTGATAAACAATTATATTACAAGAAAAACAACAGCCCTCCACATGTTAACGAATTAAAAGGAATAAGTGTTTTCAGGAGGAGCAGCATAGTTTTGGTGCCAGCCATGGAACACAGGGTGACCAAGGGTTTATGGAAGTTTGCACAACGGGTCCCTCTGTGTTTTGTTGACCTGGAGAAGACCGTGTGTCCCTTGAGGTGCCTTGTGGGGGATGCTCCAGGAGTACGGAGTCGGGGGCCCTTTATTAGGGGCCTTGCGGTCTCTGTACAAGCAGAGCAGGAGTTTGGTTCACATTGCCGGACCTGTTTCTAGTGCATGTTGGACTCCTGCAGGGCTGCCCTTTGTCCCCGGTCCTGTTCATAACTTTCATAGACAGGATTTCTAGGCGCAGCAAAGGGCCAGAGGGGGTCTGGTTTGGTGATCTCTCCTTTGTGCAGATGACGTGGTATTTGCTGGTCCCCGCTAGCCCAGACCTTGAGCATGCACTGGGGCGGTTTGCAGCAGAATGTGAAGCAGTGGAAATAGGGATCAGCTCCTCCAAGTCTGAGGCCACAGTTCTTGGGCTCTCTGGGTTGGAGGGGAGCTCCTGCCTCAAGTGGAGGAGTTCCAGTATCTCAGCTTCTTGTTTATGAGTGAAGGCAGAACGGAGCCGAAGATCGGCAGACAGATCAGTGCGGCTGCTGCAGGAATGAGGACACTGTCCGTTGTGGCGAAGAGAGAGCTGAGCCGAAAGGTGAAGCTCTCAATTTACCAGTCGGTCTACGTTCCTACCTTCACTTATGAGCATGAACTTTGGGTCATGATCGAAATAATGAGATCCCGGATACAAACAGCTGAAATGAGCTTCCTCCCCAGGTTGGCCGGGCACACCCTTAGAGATAGGGTGAGAAGTTTGGCCATCCAGGAGGAGCTCGTAGTAGACCTGCTGCTCCTCCACATCAAGAAGAGTCAGTTGAGGTGGCTCGGGCATCTGTTACGGAACCTTCCAAGAACCCTCCCCCAGGAGTTGTTTCAGGCACCTCCTGCCGGGAGGAGACCCAGGGGACAACCTGGGACACGCCGTTCTCTCGGCTGACCTGGGAACGCCTCAGGCTTCCACCAGAGGAGCTGGAGGAGGTGTCTGGAGAGAGGAAAGTCTGGGTGTCTCTGCTTAGACTGTTGCCCCTGTGACCTGGTCCCGGATAAGTGAAAGATGACGAATACAAGTGTTTTCTAAAATATGCCCTTTAAAGTCTGAAAGGAAGAAGATAACTGAGGTTGTAACAGAAACAACAATTGTTACAACCCAAAACAATAAATAAATAAATAGAGCAGGGGTGTTACTTACGCATCAATTTGCAAACATAAAACATCTCATCAACCCACATTACAAACAAATTGCATTCACTTTATCCTTTGATTGTCCTCCATTTTCTTCTACATATGTTTTCCACCCAACTGTCTCCAGCTGTGTGGAGTGATGTATCTGAGTGATGTTCCTGCCTCTCTCTAATGTTTTTTCTTTAAAATGTAGGTTCACCGCACTTTTTGGGTCTGGATGTACATTCCAGACGATAAAGGAAAACTTGGGGACTGTTCCAAAAAGATTGCCAAATCCAACAAGATTGGCAGTTAAGCCAGGATTTACCTGTAATTCCTGTTTAGTGAACACACTGTTTTTAACTTCACCAAAACAGTGGAAAATAAGTTACTGTGGAAATTGTTTTAAATGCATTAAACCTGCTCCAATAGCTTGGCAGAGTTAATAATGTAGTGTGTTTTATTATTACCCAGTTTGGCTTCATCCTGATCTGTAGTGGAAGTTTTTGCATGAATAGCACTCTGCACTAAGTGTTTCCTGTTGGTGCCTGCTATAAGGTTTCCCTGATTCAATTAATGCACAATAATTTATTCTAGGTTTGATATTCTAGATGTTGCTGTTTTTTTATGATTTTCTCAATATAAAGTTTGCTAAAAAGTATAGAAAAAATGCCCTTCCTTTTGTTTTTTCATAATCATAATAAAGGTTTAAAAAATATTAGGTTTTAATTTAAATAATTTTTCTTCAGTGAGGAATAATGCAGTTCAGTCTACCCGTTTTAGATTTTAAAGTACAGACGATAAATTGCATCCAGTCCCAGTTCAAAGCTTTGATGCCTTCTTTACTCCTCACAACCCAGTCATGGTTGACAGGCATACTTTTTTACATTACTCTCCATTGACTGGATATGCAGCTGAGTAATAGGAAAGTTGTTCAACCAGATCTAAGATGTATCTTTTTTCTTTCCCCTTTGAGCATTTGTGTCACCCCCTGGCAGAAGGACGCTCTGAGGGGGGAGCCATATCACCCATAACACTGCTGATCTTAAATGTTTTTGCACAGTTGTCACATAACCAAAGTTTTTAAGTACTATATATATGTAATGTTGCATTAATCATGTAACATTTTACTACAGCAACTATTTTCATGACTTTCACAGCTGTAGAGATGTTCTAAATGCAGGTTTTCTCTTATCATTAATTTTCTATTGCATTTAAAAGATGTCTTACTGACAGCTATTGCACAAGTTATGGAAAAAATTATTATTTTGCTTCAGTTGAATGAAAGTCATGCCGGTATAAAGCAATATGCCACAGTTCAAGCATTTCTGTAAACGCATTTGCTTTTTGACCTTTGCTACACAGAATTGCTTAATTAGATTAAGTCTTTAACATTCAGATATAGCCTCAGGTAAATGAGCTGTGGGTTCCAGTCTGATGGGGGGAAAAAGCTGTAGCCTGGCTATTAGATTAAACCCTCTGTGTCCTGCTGTGGGAAGCAGACTCAAAACTGCATGCTGCAGCCATTCATGTCAATGTGTATTTGCTGAGCAGATGTAATTGATATTTATAGGCCACATAATGGTGTGAATTAAATTAGCAAAACAATAACTTTGTTATTCATGAGGAGAAGCTTACCCCATAAGTGCTTTTGCTCATGCCAAGGACTGCCAAGAGGAGTTAAGTGAGAGTTTTTATTTTAAACATGAGAGCTGCAGACCCTATAAGACATTTTTATAGAACATTTACAGTAAAAACTCACTCTGACCTACCGCTTTTATCGTCGGCCTTCCTTGGATCCTGTCATTTTTTGCATTGCGTGATTCTCTGGCTCTTTCTTGCTCATAGCCATTACTGTAAACAACAGAAAACACTGGGGAAAGTGAGAACAAATCTGAGTTTTACCTGGCATTCATGCTGATTGGATTATAAAGAGGTTTGTTTTTGTGATAGTCAGTGTCAAGCATCATTCTCGACCTCCCTTCAGTCCACAGAGCTCCTGTTCTCTCTCTCTCTGCTCTAGACTGTGGTTCTCCCCGCCTGCTTGGTGCCATTAAGTCACAGGCATGAAGGCAAGGGGACAGGAAATACAGACACAGACATTTGAAAATAAAAGATAAAAATAAATATGCACCAGGGATGTGCAAACTTTTTGACACAAGGGCCAAAACCTTCAGGTCAAAAGTGTTTGCGTGCCAAAAAGTATATAATAAAAAATAATATCACAAAAAATCTAATGGTGAATTGTTTACCAGCTCAACAATAAATTAGGCATGCAACATTTTAATTTTAAAAAAAGTAGTCTGTTTTTTTGTAGTAAAGGGATGTGTAAATAACCCTAAAAAGGGTTTTGCACATTTGCCCTATTAAAAGACAAGCATCCAGTTTGTAAATTTGGGCTTGACTGAAATTTGTTTTTTTTTAGAAAAAGTTTAGTCAATTCTCAGCAATAAGAACAGGATAGGATTTGCATCACTTTTTTGAGTCACATTTGTTGCATTTAGCCAAGGTTAATGAATAAAATACCAGCAGATTTGGGTGAAGTCTGCTTTTGAGTAAAACTCAATTCACTGGATATAGTGGTTCTGTCTACTTGGAAATAAAAGTGCAATGAGTGGGATAATTAAAAGACAAATACAGTGTGTTGTACCTAACATGATCCCTTGAAAGAAGATTTTAATTGGTCGGTAATAATATTGCCCTAATTAATAAAATGTCTTCGTCTGCATCAACCACCAGTGCAAACAGGCCACATTTGTATCATTCCTGAATTAAAGTCGGGGGCCACTCAAAATAAGGGGCCGCACTTTGGACACCAGTGTTCTAAACAGTATTCAGAGATCTATCGTTAACAGGAATGGTCTGACACACACATTTTATGGAGGTACTGAAGTTGTAATTCTATAGAGAAAATCAGTCAGTCAGTCATTTTCTACCGCTTATTCCATAGTGGGTCGCGGGGGAGCTGGTGCCTATCTCCAGCAGTCTATGGGCGAGAGGTGGGGAACACCCTGGACAGGTCGCCAGTCCATCACAGGGCAACACACAAACAACCATGCACACACTCATTCATACACCTAAGGGCAATTTAGAGTGACCAATTAACCAAACAGGCATGTCTTTGGACTGTGGGAGGAAGCCGGAGTACCCGGTGAGAATCTACGCATGCATGGGGAGAACATGCAAACTCCATGCAGAAAGACCCAGGACCTTCTTGCTGCAAGGCAACAGTGCTACCAACTGCGCCACCGTGCAGCCTTAATTCTATAGAGAAAATATATAAAAAAGGTGTAATTCACAGTCGTGGTTTCTGTGTAAAGCAAAGTATTTGGTACAATTAGATGTGTAAATATTCAACTCAAATATAAAGTTTCTAACTCAGCATCACAAGAAGAACGTTTAACAGAATTTTCACTATGTTTTAATGTCTAATGTTACAACTACAAGTCCATTTTGCAGTTTGCTTTAAGCCATTTAGGGAGCACAGCAAGTATTTGGAAGAATGTTTTCTGGTCAGATGAGCAAAAAATTTAACTTTTTGACCTAAAGAGAAAAAAAAAAACTATGTGAGACGGAGCACTGGTAACACACAATTCCCACAGTAAAGTATGGTGGTGGCGACATCATGCATTGGGGAAGCTTTTATTCAGCGGGGACAGGGAAAATGAACAGAGTTGATGAGGGGATGGATGAAGCTAAATATCCACAAAGAAAACTGGCAAAAGGGTTGAGACTTGGTTAGATGTTCACCCTCCAACTGGGCAACGGCCCTAAACAAACCAAGCTAAATCCATTTCCAAAAATTTGGTTGGAGAATTGCAGGACAATTACTCTCTATCCAATCTGACAGACTTGGAGGGAGATATTTTGCAAGGAAGAGTGCGTATAAAATGTAGATGTATAGATTTGTAGTACTTGTTTCTACTAAAACACGTACTTTTACAAGGGACTGCGGATAGAAACAGCATCCGCGTTTTATTTTGAAGGCTGGGATCGGAGGTCGTCCTTAAAACCCAGTCTGCCTGGTGTGACAGTGAAACACTCAGTATGTGTGTGTGTTTCGCCTTCCTGCGCGGTGTCCGCACACCGTCCGTCTCTTCAGTGTAGATCGGCTCACCATGGCGGAAGGACGCAGAGAACCACCGCCTCATCCTCCTCTCTCCTTGCCACCGGCCAGCAAGCGACCCTGCCTTCGTCCCGCACCTCGAGGTCCCGGTCCGGGGCCCGGCCACGGCAGCGGCTTGCGATATCGCTCCCCGGAGTCCCTCCTGGACTGCGCCGCTAAGGCGGTAGCGGAAAAGTGGGCCTTTGAGAGAGTGGAGGAGCGCTTCGAGCGGATTCCGGAGCCCGTCCAGCGCCGTATCGTGTATTGGTCTTTTCCTCGCAACGAAAAGGAGATATGCATGTACTCTTCGTTTCAGTGCAGGGTAGCCAGCGAGGAAGTTCCGTCGGCGGCTGCCACTGGAACTGGGGGGACGGGGTCCGGAGCAACAAACGCTGGCGGCGGCGGAGGATCTACCGCTGGTGCATCGGCTGCTGTGGGAGCAGTCGGAGTAGTGGGGTCGGGAGACGGACTCCCTTTCCGACGGGGAATCAGGCTCCTGGAAACCGGCTGTGTGGAAAACGTTTTACAAGTCGGTAAGTGGACTATAAGTGTTTAGTCAACGAAAAAGCTATGTGTTGGCACAGAAACCGAGGACTGTTTCCGAGTTCCTGCCGCCGCTGCTGGGTCTGCTCTGGGGATGATTGATGGAAGTTTTTCCGCTAACGCAGAAAGTATGCAAAGCGTCTACTTTCAGCGCATTTCAGACCACACATGCTTCTTATTATGGGTTTCGCTCGGCAGACTTACATTGAGACATCTATGGTCGACGTTTAAGCCTCTGTTGGGAAAAATGAAACGGAGATATTGTTGCTGGCTAGCTTAGCCGACCAGCCGCTGTTTAAAAATTAAAGGGGCTACATTCAGAGATTATGTAGGTGTTCTGCTCGCTTTAGCGTTTTTCTCCACTTTTGCGTGAAATGGACGCGCTTTTCTAGCAGCGGAGGGTCTTTTTCGCCTCTCTTCCTCTTTGGGTCTCCTCGACCGGAGCTGTCCGGAGCCGTAACCCCGGCATTGAGGCGGGGGAGGCGGCGAGGAGGAAGGCTGACAGACGCGGATACAAAAGCAACCGACGTTAAGAGCGTCGGGGCTTTATTTTTTCGTTGCACAAATTACTTTTTCTCAACTCAACTTCGGTTGAGAGTGGCTTAGGAAGGAAACAAAGGCGGTTATTGGGTCTCGTTATTATGATTAATCCAACGTTAATCCGAAAAAATCCCCCGCACGATTTTTTTTTTTTTTTTTGGGTTGTTGTTTATTTGCTGGACAAAGAGCGCTTCGTCGCCAGCATGTAAAAACAACACCGGGAGTTATTCTGATGTTTATAATTAAAGTTAACCTAGTTGTTGGAGGGATATATACACACATTTCCTAATCGGTGCGTTGGCCCGCAGCGCTCCGAGCTTCTCGCAACACAAAGGCTTGCCAGTTGAAATGATCGATAAGCGTCTCGCATTTCCAGGGCTGCAGAGAGAGAGAGAGAGAGAGAGAGGCTGCTATCAAACAAAGGGCCATTCCGCCAAGCTTCAGCTCCTTCCTCCCCCCTCATCACGCTCAGCAACAAACACAAACTGAAACCCGGGCATCAGGGAAATTGGTGGCATGAAGGATAGCCTAAAACAGTCTTTATATGGTTACCAGGAGGACCCCCCCCCAACCCAGCCTTCTTCTCTCAGGCCATATGGTGAGAGAGCCACTGGAGCTTTTCTGGGGTTTCATGTTGCTCTGAGGTATCAGGGGGGAAGCAACGCTTTAGACTGTGCCCACTTCTCTCCACAAATCCTGTATCTAATTGCATCTTGTAGCTGCTCATCGATTTCAGCCCCAAAAGGAAAAAACGAAACAAAACAGGGGCTTAAGAATATCACCTCAAGGTTTGTTTTGGAATGAAGTTGTTGCAGTCTGGCTTGATAGTTATTACAAGTTTGAGCCTTTTGAGTTGTGCAATAATTGAAGTGAAGCAAAGCTAAAGTTGCCAGGGGTAATTGCTTACATAACCACTTCCTGTGCCTAAACCAGGTAAGGCAGTTTGGATAAATCTACATTAAAAAGGTCCAAGAAGAAAGAGAGCACATGCTCCCCAAAGCAGCTGTAACCGGCTGGGTTTCAACACGGCTTCAAAGTCAGGAGCACAGAACGCGTTTAGTTTTCCTTGCCGTTTCAGTAAATTATTTCCTTTCTCCTGATGATTTTTGTTATTTTTAATTGTTTCTGCCAGTGGGAAACTACAGTATGCATGTGACATCAGGAGGAGGCAATTCGATGGGGAACTATTTTTGATTTTTTTTTTTTCTACTTTTCAAGCTGAAACTGTTACTGTTTTAAAAAGTTACAGTTTTAAAGCTACAAAAAATATGTGTTATTCCATTTTTAAGGTTTAGGTTGAGTCCTTTCAGCAAACCGCCTGAGAAAGTACTGTAGTCATTGTTAGTTTACTCTAGCTGTATGGAGCGTAGAGTAATGTAGTTTCCCCTCCGATAGCTGTTGCTACACACTGCCAATCAGCTGGCTAGAACATTCCCATACAGTTTTCCCTCTCTTATGAGAGAGACATTTTCTTCTGTTATGAATTATTTCTGGTTGTTCAAAACAAGGACAATAATAGCGTGGAAACTAAAGAAGCGCCACAGATCACTCTTATTAAGGCCAAATTCTTTTTAAACGACAGCTGGTAAGCTATAAGAGATATATCTATTAAGAAGCGGACTGCAGGCTAGCTAGCTGAAAAATAGCCCGACAATCAGAACATCAGTCTGTACGTGGCATGAAGGCTGGAAGTGGTGGTTGTTCACTTAGTAAAACATGGGAAGCAAGTTGTGGGGTTGGTTTGCACTCTGTTTTATTTTTGTCTTCATCTTGAGTTCTTACTACCAGTAAATTGAACAAATAAGCAGTTTACACACTCCATTTGTTAACTGTTTTCATGGGTACAAATCAAATCTTCTAAGGTTGCTTCAGGTGACAAAGCATAAAGGCTCAATGCAGTAAAGGTAAATCTTGTTTTCAGAACAATGTTGTCAAACCAATTGGGGGTCATTTGACCCCTTTGCTGTACCTGTGTAGTTATGGCCATTTTGCACCCAGTTTTCTCGGGTATGAAAAGGAACAGTGTGCCGAAGGTCGTTTGCACAATGGGTCGTTTCATACCCACCCTGACAAATGAAGGTTTAATGTAATTATTTTACATCTACCCATAGACCACTTTAAGAAAACACTGTGCATCTGTAGGAGGGACATCAGGGTTGGTTTGATCTGAGAAGGTTTATTTGCCATATTTCACAGGAGTCAGCTGGCCCAAACGAGGATCAGAACCAACGTGAAAGGAAATAAAGTGGGATAGAGCTGCAGCCGATGTCTATTTTGCTAATCGATTGGTCTGTTGACTATTTTTGTTGATTAACTGATTAATAGCAGATAGCAAATGGTGCTTGATAGGAGATTTTTTACAGAATTTGAACCAAATGAAGCTAAAGCTATTCCACTGGATAGAGCATATTTACAGACAAAGAAGGAATTCTATTTTAAATGCAAAATGTACGTTTACATATGTACGTATATGTACAGTTTTAGCTTGGTTACTGCTCTGATTGGGCTGTTCATCTGCAAATGGCATGTTTTTAGAGTCAACAATTATTTGATACATTTTTTCAGCTCTAATAGTAGATGAAGTGATATGCATTAATTCGAGTGCATGCATACAAAATGGTTTGTTTATTGGAACGATGAAGTTCGGGCAGGTGGATACGAAGTAATTTTAGATCTTGTTAAGTTTTTAGGTTGCTTGGGAAAAATTCTTTGCTTTGAAACTGGCCCGATGATGACATATGAGAAAGAAAATACACTTAAGAAGTCTGGCTATTCAGTTGTTACACCTAATGGTTTGCATAATATTAAGGTAGACCTAACTGTAATTTATAACTACACCTCTAATATGTTCATGGAAGATCTGAACTTGTCTTGATTTATTTTTTTATAGAAAAATGACTTTATCTCCCACAGGAGCCAAAATGTGTGGATGGCAGATCTGATGAGCCCACAGGGTTGTCTATCATGAGTTCATTTAGTTGTTTTAGTGTTGCTCCTCACAGCTATCACAAGCAGAGCAGGAGCTCCAGCTCCTGCAAACTCATGCTCATCTTTTGACGTGCCTTTTGCCCCGGTTTCTCAGAACTACTGAGCCTGCAGCCAGGTTCAGAGTCTGTTTTGATTTTTAGCAGGTTTTACTAAACAGAACTAGCACTTAAAACAAACTCGAGAGATGGTGGTTAGCTGCTCTTCTGCCTCCAGCAGCTTGGTTTCTTTGGCTTTAAAGTCTGGACTTTAGCCTAGATGAGTAAGAATGAAATGAAAAAGAGTCATATAAAAGTCTTTATCATCAAAGGCGTCTCTGTATGTGTCAGCCTGACAGAAATGAGTTGACTAGCATGTTTCTTATTGCTGCCCTCCGCCCTCGCTGCATTCCGGGCAAAGGTCCCCGTACGTCGGCCTCTTTTAACAGTGATACAGACGGATCGGAGGGACGTAAGCCCATCAACAACTCATTGGCCCATGTGGTCTTAATAATCCACCCCTACCCCCAAGTCATAATTAGAACAATCAAAGCAAAGCATGATTGTTTTTGTCTCTCACACGCACACACACACACACACCCACAGAGAGCCCTTATAAAGTCCTCTGAGACCAAGAGGAAGGGATATAACTGGAAGGAGGGTGGAGTGAAGGGGGTTCCTTAGCTTTGAGTCAAGCGTTGGGATTATTGGGTCATGCTTTGTTACCCAGCTGTAGAAAAACCCCTTGTTCACAGACAGAGAGGAGGGTGGGGGTCGGCGGGGGCGTAAGGTGTACGCATACGAGTTTGTTGCCGCCTCTGAGATGTTAAAGCTGTTCTGGTTGTCTGAAGCTTCGGTGACTGACAAAATGAGGTGAAGAAGTTTTAATGTCGTTCAATGTTGCCTTTAAGTTGCAAAGCTGCAAAGTGCAAAAAAAAGAGGCTCACAAAAGTGTTTTAAACCAAAAGAGGCAGAAAATATCGTTGAATAATGTCCCCTCTTTAAAAATACATTTCTTCTACACTGTGCAGTGATGTTGTTGAGAAACCTTGCTGCCAAGTCTTTGAACCTTTCCACCAAAGATCTTTGTTGCTGTTCTATTTACTCAGTATAAGTTGGCATGTGTTTTTGTGTAAAGAAGTGTTTGGGGGCTGGCCTGTCTTGCTAATATTTGCTCAGATGTAATTTCCTGGCAGGATGGCCGCAGGGTTCCTCATTGCGAGAAGGCTTCCAAACCTCTGGGGTACTTCTGCCTTTTGGTTATTCGAGAGTGTCTTTTGATAAGACCCACACCGAAGGCAGGAGGAGGCGGTGAGCTCATCCTCGGTTGCCTCATCTCCCATCGTTCGTCATCTCTGGAGTCTCCGCAACTGAATCTGCTAACCCTGCTTACTTTTCATCTCAGCAGTGTAAACTTTGGTATCTTACGAAATGTGTGTCTCTGTATATTTGTTGTGTCCATTGGGCTCTTAGATGTTTGTTTGGCCTACTCTGATCGCTAAAAATATCACTCAAACCTAGATCAAATACCAACCTTGACCATTTTTGTAGCAAAGGCCTGTGAGTCAGTTCAAATGCTGCTTTTTAAAGGTTTCCTCTGCTCTCTGATGTTTCTGCACTGCTGGTTGAGACGGTGTTAGTGGTTTTACCAGGAGGAAGGTGGGAAACTGGGAACAGTCAGTCATGACTTTGAGGTCAACCAGTTGTGGGCTGGAAGTCAGCAGTGTTTCCACACTGTCGGGATCTTGGCTCATGTTCTTTTGGGTAAACATGAGTAACTTCTGTTTAAAGTTGACCTACTATGTGTGGGGGATTAAGAGCGGTTTATAGATGCTTCGATTATACCTGCAAATGCCAGAGGAAATCTTCAAGCTGTAAGTATGTCACAAATAGTAGCTGGTACTAAATATTAACACCAGAGTCTACAGCAAAGACAAGTTTCTAATTTCTAAATACCTTAAAAGCATTGGAGCTTTTGAGTCACTGCTGGCCTCCACAACTGACTTTTCAGCTTCAACTTGCAGCTGTTTTCTCACAAAACCACAAACTTTCCCAACTGGACCAAACGGTGTAAAAAGAAATTAGTTTGTATTTAAAACAACAACAAAAGCAACTGCTGCTAAAACAGAACCGTTTACTGCAGTTATAACAACTTTATTTATTGCATGTTTATTTATTTTTTCCGTATTTTTTTTCACATAAAAATAAGTGAAAATGTAAAATGAGCACTTGATAAATGTAGTGGCTTTTAAAGGCTGATGGATTCTCTGCAAAAACAGGTAGATGTGTTCTCTTTCCCTGGAGTCTGAACAAAGTGACATCATTGCGTTCTTGCAGCCCTTGTCTGGGAGCTCTTGCAGTTTTCTGACGTGCACCTGAATCATACTTGACTTTGTTGTGACGTAGTTTCTAGATCTGAACGCCTTCTTCACACTGAACGCAGCAGAAGTTGTACGAAGTTTCGGCGTAGAGTTTCTTTCCTTTGACAACAAAATTTGTATGTTTCAAGTTACTTAAAAGGGTTAAAAAAAAACTATGAAGAAGTAACAATGGTATTGTTGGCTTTTAAAGCTAGTTGGCTACAATTAAGCCCAGGTGTGTTTTTGTTTTCTGGTCAGAGGATCAATGTTTTCAGTTCGAGTGAAATACAGTTTTTAACCCGGGATACGGTTCTAAACCAGTGTAGAAAATTACAGCATAAGAGAGTATAAGTATTTTTTAAGGCTGAAAACAAACTGGTCAAACTATTTGTTGGTGTGCTTTCTCAAAACCCTGTGTATCTTGCTCATCCAGCCATTTGTGAAGAAGCTTTCATTATTCTTTTATTATTATCCTCACCGACTCATCTGTACCAAGAAGTGACACTTTTTGAACTGACAAGTGCCTTAAGCATCACGGTTGTTGTATCTGTACCTGAGCACAAAACAGTAAAGCACTCCTCGAGGGTGTTTCCTTCTCCTCTGTACGTTCACTCGAATGTCGGTGGTGCCTACATTTTACCCACTTAGCACTCAGCCACACTCCAATGGTCAGCTGCTCTACCGACTCACAGAACAGGGAACAGATATTTAATCAGCGTAATTAATTCCACGCCAGCCGAGCTCAAAAAGAGGCAATCAGCGAAACAAATCATCCCTGCATTCTTGTTAGCTCTTAGAGGACCGTGAGAGATGAGTCCATTAAGAAGACGCGCTGACTTTTAGACTCATCAAAGGCGGCCGCACCTGCACGCACGCAAGGATAGGTCTGCACCGTTACCACATTATGTAAAATTATGAATCCAAAATTCTTGTCTAGCGATCAGATTCACTCATCTGAGACACAAAAAGCATGAGGCGGTGTTTCATTCTCATTGTTGCTGCTACCAGATTTTTACTGACAGTCAAACGATTAAATCCCCCTGATGTTAAACTGCAGTTTTGACGTAACCTGGATTTATCGGACCTGGTTCTCTGCTGGTGAAAAAGCTCAACAGGATCTCCTTTTGTTGTATGAATTTTCTCAGAACAATTCACTTCTTCCTATCTCTATTTCATACCCGAGCATTGATATTTTATCCCTTCCTACTTGCATTTCAAACCCATAAACAAACCCATTTGCTTAAAGCATTGTGTATTACTATTACTATTTCTCTTGTTGGTTACAGGAATCATATAGGTGCTTGAAATCCTTGAATTTTAACAAGGTGTTTTCAAGGGTTGGAAAGTTCTTGAATTCTGGATAAAATCCTTAAAAGTGCTTGATATTGTAACTGCACAGTTCTGTAATTAAGAGCACTGTATGTTTGATTAAAAACCTCAATTTTACATTTTTATGATAAAGACACAAAATAGAGAGCTATCAGTTTGCCTTTGATAAATTGTCAGAAAGCCTCGCTGCCACTCAAAGAAGGTTTGCTCCTTTTCGTAATACCGGCATGTGAGCAGTAGACTTCACCTGATAAAAAGACCACTGGCCCAGCGGCGTGCTCTGGCATTGCTACGAAGCAGACCTACTTTGAGTAGATGACTATATTTGCTAGTCGAGCACGTCTGCGGTGAGCGGGATAATACAGGCAATTGCTGTTTTATGACCGCTGGCTCAAAACCCTAGATACAAATCATGATTAAAACGAGGACCAAATCTTCAAGTAGCTTCCTGCAACATATGCAAGAAGGACCTGCAGCTTTTTGCGATGGGAGAGACGGCGCTCTTGAGCGGTAAGCCATAGTAGTGGGAGGGTAAATTTGGGGTTGCTTGCAACTTTGCAGGTAAATTGCAAATTGATTATCGAATGATGGGTCGACCTAGGGTTTTATGTCATCTACTGCACTTTAAAATGTGCAACAACTGAATATTTTTATTGAAATTGCTAGTAAAGGTGGTTAGCTAATGGTTTAATTACAACAAAAAGTAGCTGTGGCTTGGCAATGTCAGTCATGCATGCTGTGTTTCTGATGTCTTTTGAGCTCCTTATGCCTGGATGTCCATTTCATATTAATACTATAACTTGCAGAAGTTTAATCAGTTGCACAGTATTTTAGATTGTTGATAGTCTCCCTTCACATAGGGAACGCTGTGTGAAGCTCAATGAAGAAAAGGCGCACAGAGATACAGACTGCTCCGAAGTTTGGTGCAGGAAAAGTTTGAAAATTTACCTTGAAAATGCTTTAAAAGTGCTTGAATTTTACTGTAAGAAAAGTGTACGAACCCTGTGGTTAAGCATTTTTGAAGAATTGGGGGGGGATAAATGGTCATAAAGTTGCCCAAATCTTACACTTACTTTTATATTTGTGAATGTTATTTTCTGAAAACGTTTATTACTACCTACTTTGATTTGTTTTGATTTTGATCCATGTTTGTCTGACCACTGATCAACCACTAAGAGAAAACTGAGCAGCTTTCAGCTGAAAGTCCTTTCCTTGCAGCAGACTATGGGTGGTATATAAGAAATTACCTTAAATCATGAGCTGTCAAAGTGGGTAATAAAATGTACCTCTACTACACTTGGGGGTTGGTTTATTTCTAGTTAGAAATTAAACAAATTCCCCAAATTGTTTTTTTCACTTTGAATTTAAGAAACTGTACGTTCTGTGGGCTATGAGTATTTTCATCCAAGCGGTTTGCCATGCATGGCAAAAGGATGGGACACCATTGCTTTAGTTGCCACACAGGAAAACACAGCAAACTAAAGCTCTTCCTTTTTAGTTTTTTCCTGTTGATCTGTGTTTTTAGTTTGCTCAGCCTGATCTTTGCTTCTGGTTTTAAGTACGCATACTTCCCATTGCAGTTACCATAGAAAAGTGAACATAATTACGCTTTCTAAAACTACGACCTTTATGCTTTACACACTGTGACTTAATGAGTCCTCTTCTATTGCTGTGTGATTCAGGCTTTCCTCTGCTTTTTGTTGAGACCTGACCTCAGGTGTTTCACCCACAGTTGCTGTCTCAACTACAGCCTTGTTTGTTGCAGCAAGTAGGAACGCCCCCCCCCCTGCTGGTACAGTTTGCTCAGCTTTGTACCTCAATTACATCTTCTCCTCCAAAGTGTGTATGAAAGATAAACCCAGAGCAAACCAACACAGTTTTAGAGCACCTTTCATTTTTCTTGAGCCTATTTATCTTCTACGTTTGTCTGTGTTTGGATGGGCAATTATCAGCAAAGATCCTTGTTCTTTTAGGTCTTGAAGCTGAGGGCCTCCTGTGTTCAGTTATTGTGCTGCTCCACACCTGTCTTTTATTAGCTTTTTGAGTGTGTGTGTGTGTGTTTACTGTGGTTGTTGTACACCTTTGGCCCCCTCCACGTCTCTTAAACAAGCCGGACTGGGCGGGAACATGGAGGCTTTCAGACTGGATTATTATGTCCTTGTTTGGTTGTAATTGCCTAACAAATGTTGGAAGAAAGAAGAGAAATAAACAAAGATGGCGGGGAAGAGGAGGGGTCATTTAAAATGCAAAGCGCGACACAAGCAAAGGTGGACATGTGATATGATCAGAAAAATTGTGGGCGAGAAATGCAAAATTAAAACACCACTTCTTTTTGTTATTAAATAAAATTTCATCAAGTATTTTTTT
The DNA here is from genome assembly GCA_036173005.1 of Crenichthys baileyi. Taxonomy (NCBI): domain Eukaryota; kingdom Metazoa; phylum Chordata; class Actinopteri; order Cyprinodontiformes; family Goodeidae; genus Crenichthys; species Crenichthys baileyi. The sequence continues at coordinate 157,125 of JAHHUM010000072.1, read as the reverse complement.
TAAATATAAAAGCACCCGCTAGTGCAACACGGGAACCTTAAGATGGCCTAAAAGATGGAAATGAAATGCTAATTAAGACAGACTTGTTATTTTATTCATGTTTTTACCAATCTGAGCTGAGGTTCTAGTTTCTTGAATAAATAATAACAGCTAAATTGTCTTGCAAATAGGAGGTCACCCCAAATGAAAATTCATCTTTTGTTGTTCAGGGCTGAATGTTATTACCATTTTGCCATCTTTTAATGGGGAGAAAACTAAATTTAGCCTGTTGTCCTTTGCTATACAGTTTAAGTGACAGCTGTATAGAACCAGAACATCATTTTTTTTCATCAACTGCAGAGCACCGTCGGATTTCCCTCTTTACAGTTAAGAAATCCAGGTTTATTTAAAGAGCTAAAACACGTCCTGAGCAGTGTCCTGATCAACTGAAAGTATCATTTAAATTTACTTATTCTATTTACTCTATGTGGTCCATGGGCTGAAATGTGTGGCTTCAGTAGACCAGGGTCCCAGAAATCATCTTTGCTTATGCCTGTACTTTAATGACATTTTCAAGAAGATGCCAAAATAATCATCTTAGTTTCCTATCATAATTCCTGTTGATTCCTTTAGAAACTTTTCAACTCTGCATATTTTTGGAATTTTGCCACCCTACTGTCCATTCAGTTGTTTCTTAAGAACCCACTGATAAAGGTTTACACATCTCGGTGTTGTCAGAACATGACTGTAGCTCTCTTGACCCCATGGTGGAGGAGTTTATTGAGGCTCCCCTCCAAAAACTCTAGCCTGGATGTTAAGAAAAGCTGTATGGCAGAACAAGAGTGGGGCTTTGTATCGGTAAATACCTAATCTATTATGTGTTAATCATTAAATCTGGTTTGAGAAAAAAAAATCCTGCTCAATTTATGCAGTAATATAAAAGTGCACAGATATTCCTGGCATAGCCACAAGAATCTAAAATCAATTCAGCTTTTTCCAGGTGAAATTGAAAAGAAACCTTTACAACATTTGAGTTAACGTTTTCTTTCAGATCTTGCTTTCTTTATCGTAGATGTTGTTGTAAAGACCCGACGCCACTTTAATGTAAAAACAAGGCAACCCCCTCCACTTGTGTAGCCCAGTATTGCTAGAATGATGCTTTAAAACCAGAAAATTCCTTTTATGTCCGCATTGATCAAACCACACTTGTGTTGGCCTGCCCTGGTTGGTTCTTGATCTGTATGCTAATGCTTTCCGTCCTTCTCTGAATGCTGTAAATTTGGTGCTTTAATGTGTTGCTCATCTTGCGTTCGAATGCGCAGTCATAGATCATAGATTTTAAGCACAGATAGTCATCACTCTTTCGTTCACTGTCCTTATTAGTACACACAAGGCTGTGTATTGCAGGGAGTGTGTGTGTATTGTGTTCTTTTCTAATCTCCGCAGCATCGATAGGCCTTTACAAAGGCAGAGCTATTACTGTTAGTGAAACGGATGAGGAGCCCTCTGTGTGAAGTGCGAGTTATATCTGGATTTGAAACTATTTCCATACATTTAGTTGAGTTTGATCTCAGGAAATCTGACAAAAAAACTAAATATTTTTGTCTCTTTTAGAATCAGTTGTGAATATCATTGTGTATAGATGTTTTTTATAGTGCTGACATTTCAGGTTGCTGCATTCAAGAGTAAAAAAAAATAGATTCACCAACAGTGACCTCTTAGAACGATATAAATTTTCAGGTGCCGAAGGTTTTTCTGTTTCTGGTGCTATTCGCCTCTCTTCACCTCTGCCATTTTCTCTCCCCAAATGTGTGAATAAGGTTTAAAAGGAAGCACTTAGTGCTAAAAGTATGAATAATCATATCAATTGAAGACCAAGTTGCCTATTATAGTGATTCAGACTGTCAATGTGCATTAGCAAATGGACCTGGTAGTCCTGTGTGGCTGAATAATTCAAAGTCCTTCTTTGTGTAAGGCTAAAACGTGACCAGTGCACACGCTTCTTTTTTTTTTTTCCACCATCAAATGTCCTTAAACGTCTCAGCCATTACCATTTTCCTTTACGGAAGTGGTCATTACGACTTAGTCAATTGCAATAAGCACACATTGAACAGCCGCTAATGTTCTATTGTACCCTGAAGTACTGCTGTTCTTTTTGTTTAATGTGCAGTGTGTATTCTTTAGGTCATATTTTTTGAGTTACATTAACTGGGAAGGAAACTGGATTGGATTTTCACATTTATCTAGCAGTACTGTAGTTGAACACTTGACTGTTTTCCTCACATCTGCATTCTTTGCATTTGTTTTTGTTTGGGGCAAAGAGAAATGTATACTCATGTATGGGGTGTATTGATATTTCATTCAACGATATTACTTGTAAAAGTAAAGTCTGACTCATGAAGCTCTAAGTACAGTGAATTAATATTATGAGCCCGGTTTGCTTTTATCTAAACACCTTGTGTTTATTTTTGAGACCCTTATTTTGAGGAAAGAAAGGAAGTTGTGCCTGATTTTCCCTTTTCGTTTTCGACTTCTCCTAGCTGACAACACTCTGTTACATAAACTCTGGAGGAAGTCTCCACCTCCTTTTTAAATTGTTTCTGTAGCAACACTTTATATAACTAGTAACTTAAAAGTGATTTGTATACACTGAGAATAACCTGGTTGGCTAATGCTTAGCTAGTAGCAGTTATTTAGTTAGCATTAGGTTCATAGCTAGTTGCACTAAAGTGCTATTTTACAAATATTTTGAGTTTGACAGCATTTGACCTTCCCAAAATCTAAATTACTTGTATTAACCAAACCTGAAGTGGGTTATTCTACACTGGGCAAACATTCTTTAAAACTAAGTTTTTTGTTTTTCTGTTTGTATAGACATAAAACTAAACATATTCATTTCTTTTCTGGCATTGGGACCGCCTTCGATTTAGAGAAGCATAAAAACTGCAACTATTAACACTGATTACAGATTCTTTAAAACGTTTTGTAATGTGGACACTTACTTTTCCCAAAACTATTCTTATTATTTCTACTCGTTCCATGAAGCCAACATTTCATGCTGTCTTGTGCTGTCGCTTTGTAATGCCAATAGGTAAAGTTTTTTTTTTTGTCCTCAGTTGTGATTTATCATTTGAAGTTTAATATTTATTGCCTTAACGGTATATTTTAACTTTTAACATCGAATTGTTCAAACTGATAGATTTTTTTTTTTTATATCATGAATGATGTTTAGTCATATTTGCTGTTTAATTGTACGTTTTTATGTGAGTCAGGTCTCCTGAAGGATTTCTTTTCTTGGATATAACTCATTGGCTTTCCTCTTATTCTGACTCACCTATCGTTCTGAGAAGGCCTGCTTGGGTCATGCTGTTCTATTGATGGCCTTTTCTTCTATAAACCATCAACCCTGCAGTTGGTAAAGTGGAGATATAACTAATCTCATTGGATTGGATCATGAACTTTAGAAGCAAATATCTCCAGTTTCTCATTTCAGGGTACAGCGTTCTGCCTCATTTTCTGCAATTTACCTCCCTTTTTCTTTGCTTGTCCCCTCGCATCCCTCCCCTCTGCACCTCCCCTGCTGCTAATAACCGCACTCTGTGTGGTTTCTTTAGTGGAGAGGGCCTGCTATGGCCCATTAGGCCGGCGTCTCACCGCCAAATGAATGGTGAGATGACTGCAGAGGGAAGAGGGATAGGAGAGCAGGAGACAAGGATGAAAAAGGGACGGGTGAGAAGAGGGAGCAAAAGGAGAAGGAGGGGAGGAAGAGGAGGGTGTGTGGGTCTGGAGGGAAAGGGTGGGGCGGGAGGATGTGTGAAGTAAGGAAGACGTGACAGGAGGGAGGAAAGAGGAGAGCTGGAAGGAAAATGTAAGAAGTACATAACCAACCTGTCACCTCTGGCTCTACCTTCCCCCAACACACACACACACCCACTCCACAGTGACCAAAAGCCAAAGGGGTGGGAGGGACCTCATTAGGCTCTCAGCAGTCCATCACACACACAGAGAGAGCGAGCCTACAGAGCCCTGTGGTAGGGGGATGGGGTGCCTGCGGAAAAGAGGGGAGTTGAGGGAGAAAAGAAATTGAATTGATGGGAGCAGTCAAGTGCAGCAACACACACATGCACTCGGGGGGAGTCATAAGGGACCAGCTCCCACCACACACACACAGCCTCTCTCCTACACCAACATGATTAATGTGGTCAACAGCCGTGAGGATCAGTCTGGTCAAGACCTCTCACCCTCTTACATGCGCGCACACACACGCTCATGCACACACACGCTCATGCACACACACGCTCATGCACACACACGCTCATGCACAGAAACCTTCTATCGGCTTCCATTCTCTCTCTCACTCACTCACTCTCTCACTCACTCGCGCACTCCTCAACCCAGCCAGCCATCTCTAGTCTTCTCGCACCCAAACAAAGATGGCGGAGGTAGATCTGCCACACTGGACCTTTTTTCTTAAGTGTTACAGAATTAAATCTCATTGTTATATTATACCATTCACATCATGTGGATCAGCGGGTTATGTAGTAGAAACCAAGTGTATATTTGGAATGTGTTGTTTTCTGCTCCTTTTGACCTCATTTTAAAACACCAAACAGATATGGAAACTAGCTAAATAAGTATTCAAACACTATTAACAATTCTGGACCATCGAGTGTTGTCAGTAAGACGTCTTAGTATGATGCATTCATGATTTGGAACAAGGATTGGATTTTTGTATCCCACCAACTAGTCGCCTATTACGACCTGATTGTCATAAAATCTCTCAGTGCATCTGTTCCCAGCATAGAATGGAAAGAAAAGTTGAGACTATTTTGCTTTGCTTGGAAACGTCCCTGCACTGTAAAGTGAAGTTTTGAGCCATCTGAAAATGACTGAAGCAGTCTTGCACTGCAAGCATGCAAAAGTTACTACCGTAAATTCCGGACTATAAGCCGCTACTTTTTTCACACACTTTGAACACTGCGGCCTATACAACGGTGCTGCTAATGCATGTTTTTTTTCATGCCGCCAAAAACATTTTGCCTGGTAACAGTGGACCAATCAAATTGATGAGTAGTTCACAGAGGTCCAATGAACTTGTGCGATAAATCAAGCGCACTTTCACAATTCAATTACCGGTATTGTGAATCAGGCATTTATATTCACCCTCATCAACATGGAAAATCACCAACGGGTTTTGAAAGGCTGTACTGCTGCGTGATTAAGGGGACCAGGTGCGCTCAAGTTAGAGCGACAACGAAGAGGCTGAAATGAGTGATGAGATCCTGAGGCTGTTCAATTCGGACACTGAAGAACAGGATGGTTTCAGTGGGCAGGAAGAAGATGAAGGCGATCAATGACTTTTGACCTGGTAGGCTGCAGTGTATATCAGTTAGGAGATACTGGAATGTTGTTGGTGCACTGTTCAGTAAAAAAGCATTAGCAACGAAATGTGTGTGTTACTGATAACGTACGTATATTTAAAGGTAGCCGTGTTAGCCACTGTTTGAAAAAAAGCATTTGCAATATGCATTTGTTTATATTACCATACGGATTAAATTAAAAGTGAAAAATTCCTCACGTGTAATATCTTTCAGTGTAAATCATATTACAATGTGGGACACCCGCGGCTTAACATCCGCTGCGGCCTGTACAAGTACAAAATTGGTTTTCTTTCTAAAATTAGAGCATGCAGCTTTTAATCAGGTGCGCTTTGTAGTCTGGAATTTACTGTACTCATTTTAAGGCTGTAAATTATATATTCTGTAGTTAATTTTTTGCAAGATTTTGAGTGTGTGTATGTTTGTACTTGGTCAAAAGAGGGTATTTGTCAGTGACCTTAGTTATTGTAGTAGTTGTCATGGTGTAAAAGGATTAGGAGACTTTACCACTGCCTTACACAACATTCCCATTGTATGGTGTGGATGTGTGTGCAGGGGCCCATCCATGGACGTTTCTCTTGATGCCTTCCTGTTTTCTATACCCAAGAGGAGCGCAGACCACATTTACTGTGTGTCTTACTACCCACCAACTCGGAATGCTTCTGCAGCTGCAATTTTGTTGCAGGAATGAGCTTTGTAGAGTTATTGCATTGGTTTCACTTTGATCAGTTGGGAAAATACTGGTGAAGATTCAAATGTCTACACCCAGTTGCCTGATCAGATTTAGCCTCGTTTTGATTTTAAATATATTTTTCCACATAAATATTAAATATTGCCTCAAAAAGAGGGCATAAGGCGTGCTAAGCACTTTTTCTGCCACAGCAGCAGAAAAATGGTATTTTTTGTGTAAGTACTGTGCACTATATAGTGTGTGCATAAATCAATGTTTAAAGTATTGCCTTATCAGTAGGATGAAACACCACCACTGTAACAATAGGATTAAAGCTGCTCTTATGAAAGAAGCAATTAAATGCTATCTTATCTCATCTGCTTTTAATGCCAAAAAGCACTTTCATAGTTTTGAAGTTTAGTCCTCTTCTTTTTTTGGAGTCATCTGCAGGTTCCTGCACACAAATTTGTGGACAGTAGGAAACTGCTACGATAGCTCCGTGGTTTTGTTGTCTATAAACATAGGCTGACATGAGTCTCCTGGTATAATAACCTTGAATATAAATGGTTTCATGATATTCACTCTCAAATAAAAAAGAGTAATCTAACTCTTTTTTTTTTTTTTTTTTTTTTTTTTTTTTACAGGCAAAAAGTAAAAGTTCTTCCCAGTGCTGCTAAAATAATACAGTCTATTGCAGTTATGGTAAAACTTTGGTTTTAATACAAAAGCTTAGACAAAAAGTTGTCTGATTACCAAATGTAGATTAAAAACAGTGTTATCTTATAATAGCAATGGCGGTGCTCCTTTGATTTAGATTTTTATCAGTTTTTTTCAGTGAACATCAATATCTTGTGTGTTTTCGTGTAGGAGCCTTCTTTTAGCCAGCTGGCTAGCAGTGTGCAGCAATAGGTGGCAGGGGAATGGCGCTGTAATACTCAATGGTTCTTAAAGTCTGGTAACTCTGGTCACTGCAGCTTTTTCACTAGTTTTGTATAATAGAGAATTTTGGGGGTTTTGAAACCCTAACTCTTTAAATCCCTGGCATACCTTCATATTGCTAACCAAAGCTTCTGTTTAGCCTCGGCTTGACTCGCTTTTTAGTTATCCATTCCTTACTCATCTCTTTGTCTTCCTCTGTCCATTGAGGCCTGACATTAAAGAATTAAAGGTATTCAGCATTTCTAAGATAACCTATTTGTGTCTGACCATTTGGTTGTCTCTAAAAGAAGATGGCTGATCTCCTTAGTATGGTTTTTATGTGAACTATTTTCCACTTCTCTAGTTTCTTATGCCTGTGATTTATTTTTCAACAATTGAAGAGAAAACTGATTTTAACTGAGCTTGGATTTAGAATAGCTTCTTTTCTTTCATTAAAAATTGTATTGGGTTTAAAAGAAAGCAAATGCTAAGCAAAAGAAAGAAGAAGCTAGAAAGTTATCAATGATTTCTTGTTTTTAGGCATTTTCCCATTACTTTTAATCTATGAATCCCTTTTCAGTCGCTCTTTGGCCACTGACATGTTATTTAAATGAAAATAGCCACAGACGTTGTTTGTCACTTTAACAAACAAACCATGTTAAATAGCTGCTTTGGCCATGTTCATGACTACTAGCTCTTTCCCTGTAGGTACAACAACATTCACCTATCAGTTCATATTTCCAGCACAACACATGCATCCAGCCTCCCACACCTGAACAGTTTTCCCCATACGGTTAACTAGCAGCAAAATCTCAATTATACGACATGGTGGTTCCCATTCTGTTTAACCACTGCCTTTGTTGTGGAGGTCTATAGCCTATAGGGTGGTACACCTTAGCATGTACAAAGACTGATTCATGCAGATAGCCTAAAGAAACCGAGCTTGCTCTTTTCCCTTTTTCACTCCCTTCTCTTCACCTCTAACTAAAAACAAATTCAGAAGAGAATTTCCTTCAGTTTTGGTGGTTGCATTGTCAAACAAGAATCTACTTGGCAGATAATGTTACTTTTGCCCAAGCATTTGCGTGAAACTACATGAAGAGAAAAAAAACCTACTCTGCCGGTTTTCAACAGGGTTTGTTATTCATGCTTTTTCAGGTGGTCTGCATCCTCATATTGAATCTCTGAGGTGAAACCAGGCACTTTTTACTGTGTTGCCAGGTGATTCAGCTGGCTCAATAGACAGCAAGGAAATGGTGAGCTCAAGGGTAGATAATGCTTTTGACATCAAAAACCTGCAAAGCCAGGTTGGAGTCGTCTTCCAAAAGCTAAGAAAGGCCATAGAAGGCCTGCTAGGAGGGGCTTTAATGCTGCTGACACTTTGTGAAAAGCTGCTGCTTTATCATTAAGGGAGCTACATTTCCCATGGCAACAAGATACAGAAATGAATCTCTTAAATGAGGTATGTTCTTTTGAAATCCAGAGGTATGACCCTTCCAGCAAGCCAGGCGGAAGAACAAAGGGCTGATATCCTCGTGTGCAAGAAACCAAAGCTGCAGGGCTCTTAACTTAAAAGACTGATGGCCTCAGTAAATAGTGAGGCTAAATCTACTGTTGATAATCTTGATCATCAATTTTTAAAGGACAAAGTGCCACAGAGACTACAGTAGAAGTACATGCACTGATGAGTAATTCATAATCTGCTTTAATTGAAACTAAAAAAATAAAACCCCAGAGTGGCTAATTAAAAAGCCAGTATTTTCCCCTTTCTTATAGTAAAATTAGTCGGTTAAGCATTAAATTGGGGTCTGACAGTACTTTGTTCGGTGTATTGTTCATTCTGTATTATACATTTAAAAACACCAGCTGAAGCAATGAGTGGTAAGGGGTCAGGATTCGGAATAAAGGGATAACAAAAGCCCTGTTGATGGGAATCGTCATAATGGCATTGCTAATGAAAAGGACCAGATTGTTTTAAGTTGATGCACAAATAATTCAACTCCTAAGCAGCATGTGCATATGTCAGCTTCATCCAGAGCAGCAACTACAGTGTATTATACACACGTATATTCTTACGGCCTTTTGGCCCTTTCTGTCTTTGAGGTCGGATCAGTTTCTGGTACCTGATGTATTGTGTCAGGGTTCTCTGCTAACTAAAGGGGAATTTCCCTTGTTTGGCTGAATTGGAATCCTTTTTGGTCTTAAATTCGAAAGGACATTTTGTTTTGTCATAAACTGTGAACTGGCATGGAAAAGCTGCTATAATGTACCTTTCTGTTTAGTTTGTTGCATAAATGGGTAGTGTTTATACCTACACATATGCTACATACATACATACCTGATGTATACCTTGCCTTAAAGCTTGAAAACATAGAACTTGTCCATAATTCTTTTCCCAAGTTGTTGATTTGTGTTTTATTTATTTTTTTGTTACGGGGGGTTGTGTATTAACTGGTTTTGACTGTATTTGAGTAAATATATTCACCAGTGGCACAAAGGTTTTCAGGAAATAATGGCTGCTGCCCAACTATTCCAGTACTGGACTTTGTTACTCTTTAGAAGTTTCTTCACTTTTAACACAGTTCCTCTTGGTCACCATAAATAACATCTGCCTGCGTGATCTTATAAAATTCTTGAGAATTGCTCAAAGCAGATCTGTTCCTAGAACTAACATGGTAAAGCTCTGTACACCCTAGAAGACACAAGAACTCTGAAAGTCATCTTTGTCCTTTCCTGTCTGAAAGCTTCCTGTAATATCCGTTAAGAGCCTGACTAGATCAAACTTAAGTGCCCGAAGGCAAGAAATTGGCTCTGATCAAACTAACCCCGGACCTCGAGCTACTTTATAATTGGAGGTGTTTGTAGATGTTCATACAAGGAGTCCGTACTTTTTTCCCCTAAATTCCAAAGGTATGTACATATTCTTTGATTTTGAAATAAGATCAAAACTACATGTGAGTTTTCTACTAATTGAAGGAGAGCAGGCAGAAACTTAAGAGCTCACAGGCCCACATGCAGTGCTGTCGCCGAGGACTCTGCGCTGTCTCTCCAAGCTCTATTCATTAATTCATTTCTTATTGGGACAGAGATAACAGGATTAGTCTTCCAACCATCCAGGAGTCTGCAGGGAGGAAGGGGACCCTTTAACCCCTTTCCCTCCTGCAGACAATGGCTCTGTGTGTGCACGTGATTGTGTTTGATTGTGACTTTGTGATTGTGTGAGTTTGTGTCCTTGCCAGATGGGACCAGTGCCTCTTCAAACTCTCGAGCTCTCATCTTTCTTCTTTTTGGTTGGTGGCCAGTCATGTAGTTTTTTTTTTTTTTTCTAGTGTTTGCTGGCTTCCAGTTGGCCTTTTGGCAAAACCAGGCAAAGGAACAATTTTAACCTACTTATTTTATGTCATGTTTTTCAGATTAGTTCTTGCTGCACAAATATACGGCTGTGAAGTACTTTTTTAAGTGCGATGTTTATGGAGATGCACCAATCGGTGAACTGTGGCTGATTTGTAATCTGTTTTTTGTAAAGCTGCAGATACAGATTTTAGCTTATTTGATTTCTCTTTAAACTTTCTAAGCTCTCTCTGGTCATTCATAAGCCACAAAACGAGCTAGCAAGATTCTACACCAGACTTTTAAAAGCTAAACAGGCTAAGACAACGTTAACTTAAACTGTAGTTTATTTAGTTGGCAGTGTATCAAAATAACTTTTAATATGTTAATAATTGTTGCTTTTTGGTTCTCATAGTAACCAATGCCTAGTCTGTAGTCAGACTTGTTTGGTTAAAGACCATATTCCTCTAATCAGAAGCTGCCATACACACTTGTAGATGGTCAATTAAAGCTATGTTCCAGCAACATCATGATGAGACTTGTTGCACAGTTGAACCTGAACGTAAATCTCCAGGTGGTAGTTTGTTCCATCTTCCAGTTTGCTCTTGGATTCCTTCCCTCTTGCTGCAGCGCTCCCCCTCCCACCTAACCCTACACCACTCTCCCAGCCCTTCCCTGTCTCAGTTGAGACACTCAATTGCTTCTTCTCCATGTCACTGTAAGCATGCGTCCCAGGAATGCAATCGCATATTGCATTCCAACACACACACACACACACACACTTTCTCACAACCACCCAGTGCCCTGCCAGCTTTGCGGGTCATTGTATTTGGCACGTGGCCACTATCTTCCCAACATTACACACACACTTGTACACACTCACACAGAGAACATGCACTCGCCCCCTGCCTGACTCCAAGTTTGGCAGACATCTCCTGCTGAGTAAGGAAGCCCTCCCTCTCTCCCTGTTGCTCTGTCTCTTTTTGTCTCTCCTGCTCCTTTTAGCACCCTTTCCCTCTTTGTCCATGCTGTAGGCTCACTTTTGTCTGTTCTTTCTTGCAAGTCCTGAACCCGCAGAGAATGAGTAAACCCCAGACACTCCCATGTTCTCCTCATTTCCCGATTCCAGTTGCAGTCCTATCAGATCCCTCCAAAGGTGCCGTCAGCTGTATCGCCGCACCGCTAAGCCCCACTGCGGGCTTTTGAATTGACATGTCGTAACTGGATGTGCCAACGTAAGCCTGGCCATTAGTCATGTTTTATTCTCCTGTCGGCAGTAATGTCTCAACAAATAAGAATTAGAGGTGGGGCACGGCAATTCATGATGCCGCTTTAAGCCTAAGATGGTGTTTCACAATGGAAGGTAGTACATGGGCAGTTGCCCAATGTCCTTTCTATGATTCGGATTTTAATAATTACCTTAGGCAGCTCTCATGAAATGGGACCTGTGCTTAGGAACGATGAGTAAAATTTGCAAAGAATAGTAGGGTTAGAATTCACCAAGCATACAGTTGATTACGGGATATTGACACCAAAGATATCTGAGTCAGCAGGACAATTGTTAAGCAGCTCTCTTTCTGTACAATAGATAACTGTTTTAAGGCTTATAAAAAGTAGGGCAGACAGTGATGTTTCCTTTTTTTAATGTATTATTGTTCCATCTAGGCCAGTTACTAGATATACCTAGGCTTTCAAAAGTTATTGTCTCACTATCGATGATTTCCGAAGTCCTTCTTCATAAGATGCTAGAAAAGGTCCTGGAGTTCTCTCCACCTTTTTAAATTAAAACTTGTATCATGAAAAATAAATTCCAGTTAACTTTAGTTAACTTGGTTACAATATTTATTACCTTAAGTTGACCAAATTTGATTAAACTAACATTTTTTTCAGCTCGAGCATGTAACTTCACTTCAGTGTTCACAACTTCAATACCATTTTAGTACGAACACACATGAGGCTAGCTGTAGACATTCTTCAGTTTTCTCTAGACTTCATCCTTAGGTATTTTTTTTCCCCCCAGAAAATTCAGCATCTGAAAAAAGAATTGTGCCATGAAGGATTACTGTATGCTGTACTTTGGAGCAGCAGCTGGTGTCCAGACCTTTCTTGTTTTGATTATATTCATTTAAATCTCCTGGTGGAATATGTCAATGATCTTGTTAAACCATGTACTTACCGTGAATGAGGAGCTGGTGGTGGATAACATGACAAGAACATTGTAATTTGAATTCCCTAAACAAACTGCAAAAGGCCAGATTCAGGAGCAGAATCCTCTTGAGGGTTTTACGGAAACGGGTGAATGTCCCAGTTTTGTGCCTTGGTCACAGTGGAGTGAAACATTTTAAACATCCAGCACTAACCCTGGTTCATCTTAATTTCGTTGATTAAAAACTTTCTCTGTGGTTATTGTCAACAACCATTTTCAGGATCAGTGCTTCTCCTTGACCACCTATTGCTACACATTGCTGGTCAGCTGGCTTAACAAAAGCTATTACACATTTCTGTCATCTTAAAAGAAAGACAAAGTTGTCTGTTTGGAAGTATTTCCAGTCAGGAAAAATACGGATAGTTTTGGTGTGGAAACTACTGGCACATCACACATCACTGTTATTTTAGTAAATCAGTTTTAAAACTGCATTTGGCAACCAACAAGCAACATTTCTGTTAAGCAGATAATTGCAGGATCTTACTGAGCATTTAACCTGATTAGTCACACTAAAAGGGTTTTTTGACTTATGTTTTTATGTTTTTCTTCGTCAGATGAAAACTTCCCAGGCTTTTATTCACATCATCAAACCCTAAGCGATACTTGAGATGGAAAGCCATTGCCAAATATCGGCCCAGCTTCTGTATGGTAGTCAGCAGTCGTTAAAAGTTGTTCGTCTCCGATTCTTACCACAGATTTTAGATGAAAGTGGATCCTTTTGGGTTTTTTGAGTTGCAGCCTGTCTGTCTTCACTTGTATCTGATGGTCTCAACTCATTTTAAGTGCTAACTTTTGCTAAAGCTACAGTTAGCTTTATACCTGAGAAAGAAAAAAAAAACACAAAGCATGCGTGTGTGTGTGTTTCATTGTCATGCCAAGGACAAGCAGGCTTATCCAGTGCCAAGTGGTGCCAAGCCAACTGGCTTTCGTTCAGGCTTTTGTTTTGTGCAGTGCTCTATATTCAGTCTGCAACACACATTGTTGTGAAGAGTCTTTCAGTCAGTCACCCCCTACCCCTGCTGCCTTGGTGTGTCTGTTTGTATGTCTGTGCTTTTGTGTGACGATGACCTTGATGTTGCAAGAAAACCAGAAACACAAGTGGGCCGAGAGAGAGAATTAGAAATTAAACCCTGCGGCGTGTAATTACCTCCTTAACCGTCTGTGGTGTTAAACTTTGGACATGTCTGTGGTTTTCACCTGTGCATACAGCAAAGAGGTGCATGGGCACTGCTGTGGTTTATTTTAGACTGCTGTTGTCTGCTGCCACTTCTCTGTAGACACAAAACAAGGAACTGAAAATGTCATTTATCAGTTTTGTTTCAGATGCCAGCCCATGTCCATCTTTAGGCCTTTCAGAAGCTTGTCCCGGGTAACTGAAGCATGTAAAGAGTTCACTCCTGTAAGGATCAAACCCATTTACCTGAATGAATGTAAAAGACTGAAACGTAGCAATGTTCAATATCTGTGAGATGAGACTAGCCTGTTACTTTTACAACAGGAGTGAGATTTCAGCCAATTACAAGAACGCTAATTGTATTACATTAAAGACTATACATTGTTTAGGGAATACACACGGAGGCTGCTGTTTACATTCAGTAATGCTAAGTGTGCAAACTGTGCTAATAAATATTTTAAAATCAGTTACAAATGGTTCTTAAAGAGAAATTAAGATCATATTGGAAATTGGCTTCAAAACTGTGTGATCGGTGCATCTTTAATTTTGTTTAAAGAAATGAAGGCTTTGTGAGCCTTTTACTGTGATGAACTGGCTGATTATTAGGCACAATAAAGCTATTATAAAACATCCTTATCATTTAACTGTAAATAACTGCCAGCTCTTTTTTTTAACACTGTTGCTAAGAAAACTGCCCAGCTGGACAAACTTGAGCTGCATTAGCAGAAAGATTATCTCAAAAGAAGTTGATTGGCTGGTTCTCTCCATGTGGTGACCCTTGAAGAGGATATGTTTGAAGTGTCTATTCATCAATATTCATGAGCAGAATACAACCCCACAGCCCCACGTCCACCCTCCCACCTTCTGCTGCCCCATGTGTCCAAAGCTGTTTTAAAATCTACATAATTTGAGTTTGAAGTGCCTTTCAGATGGCCTTCCCTGTTGTAACACTTTCCGGAAACAAGGGACACTTATTAATCAGGCTCTCATTGTGTGTCTGTAAGTGTGTGTGTGTGTGTGTGTGTGTGTGTGTGTGGAGAAGAGCCAGAAAGACAGTGATGCACTGAAGAGGAAAGACAGGTGACTAAAAGAGAGAGCTATGTAAGGAAGTACCACAGAGATAATGTGCAATATTTATACAGTAAAACTGGAAGAAATTGTGCAGCTTTTGAATTGCGGCCTAAAAAAGCAAAACCATCTGTCTGGGTGAGATTTGGTCAACCACAAACTGAAAGTGCCACATGTTTTCTGAAAACAAGATGTTCAGAGATTACCTTGTTACTTAAGGACCCTGGCTCATTTCTAACCATGTTCCCAGATGTTGTTTGGGTGCTTTATCTGGTGGCATACATCAGGACAGCAGGAGTCTTTGTTTGCAGGGGGTTCATCTACAGTTTATCTTGATGTTCTTTTTCTAAATCTGCACTTTCAGAGTTTGGCAGCGTGTCCAGGTTGGCTCCCATTGACTATGCGTTAAGCGTTTCTATGTATCCATGCTAATCTACTGTCAATCATTTAAAATGTCTTTACAACGCACATTAAGGAATCGTTTTGAAAACCAGTTTGAACCCCTTTTCATTGATTTTTAGTGTCGCCCTGGTAACAAACACAATACAATGATACCCAGACCTGTTTGTCCAAAAAAACAAAGGTTTTTTGAGCATCTATTGAACTTCCTAAAGGTATGAAGACATGGCTGATTTTGAAACTCTTTTCATTACCAGACTAAGGTCATCCTTTATGAATGGTCATGATTCTGATGTTTTTTTTTTGGTTTCAAATTATCCATCTTTATAAAACAATTTTTTGTTTTTTGTTTTTTTTCTAGATTTTATTTTGAGATGCACTGAGAAATTGGTTTGATTTCAGCTGGACTGGCCCTGAGCACTGGCCGGCTGTTTGGAAATTTATTCTTCCTCCTGTCTGCGCTGAGAACACCACTCTTAGGTGTGTAGGTTTTACAGTGGGAAGAAGACTAAAAGTTAGCTAATTTCAGTATCAGTGAGGTGTTTAAAATTAAAATCAGGGGAAGCACACAGATGTGGAAAGCTGTTTAAAAGGAAAAAGTATTTTCTACAACATATCAAGGCATATCTCTGGTTCGTTAAGGGTGCAAGAGACCAAGACTTTCAGCAGATAACAGGAAGGCTAAATATGTTAAAGTGAAGTTGTTATTTATTATCCCGTTTTTGCTTTCAACCTCTGTCTGTTATGGATCATGCTGGATTTGGAAGTGTAGGCCGAGCTAAGGTCACCATGTACATCCTTCAGGCATTACAGATGGAGCGCCTTTTTTTTAATGCTAGCAACATTAAATGTGCTAATGGATAATTTAAGAAGCTAAATCCACAGTAAGACATAAACTCTTTTTTGCCTTTTGCTTAAAAAACATTTTGCACAAAGCTGTTATATTGCAACTCTTCTTTTCACACACAGCTTGAGGTTACCTCTGCTCCCGAAATGAAAAAATGTAGACTGCTCACAGTAGGAAAGTTGGAAAAAACATTTTGAATGCTGTTTTGATATCTTCTTATTACAATTGTCATGCTATGAAAATCTAACTCGATACCAAAACTAAGGAAAATACTCGATGCCATTTTTGCTGGTGCTGCAACATTTTTTGAAGGAACAGGGTTCTTTCTAGTTAGAAGCAAAAACATGATTCATTAAGGATCATTCTATACTAAAATAAAGACACAAGGATCTGGTCCATGCAAATGCATTCAGCAACAGGGCTGCACAATCTCGGTCTTTCTGGTAATTTTGGTGAATATTTTCTTTAGTACTCAACTACAGCAGCAGGGTAGGTCACTATGGGTTCCTACTTTTTCGTCCTCTAATTGAGAGCTTCAGTCTGTTTCTACCATAACACGTTATGCCACATCCAATGCCTTTACAACTAAATGGAGGAATAATGTAGGGGGTGCACTGGTTTCTAGCCAACTGAGCAGTCAGCTGATTAACGTTTTCCTGCACTATTTTGTACTGCAGTAGAACGGAGTGAAAGCTCATGTCGATGGAGGAGCACCGAAAAAGCACCATCATTGGGTTGTCTATGTTAGTGAAGCTAATATTTAAACGTTAGCTGGCGTTGTCCGGGTAGCATCAGTGTCGTAGCTTTAGCTTGTAGCTAAGGCTACGACACGCAGCTTGCATTTGGCATTGCTTCGCATTTTGTATTTTTTCCTGTCCGTCTGCCTCATAGGGAAGTTACCTCTGAACAAAGCTTTTAAGAGCCATGCATATGTTATTTTTCTGGATGTACTCGCCATGTTAGCAACGTTTAAAACGGCAGCAGCAGCTCATTGTTTTGGTGAGGTTGAGCCACTGCAGGGAGGGGAGGGGCTGGGTGTCTCTGTTGTTGCAGCGCTGCTGCAAGAAGACGTGTATCAATTTGTACAAATGATGAATTGGTCAGTTGATTGGTGATTTTATAATTTCTTTTATCCTTTTAACCTTTACTAGTCTGCAAGGTATGAAGATGCAGATTAGTTATAAAGTCTTTGATCTCAACGAATATCAGACTGAGGTCATCGTCTTTGGATGGT
The DNA here is from genome assembly GCA_036173005.1 of Crenichthys baileyi. NCBI lineage: Eukaryota > Metazoa > Chordata > Actinopteri > Cyprinodontiformes > Goodeidae > Crenichthys > Crenichthys baileyi. The sequence continues at coordinate 139,922 of JAHHUM010000072.1, read as the reverse complement.
CAGACTTTTAGGTAATCCAGAGTTTTTCTATTAGGCTTTAGGTTTCAAATAACCAATCTTTGTGAAACATTTGTTCCCTTTTTATTTTAAAAAATAACATATGAATAGTTTTTCTGTTTGTCTTTTGCATTATTTCTAGAATAATTAATCAGGAAAAAACTGAATATCTCAACACAAAACAGAGAACTTCCCATTGCCTTTGAAGAGGTTGGCAAACGCTGCAGATGGATGACCTCCTCAGGATGATCAGGTCCTGAAGATTTTTTTTCTCTTTGCTGCCTTGTCGGTTGTAAAAGTCATGGATGAAGGTTATCCAGCTCTGCTCTACTAAAAACCTTTAAATAGGAGGCCTGAATACTTGCTCATCAAGCTCTTTTCATCTAAGTACTTTGCAGACAAAACTCTAGCATATGCATGGAAGTAAAGGTAGAAATCATGTGTAATTACATAGAGCTTCATAAGCAAGCACGTAATGAGCACACAAAGGGCTCAAAGATTCCTATAGAAGCTCATATCTGGATCACAAACTGACATCAAGTCTTTTTAGTTTGGAGCTTGATATTTTTTGTAAGACATATAAGCTTTTTGGGATTTGCGGTAAAGCTCTGTCCCATATAGTATTAAAAATGTAATCTTCATCCAGTTTCTGTTTTTTGTTGTCAGTGCGTTGTCAAATCACAGGCTGCAGAAATATGTGTGTGGATAAAAATCCCAGATACAGCATGGGGAGTGTATTTTTAAACTACACAGAACTAAACACAGACCCTTAAGGGACCCATGATTCAGCAGCACTAAAAGAAAATTGCGTAGAAGTGCCAAAAGTCAAACATATCATTTTTTTGATGGTCATAAAAGTCATGAACCGGGCGCCTGAGGAAACATAAAGCAATTTGTACGTTCACCTTCAGCAAAGCGCAGGTAAAATCATGCCAAGTTTTACTTGTCTTTCAGCGGTTTTTCCTGAAAGAAATCGCTGAGGCGTAAAAGAATGCAAGTCCAGGTTGCTTGTCTGTAAGGGGTTTCACAATAGCAGCCTCCAGGGCCATAGGGAACATACCAGCAGGTTGAGAATAGCTGAGGGATGCTGGTGCCTCCTTCTGTCGACAGGCTGAATGCTGGTTCAGGGTCAGATCAGAGGGCGGAGGATTAGAGCTGAGCCAATTTAGTAGATTCTTGGTCTCATAGAACAAAAAAAAATCTGCACAGCCTGCTGATTGTCCTGTTTTCTGCTCTGTTTGGTCATGATTCAGGCACACTGCTTAGAGAAAGTTATTTCAGTTTAGCTTTATGTTTCTGAAATCATGAAATGCAAACATGTACCTACAGTAAGCCAGGGGGTGGAAATGAAAATCATTCAAATTTGTTCCAGCAGGTCCAAAATTCCACAGATTTCTGTTTGTTTCACATCCTCCTCTGTATAACACTACAAAAAACATGCCAAACATTGTTTTTTTAAAAACAAAAAAATCTCAAACTGATGCTGGTTCCCTGTCATGTTACCACTTCATCCCTTACCATTTCTATTTCATACTGGTAAGCAAATGGTTTTCAACAAATTGACTTAACCATTGCATAATAATTGTTTTCTCTTTGCTAGGTAACTATTTTGGATGAATTAACGAGACAAATCATCATAGAAATACTGAAATCACACATAATAAAATCAGCTTGTGACCCCTGATCAAACCACATCAACTTCGAATGACCTCCTGCTGATAGATATTGTTCATTCGAGTGTCATGACCAAGTTTCCACACAGTAGGCATAAATAGATTATAGAAAATTAATTTGAAATCATCTGCTTGCAAAGTAGTTGCAAGGAGACAACTAATACAAATTGGATTCATCTGGTGAAGGATGCTTCATTCATGTCTCTATTCATACCTGCTTCGACAGCAGACGATGTAAAGTAGCTTCCTGTATTTTACTTATAGACTATTGTGAGGGAATGTGGTTATCTCAGTCCAAATAAATAATATCTACCAGCAGGTCAAACTGTTTTTTTTTTTTAGTTCAGTCAGGGGTCATTATCCATCATATCCATTTGGGCCATTTGATTATGATTAAATATAAGAAGCAAAAAAAAGCAAATGGTTTGTAATACAAATGAAAATATTTGTGATATTTTGATCACTTTCATGACTACCTTCCTCCAGAATTGGTGAAAACGCTTCATTACAAACAGGAATAAATTGAAATATGATGGTTTATATCCATGGGTAGGAAATAGTTTGTTTGCGAGTACTAAATAGTAGAAAGTCATCCAATGGCGTCACGTAGGTACAAAATTACAGGAAGGAAACGGCCAAGCTACAAATTGACCCGGGGCCGAGGTTATTTTACTGTTCCGTTCTTCTACTGATAATGGCATCTGCTGAAGTCTAGCGGCAACTCAGCTGCATTACCGCCCCCAACAGGCCAGTTGCACAAATAGAGCGGTTTTCTTCTGTTCGGATTTCAAACCCACCAGTAGGGTTTCACCCCCATTAGCCAGAAGTGGGTGTTGATTTCCACCACTGAAATTTTCCAGAGTTGCTGCTACTGAACCCTCATTGTCCATACGGAGGTCAATGAAAGGCTTGCATCACTGTTGGTTCAACCTTAAGCCGTCACTGTGAGAATCCAGGCTATTGTCACTGCTGTTGATTTGTATGCGAGTTTGTGTGTATGCAATACAATACACTAAGCCAGGCCAGTGTGTAGAGCCTATCCGTCCCAGCTGTCCTGCATAAGCAACTTCGTGAAAAATGAATGCTATTCTCATATTGAGGCTAGTAGAGGATAGAAAAACACGTCCTGGAAAATAGTTTATTTGACATTGCGCTGATGAAAAAGAGGAACAAGTCGGGGCGAAAAGGAGCAATTGAATAAGTGAATTGAGTCAGTGGGAGAATGGTTTCCTGGCTTTGTGTGTCCCCCACTGCATGTCGTAAAGGTCTCTCTCCCTCACTCTCACCCCTGCTGTGTGTCTGTGAGTGAGAGAGTGAATAAATGTCTAGTGATTGGAAACCTCTTTTTTCTCTTTTGTAAGCTCAAGCCTCTGCGATAGAGCAATGTGCACCATTGTTTACCAGTCCTTTCCTTGCTGGTTGTGTCTCTGTGCCTGTGTGTGTAGATGTGTATTTAGTGTGCGTGACAGTTGACATTATCAGTTGAATGCTTCCAAGACTCGTCTTTGTGTGAGCTTACGCACACACACGGATGGCTGTGTGGGGTTATGTATATGACAGCTGACATTATTGGATTGCACCATTGTGTGTGTGTGTGTGACAGCTGGCATTATTGGATGATTGCTTGTGCGCTTCTGTGCTTGCGCACATGTGGTTGTTTTCTATTCAAACATGGTGTGTGGTTTGACAACACGGTGATGTAAGGCCTGTAAGAGCTGCCCTGTGTGTCACGTCTGTATTCAACATGTGACCAAGTCAAGCTAACTTGTTGGCAGGTTCCCAGACTGCAGGTCAGTCAGTTTTTCCTTCAAACACTTCAGCTAAGATCTGAGCTTTTACTGATGAAGGCCGTGACCTTTTATTGGGAAGCAAAAGTCATACTTAACTTATTATAGAGGCAGAAACAGAAAATGGCAAAATCCCATTACAACTTATGAAAGATGTCTTAAATTGAAGGCCTCATTTAATCATTTTTTTACATTTGAGAGGCGACTGTGGCTTAGTGAGAAGAGTGGTCGTCTAGCAATCCGAGGGTTGTGTGTTCGATTCCACCTTCCTCCTGCCACATGCCGATGTGCCCCTGAGCAAGGCACTTAACCTCAAATTGCCTACCGATCTGTGTATCGGTTTATAAATGTGTGCGCGTTAGTGAGTGCATTAGGGTGAATGTGGCTCTAGTGTAAAACGTATTGAGTGGTTAGTATGACTGGAAAGGCGCTATATAAGTTGAGTACATTTACCATTTATAACTTTACATTATATACATTTCCATATCAGTTGTTGAAATGTGGAAAAAACTTGACAAAATAAGCTGAAGAGTAATGACGTTACAAATGCAACGCTAAACTTTCGTTTTAATGCATATTGCAGTGACCATCCAAGAAGAATGTTGTGATAGCAACGCTTTCAGCTTGAATGTGAGCTCAAACTGTGAAGATTTATTTGGCAATTTGACAAAAGAGAAGAAAGTCAACATACAATTCAAGAGCAGTTGCTTGGAGGTCTTACAAAATGACACCTTATGCAGGGATTTAAAGTCACTCGTGACAAGCCCAGTCTTAATGTAATTCACTACAGAGGTGAAATGGCTGCTCATGACAAAATTTATAATTAAAGAAAGAAAACTACTTGCAGCTTTCAGGTTTACAGCTTTTCTGTTCGGTTTCTGACCAGAAGTTTTTACGCTTTTGCAAACACTCTGTGTCACCAGATAGCCTTACACTCCAGTAAGGTCCAGTGAATGTATAAAACGTGGCAGCAGTGAATGGAAGCAGGTGAAAGTCTTCTTTTTTTTTTTTTTTTTACTGAATCTGTCCAAGAGTGCTCACTCATCCTCCACTGTATTACCATTAAGCCACTGAACAGTTTCGTCCCCAAAACAACCTTTTTTTCTGCTTGTAGGAATAAGCCGTCGTCCTCTACTGTCCTAAACAAGACCCTGATGTTTCATATATGGCGGTGCAGATTCTGTTTTATAAACACCTACCCTCTTAAGCCTAATTTTGTTAGAAAATAGCTTCTTTTTTTTTTCTTTCCTTTTAAAGCAGCAGTAGAAGAGATTTGTTTGTACTTGTAGGTTTTCTAGCACTAAATCATGATCAACCCTGTTATCTGAAACTACAGGAAAGTAACCATGCAAATTAGGCATATTTTAATTTGGAATCAAAAGTAATGAAAGGGTACTACCTATTTTCAACACAGTGATTGTGTAGATCGGAGAATGACCTTGCTGTAAACTTTCATGATTTAACCTAGCCGAAGTGACAGATGTTTAAAGTCAGCCTGAACTGGGGAATAACGCTCATTGTTAGGCTTGATCTGAGCTTTTGATGGCAGATTCATTGGAAAAGACAGCCTGTGTCCTTTCATAAGTTTTGTTATGTACTTCTGTCCATTTTGGTAATACAGCAGTCCACATGACCAATTCTGTTTAAGAAAGGTTTGTCTACCTTACATCTATTTCAGTATTAAATTTTTTGGAGTAATTTGTTTTGACAAAGCAGTCTGTGCTGTCTATCCTCCCCCCTTCCCTAGGTCTCTCCCTTGGCCTCCTCCACAAGGCCTCCTGGCTGCCGCCTGCCTGCCAGCCGCCTCTCACCCATTGTGGGCTAACAATGGCAGGCGAGGTCCCAGCCTCAAGGCCTGCAGCCTGGACCTTAAAGGGGGTGGCAGAGATTGGTGGTGCTTTGGGAAAAGGGGTGTGCTTAGCAGTGAAAGGCAGGCAGAAGGAGAGGGGAGCCAAAAAAACAGGTCACACTCAGATTAAAATTCAATGTACAATATGTGATTGAATGCATCAGCAAGCTGGCCTCAGTACACAAAGTGTGAGAAAAGAGGCAAGATGTGGGTGCTGGAAGCTGAGATTTTTAAGATATTCCGAGTACCATACTGGCTTTGGCCTTAACAGGCATAGTAGTTGGCATGTGTCCCTATTCAACGTCTCGCTTCAGCTGTTTTTACTCAACACACCTTCGGGGTGTGTTGCCGGGATCCCCCTAATGGGGCAGCAGTAGCGTCATAATGCATGCAAGACAAAGCTGATTTGGTGATGCATGCTTTCTTTTGTTACGTTTCCATTTAGGGATGCAGGGTTCTCTGTGGAAAACGCACGCATGTACACACACAATCCAGTCCCCCTGTGTTTTGGGCCCCATCCCCATATGGTAGCTTGGCTTGATGAGAGCTTTATGAAATCAACCAGAAGCTTCCCAACCCTGTTTTTTTTTTGTTTGTGTGTGTGTGTGTGTGTATTCTGTGCATATGCGTGTGATTGCTTTCCAGCTAATGGATAAATGAGAGTTTCACCCTTGCCTAGCTATTGTGTATGTGTAAGAGATTTGGGAAAAATGTGCAAGTCGCCAGCTTGTATAGTAGCTTTGCAAGCTGTTTTTAATTATATTTCATTATTCATGTTTCATGCATGATCCTGCAGGAGGAGCACTGATCAGGGTTACTGGGGTAGGGGCTAATGGGGGGGGGGTATCTAAGTCAGACAAGCAGACAGTCCAAAAAACCCAAACAAGAACAGAATTCTTGATTCTAGCTTGAGACAAAATCTTCCCTTTCAAGAACATTTGGCAAAAAGTACAACTGATAACTCGAATAAAACTTTTGTGGCCAGTCTGTAAAGATTTGAACTACACGATATTGCCAAAAGTGTTCGAAATAATTGAAATCAGGTGTTCCAATCACCTCCATAGCCACAGGTGTATAAACTCAAGCACCTAGGCATGCAGACTGTCTCTGCAAACATCTGTGAAAGAATGGGTCGCTCTGCGAAGCTCAGTGAATTCCAGCGTGGTACTGTCCAACAAGTCCAGTCATGAAATTTCCTCCTCCTAAATATTCCACCATCAACTGTCAATGGTATTATGAAAAAGTGGAATTGGCTGAAAATGACAACAACTCAGTAGCGAAGTGGTAGGCCATGTAATGATGGAGCGGGGGCAGCGGATACCGACACGCATAGTGCGCAGTAGTCGGCAACTTTCCGCAGAGTCAATTGAAGACATACATGACCAAGCATTGGATGCAGTGGTGTAAAGCAAGCTGCCTCTGGACTCCAGAGCAGTGGAGGCGGGTTCTGTGGAGTGACGAAAACTCACTTATTCCAGTCACCAGTCAATTTCTATGTGCATCTAAAAAAAACTTCAGGGATGTTAATGAGTCTGTCTCAAATGTATTCTGTTCGTTTTGAAGACCAGTGACTAGCTGTTACTATGGTGAACAGACAACCAGATTAACCTATAAACCCACAGCAGTTACTTTTACTTCACTGGGCTTGGTGGTATCTTAACGACGATTCAGTCTGTAAATTTTAACAGCTAAAATTAATCGAGTTTATTGCTTGTAAAAGGAGTAGTGAGTCAGTGTTCCTGCACATTAGCCTAAAAAAACAAAGACACATCAGTTTTGGGCATGAAATACATGCGACATCCTGCACTTAAGCCGTATTCAATCACAGCAAAACATCAAGTAGTCATTTAATCATTTCTGTTGTGTGTATTTTTGCAAATTTTGTAAGCATGGTTGGCAATGTTGATCTCAGAAGCCCGACTAAATTGTGTCACATTGACAAGTTTAGGTCATTACTCACTTCTTTAAAGTTTCTGCCAGCTTTTATCACACATTGGCTTTCAGATGTACAGTACAAACCAAAACTAAAAAGCACTGATTTATAAAGCTGGATTTGTATTTCAAATGTTCTGCTTTGTGCTCAATTGTGTTTGTGCGAGAGCTACAAATACTCGGCTCGGTGCCTCTTTCTTTTGTGTGTTTGTGTGTGTGTGTGTGTGTGTGTGTGTGTGAGCGAGTGAGTGTTTGCGTGCGTGCGTGCGTGCAAATGGCATCACAGCAAGCTTTTTTTTCCCATTCTGCTTGTGTTGCTACCTTGCTGTTTCTTGTGTTGTGTTCGCCAACTCAGAATGGAGCCATTTTGTCTCCTTCAGTTCCTGAAATGAAATATAAGCCTCTTAAATGCAAACTTATCTTGCCCTGCAGACCGTGCTTTAAGAACAAACACACACACATACAAGCGTACACACTAACTAAAGAGGTATTGTGATGCCAGCCCTTCTTGTTCCTTAGGCCACGGCTGTATGCATATGGCAGATGGTTGCTCTCTTGCTTTGCAAGCCACCATATTAAACATGAACCATGGCTAAGGCCACGGCTGGTTTAGGAAAAGGGCAAAGTGCGAGAGAGACAGAGAGGGAAGAGACAAAAGAGCAACAAAGGAAGGGATAAGGACAATGGGCTGGGCATTCTTGTTCAAGAAGGATATCCAAGTGTGTGCATAACCATGTTAAATTTCCATGGATATCTTGGATGCATGCAGACATGGAAGCATGCATACAATCTTCAAACGGGTGGCTTACTTTAGATAAAAATCTGTTTACGCTATGTTGCAGATATTAAATATGTTGTGTGTTGTCATGTGTATGACACCAACAGGGTGCATTGTGTTGTCTATGTCCCCAAGACTGATCATTTGTTGTGTTGTTGATTACACAATAAACCTGGTGACCTTTTAGCAGCTGTTGAATTGCATTTGGCTGTTTTCTTGTTACTATTTAAAAGCAGCAATATTTGAAAAAGCCAAACTTCCAGAGTATCCACATTGCTGTGCTTCAATGGGTTCATGTCTGCATGAAACAAATGTTTGTTCATCACATTCCAGGAGCTGTGTTGGTTTTTAGAAGTGTGACAATCAAGTCCTCCTGCTTCGTTGATCTAAAAGTTTGAAGTTGGTTGCCATCAGCAACAGAGGGATGCTTCAGTCCCTTGCTGGTAATTTCTGAAACCGCCTGCCCTTTTCTGAAGGGTTTCTACAGAGGACCTTAGGTGGTTCTGCGTAGCAATCCATCTGGTATGACACGCTATCTTGTTGATATCTGCTTGTCTAATTCATGCTATTACCTGGAATATTAGCAAGGAAGTTGGTTATAAACTTATAGACTTTGGAGTTTGGTTCCAACAATGATTGACAACTTTAATAAAGTCGGACTCTGCAAATCTTCACTGAGATAGAAAAGAAAATGTTTGCAAGTAGTGCAAACTGTGTTTAAAGTTTAAGGTGGCAGTTTAGTTTATGGTTGTGCCAAATGCACAACCATGTATAGTATCACATCTAATGTGGTTAATATTTATCAACTCCTTTTAATATTTTTCCACATAGCTTTTATTTTCTGTTTTCAGTTTGTTTCAAAACAGACTAAACGACACTATGTTACCAGGTTAGCTGGTCAGAATAGCTTGTTACAGTTTCTGAACTACTTGGTAAAATTTATTAAGTTATGATGTTGACTAATAAATTAATGAGAAATACGATAGACAATAGTTAATATAGAAAATATTACTTAAAAGCCAACTTTTTTTCACTGTCTTAAGATCTTAACGTTACTCAGTGGCTAAATGCTAACTGTACTCAGAGGCTCAAAAGACAACTTTGCTAAGGCCCATAAGCTAGCATTACTCAAAGATTAAAAGTGTCATACAGCGGTTTGTTGCAATTGGCATATGAAAGCTGGGGGTAATGAGATAAAAAGCTTTTAATCACTGTTTGTTTGGCAGATAACTGAAGCTTTTTGTCACTGGTAACTTGTTTTCTACATATCATAAATACACTTAAAAAATTCCACTTCATTTTCTAAATCTTTTTTTGTGTAAATGTAATAGTCCCCAAAATTCAAACAGTGGTACTATAAATTTTAACATAATGGTGTATAAAAAGAATTGGCCCTTCTTAATATTTTAGTTTTCAAACCATTTACATGCACTATTTGAAGAACTTTTCGAACAAGTTTTGTAACCAAAATGTAATGCACTAACTTGATTATACTTCATATATTCCCTCTTGCTGTGAAATGTGCTAAATTATTTTTGAAGTACTGTTCTTGCTTTTATAGCAGATTGGCACGCTGTTTATAGATTTAGCTTTGATTGGCTTGTTGGTTATGAGTGTGCTTTTTTTCAGCCTTTGCACTTCATATGCGTTGCGTGCACTAATAAAAAAAAAGTCAAAACTGGAAGTCCATGTTTTTAATGAATGGAAGGCTTTATCATATAGAAGGGAGTGACACAAGTTCCTCCGAATGTCTCCAGCATGGTAAATTGCTTTTGCTCGCCCCTTTGTAAATGTGGCCAGACAAGGCTGCAGAACAATAATGCCTCGACACTGAAAACACAGCAAAGAACCCACTGGAACAAAGACCACGGCCTTCTTATGTCCAATTTAGCTCTGGGTGAACACAACTCACACACTCTCAGGAGAAGGACAACTTCTGTGTATAGCAAAAGCACACCAAGGGCCTTCAAGCCTGATACATCCCAGCTCCACTTCAGCTTTTAAGCCTCTACTGTGGTGGGGGCTTTTTTTGTACTTCTGTATGAATACTTCTGCTCTTGGCACTGTCAAACTTCTAGTTCTCTTTTTCATTATTAATTTGCAAACCTGAAAGGTAAATTTACGGCTGTTCTGTGCTCAAAGTGTAACCTTCCTTCTAGTGTTGCACACTTGCACAAAGGCCTGTATCAGGAAGGGGGTCGGGGGGATGGGGGCTACATGTGCGCAGAAGTTTAAAAGGACTTACTATCGGATTTAACAGATAAAGTCCTTTCTCTGAATCTTAAGCCCATTCAGTGAATGATGTCATCTTTTGATCCATTCATACATACATACCGCCTTAACCTCAGCTAAGATGCCTTTGTTTTAGTATGAGGAAGAGGTTTTCATGAACTGTATTGTCCTCCTCATTCTGATGAATATGTTGTTGATTCTTGGTCCATCTTGATGTTTCTTCATCTAACATTTTTCTGAACGGAAACATGGTTTCGGAGTAAGATGGTTTCCCCAAACGGCTTCCTTCCTTTTCTGAATTACTTGAAAGCATTTTCTCAATTCTTGAGTTTTTCAGGGATTTTTTTTCCCTTACCTATTGGTCAGGGATTCAGGGCAGACGCGTCAGCTGATTTTTCACCTGCACCAGCTCCCGGCTTCTTGTTGTTTTCCAAGTGTCACATCAGCTGAAAGGAACTTGATTAAACCTTTCTCTCTCAACCGTTTCTCGCGCTTCGTCTTTCGCTGTCTCGTCCTTCTCCCGTTACCGTTTGCAAAGAATGGATCAAATCAGGGAATCAATTCAGTGTAATCATGACAAATGAGTCCCGGCGGTTAGCAAGGATTTCTTTTCCTTTTCTTTTTTCAGTGTGTATGTGTTTGGGACAGAGCTGCTGGGAAATCACAAATGAATCAATCAGCTGTTATCGCATCAGCAAACACCGCTGGATGGATGGATAGGCAGAGATTAGAAGAGTCAGTGCACTTTGTGTGTATGTGCGTGCATATGCAGTGTCTGGTGTGCAGAGATAGACGGCTGATTGAATACAGGGCCAAGTGGGTGTCTGTGTGTGCAGGGATGGGGGTGGGGGGGTGATGTGTTAACCTTGGAGCTGTCAGAACAGATGGGAGATGGGAAGGGCCACAGGCTGCGAGGGATGTCATGGCTGCTGGAGAAGGATGAAGCCTCAGCTCCTTTTGGAAATGAGGAAGTGAGATATGGGAGGAAAAGAAAGTGGCAGCTAGATTTTTTTTTTTTTTTCTGGCTGGTAGTATTTCTGCTGAGATGCAGATTCCTTATAGAAGTACAAGAGGCGGCGCGGCGCTGATGGTGTAGGGGTTAAGCGCGCGACCATATGCAGAGGCTACAGTCCTCGAAGCGGCTGTCCCGGGTTCGAGTCCCGGATCCGGCGACATTTGCCGAATGTCTCCCCCTCTCTCTACCTCTCTCTCCTGTTTTCCTACTAAATAATAAATAAATAAAGGCCAATAGTGCCGAAAAAATATCTTTAAAAGTACAAGAGGCTGTGTGCTATTGCAGGCTGGATGGGATGGTGGAGCGGGGTAAAAAAATTGTCCACACAACAGGGGGCTATTAGTGTGAAGTAGCAATGAGTTTGTGGGTGGCTGAGAAAGAACGTAGCTGTCTAAATGTGTTCATGTGGTTTTCTTGCAGACTTACCGCTAAAAAGGTTTGCGTGAAAAAATGTTTTTAAGAAATAGATCCACTATAAAAACAGCTCTTATTAAAAAGGATCCCTACTCACTATTCATTAGTTTAACCAAAACTAAGAATGCTCAACATCTTCAGCCCTTTAAATGCATCAACCAACCGCTATATTTTGTCACTTTTTTGAGTTTATTGAAAACTAGAAAGGGTTAAAGATGTGCTTAAGTGCATCACAATCTTGTAATTCCTTCATTTCCTTTTGGGTTCAAAATTGCTACCTCTATTATAACACCTGCAAGACAGTCTGTCAAAATTGGAATCTGCCGATCTGACCTCAAAGAAAACTGGTAATCAGATTTGAAGCCAGGTCAGTGCATTTAATAGGACTGCATGATTTCAAGAAAACATGCAGCTGCGATGCTGCTTCTGAAAACTGAGATCACAATATCAATTAACCTAAATATTCCTGACCGCTCTTTCTTTTCCTCTATCACAATAACCAGACAACTCTCCCAGAGCCATAATGTACCTCAGATCTGCATATCAAGGTCAGCAAGGGTCCATCCACCTGCCCAAATATATTATTGGCATGCAGAGCGTGAGTGCATAAATATTAGCGTGAGTGAAATATTATATTTAACCATATATTGAGTCCAAGCAGTCCTTTGCAATGAAGTTTTGTTTACAAAGAATTCTTCACTTACAGCGGATTAACATTGATGATATGAAGAACATTTGGTAAAATAACATTAAGGGTTAACTGTAGGCCTTGGGCTGTGCAGGACAATATACCGACAAAGAAAAGGGAAAAGATTGTTGAGAATCTCTGCATATGCAGATGATAATGTACTTTACAGAAATCAAAAGATTCCATTCAAAGTCAATTAGCATAGTAGACACCAGAGCTCAACACCTTAACAATTTTGTCAGAATTTTGCATCTGATCCATTACAAGTCAGTAATGAGAGGTAGACCTGAAATGCCAAACTATGCCATTTAGTTTTGGTTTGTCACTTATGTGTACTGTATAATGCCTTATTAAACAGGGAATAAAATGATTCCCGCGTGGGCAACGAACTGAAAAGAGAGGCTTTGGGCAGAGTGTGTGCAGGGTGGGCAAAGAGCTGGGTGAAAATTATTCGAAAGGAATCAAAGCCACTCTATTACATAGCGTTAAAGTCTGGAGGGAGGGGGTAGGCAGGATTTGCCTGTCTGCTTGCGTTTAGGCTTTTGTTGAATAAGAAGACCCATAAATTGTCTTTGTGTGACTGTCCACACACACTTTGGCTCTCCGCCCAGCTCTTTCTCCCCAGCTGATTAGGGGTTAATGGTGGATGAGGAGCTCGCCGCCTTCTGATTGGCCAATATGCTTCTGTGTGGGCGGAGTTGTCACCGAGTGACAGATGGCGTACAAACAGACAGGAATGACACTGGACTGTATATGCATGTATATACATTTAATTACAATAGAAGGATGCACAATAGCTGCCTGTCCTGTAACTTGAAGCTCGTTGTTGGTTTCTCCTACGCACCAACCACCCCGACTGAGTTACCCCCACACTCTAGAGTTATTCTGCATGTGAGACAGGAAAATCATAGCGGTACTTTGCATTTCCTCTGTCAATAAAGGACATCAGAATGTGGAAATCAAATCAAATGAAATGTATTTATATAGCACATTTAAAGACAAGTGCTGTTGGCCAAAGGGCTGCACACAAAAAACAAATGATAATTCAATACAAACACTATACAAGAAAGAGAAAAAAAATGTGTGTATGTACAGGGGTTGGACAATGAAACTGAAACACCTGGTTTTAGACCACAATAATTTATTAGTATGGTGTAGGGCCTCCTTTTGTGGCCAATACAGCATCAGTTCGTCTTGGGAATGACATATACAAGTCCTGCACAGTGGTCAGAGGGATTTTAAGCCATTCTTCTTGCAGGATAGTGGCCAGGTCACTACGTGATACTGGTGGAGGAAAACATTTTGTGACTCTATCCTCCAAAACACCCCAAAGTGGCTCAATAATATTTAGATCTGGTGACTGTGCAAGCCATGGGAGATGTTCAACTTCACTTTCATGTTCATCAAACCAATCTTTCACCAGTCTTGCTGTGTGTATTGGTGCATTGTCATCCTGATACACGGCACCGCCTTCAGGTGCCGTGATTTGGGGGCAGCCGTGGTTTTATGTTTTTTTTTTTTGATACAATCTGGGTTAGCACCCAAACATCCGTTTCAGACAGCTTCCTCTTGCGTCCACAGTTAATCCTGTTGGATGTGGTTCGTCCTTCTTGGTGGTATGCTGACATTACCCTGGATACCGTGGCTCTTGATACATCACAAAGACTTGCTGTCTTGGTCACAGATGCGCCAGCAAGACGTGCACCAACAATTTGTCCTCTTTTGAACTCTGGTATGTCACCCATAATGTTGTGTGCATTTCAATATTTTGAGCAAAACTGTGCTCTTACCCTGCTAATTGAACCTTCACACTCTGCTCTTACTGGTGCAATGTGCAATCAATGAAGACTGGCTACCAGGCTGGTCCAATTTAGCCATGAAACCTCCCACACTAAAATGACAGGTGTTTCAGTTTGTTTTTTTAAACTCTCTCTCTCTTCCCTACGGATTAGGCCAGAGCGTTGTACTTGGCAACCCTCCCAGTTTACACACATCACACCCCTAATTCATCTTTGTTAGAAATTCATCTGTTTTGCGCGACCAAAGTGTGCCTGGTGTGTATGTGAGAGAGTGAGAGAGAGAGAGATGAGTGATATCTACTGTGAATATCACTGACTACATTCGGCACTGTCCCTTCTTTATGTTCACTGTGGCATCAAGAACAAAAGCAGACAGGCTCTGAAAAGGTTGTTTTGTTTATCGTGTTTTCGTGCCGTAGTATATATGAATGTGTGAGTGTGTGTTCTCTGAGTGTCTGATGCCATGTCTTTTATTATCAAGTGTCATTGCCTTTCCATCTGCTGAAGACACGCTGTCTACCTCAGCCTTGACGTGCACACACACGCAACAAACACGTTTAACACACACAACAACATTTTTTCACAAACACAACATTCACAACACACACAAGGAGCAGGACAGTGTTTGATCAGTGTTTGATGAAAGGGATAAGGTTAAGAGAAACAGCGCTTCTCATAATCACAGCTACAGTGATTGGAGTATTATCTGTTAATATTATTATTTTTTTATAATTAGGCTACTCACATCCCTCTAGCTTTAAAAAGTCTTTTAGCCTGTGATGAAGGCCAAAAAATGACAGGAAGTATGTTTTGATTTCTTGCCTGACGTCAGATTAAGAGGATTGTTTTTCCACATATTCGTGCTATAAATGAAAGCCTGGATAGGTGGCGGTTGTTAAAACATGAAAACCTGCCATTCACAGTAGAAGTAAAGTTGAGGGAACATGCCTAGCTACAAAAGCAGAGCTCCCTGATGAATTCTGGGACCAAAATGTAAACTTAGACTTAACCCCTTTTAACAAATGAGTAAATCAAAATGTAAAAAAGCCAAGCGATCAAGGTTTAAGAGTATCGTGTAATCTGCCAGGATTGCTCTTGCTGTCTCTGCTGAGGTGCGAATCCCTAAAACATCTAACTAACCCGGGTAATTAAAGCCCGGAGGGATGAGGTTTCTCTTTATGTGGAAAAGCAGCAGAGCCAGAGGGGAGGGGTGCCAGACAGACGGACTGTGAACTGTGAGTGAGCCATTTTAGACTTGATTGAAAGTGAAAAGAGCAGCGGTGTCACCCTCACATTCATCCCAGTGACTTGAGCAACAATGGGCTTTAACCTAACAGGCGCAGGCGGAAAGAAAAGGGGTCGACGGCTCTGAAGGCATATGAGCACAAGCAATGTCAGCTGTGGGAAAGGCTTGACGCTGACCATCACCTGATAGCAAAACTTCAGAAATGTCCTGCTGGAGTTTGGAGACAAGTGCAGAAGTGACTGATGGGTGACAGGATGTTATTCAGACTGCTGTGAGGGGAGGTAGCAGCTTTCAAATGTCCCCCACATGCTTTTAGGGATACACTATCTTGATTTCTGCATGCCCTTTAGCTCTCTGCTGTGATGATTTGAGTGAGATCAAATTTGGGGACTCTACATTAAGCCAATGGTTTGCACAAACGGGCTCTAAAAGTATACATATCAGAAAGTAGGAGAAACCTGAAAGCAATATCTGACATTTACAATATTGCTGTGCTGTAACAGAGTATTTCTGTGCTGTAAAAGAGTATTTCAGCTGGAGGACTAAGTGGGAGGTTGTAACACTTTGGAGAACTCCTTGTGTCTATCACTGGCAGATGCATCAGCCTCTTTCTCCCTCTCCAGTTTGTTCCTCCACAGCTTTTCACTCATCCATCCTGTCATGCTCAGATGTCTTGTTTGGTGCAAAGGACAGACTGTTTTATTCAGCAGTGTATGATTGCTCATTGTTTGTTGGTTTGTCCAAAGTATTAACATGAAGTATAAATTCACCGCAAAAATCTTCCTGTGACCAGGATTGGGTGAATCTTCAGCTTGGTTGGTAGTTTATGGTTACTGGCAGGTAAAAAATATAAAAACGAGGCCCTTTTTTGATAGTAAATAAACAATTTGTAAGCGCTACCACATTGCATTTATCGGTTTTTGGTGTGGAAGTTGTTCCTGTGGGAAGACATTTGCCATTTTCTGTATAAGTTAAAGTTAGAGGAAGCGCAAAAGCTGTTAGGAGCTTTTGGAAAAGAAACAATTTACCACAAAGATATGTTGGGGGATCAGTTTGGCTGCTACGACAGAGACCGAGACTTTGTTTTGCTCCTCTAACATTTGCAGTTTAGGTCATGTCCTACCTGACTTTTTCAGCCAAGGATAATTAAGCGGCCCCTATTAGATACCAGGACAGCCTCTGCCTGTTTTGGAGGATGCTGGATTTAGAAACAATAGCAGCCATTTGGAAAAAAACTGAACGCACTTAATTATCATTCCTGAAGAATAAAAAGTAATATACTAAAGTCAGCATCAACAGATCAGAACTTTTTATGTTTTTAAATGAACATAATGGACTAAGACATTTAGGAACCCTGTACAATCAAATGAGACATCGGGTCTGATTTTAAGATCGACCTACATGTCCCTGTCAGGTCCTTCTGTTAAAATGTCAGCCCACAGATCAGCCAATGGCGTGCATGTGGTTTCGTTTGCAGCATTTTCAGTTGGCACGTTGACAGATCTGTCTATTCAGATGGTTTTGCAGATGGCAGACTAAGAAAATAGACCTTTATGGCAAATACTGAAAAGGCACAAGGATGTAGTCAAATTAAATCCAGGAACATTAATATGCATTTTTGCAGGTCTCCTTGTTTCTTTGCTCTTGGTTATGGCATTGATCCACACTGTGCTGAATCAGGTCGTGCTTCCTGAATGCTGTACACGGTCGTTCCCCTGCATGTGAAAATCCCCTGCTACGGCATACATGTTGACAGAAACTCTGAAGTTGGGATTGACTTGCCTTTAGATCTCCTGAACATCGCTGGCTGTAGTGTGACAGTAGTTGCATGCTTGTTGGGATGTTTCTTCTTGGCTCTTGAACTTTTCGTATTAATCAAAGCACTTTGCAGTAGGTTCGATCCTGCGGTTTGTGTGGGTTTGTGAGTTTCATGTGCATGATTTATAAAAGCTTATTTTTGGATTCTGCTATGGCGACTGGTTGAAACACGCTTATTAGGCAGGCCTACCATGCAAGAACAGAAGACCATAGAGCTGATGTATTAATGCCTGTGAGGGCATGTGGCAGTAAGTCAGTGTTTGTGGCTTCATCAGGACTTTAGGTCTGTACCTCTCCTCTGCCCAAAATGCACCTATGTTGGCTTTTTTTGTGGGCTTGAGTGACCTTTCTTGTCTTTTTAGCTGGGGAAGCAGTAGTGGGCTTGCTATGTTTAGGTTAGATTCAGTGATCTATTTTGGATACACTCCGCACCTCATAAATAATTGACCTGTCAGAATTGGATGACATGGCATAACTGATACTTTTCTCCCCTCCTCGATTCTTTCTTTCTGCTCTTCCATTTCTCATCCTGTCTTCATCCAATGTTTCTTCATTCACACTTCTTTTTTCAGTGACATTTTTGTTCCACTCTGCTGAAATCTTTGTTCAGTTTGTCCTTTCTTATCACAAGAATCCCTTTTAGAACTAGAGCTGTAAAAGGTCAGCTTAGTAGGTGGTACAAGTTTTTTTTTTTCCTTGAAAAATTGTCATAAAATGCCAATGAATTCCAATTTTTGTAAACAGAGACAGAGTCACTCGACTTTTTTCTGTGCCTACTTTGTTTTCAGGGTCACAGTGGGCCCATAGCATATCCCAGCATTCAGTGGGGGAAACGCACAGTATACTCTGGACATGTCCTCCGGTCCTTCACACTCTGGGACAAGAAACAAATGGATAACATGCATGGCTTGGAATGCTGTAGGACACCAGGGTACCCCAGAAAAACCTGCTCGGGCAGTTTCCAGTGTTCAGACTGGAAAACGGGAAAATTTGTTACAGTTAATCTATCAAATGGGAGAATATAGATCAAGAATTGGTGGAACCCAAGGTCAGAGGCTTGAGGTACTCCAGTGTGCACTGCACCTTTTTGGCAAACTGCCATTAAGAAGTTTGCTTTGTTCTGATGGTTCACATTATTTGTTTGTAGATCTCTGGTTGCCCTGTATTATTTATTACCTTTATTTGGGCTTTGAATAGTCTACATGATGGAAAGTAGGAAGAACTATGTTGGTTTAAAATGGCTTCAACATAAATATTTTTTACAAAGTGTTATGAGCAGAATTTTGATTTATTTTTTAAAATATTTTGGTTTATGTCTCATGGTGTGCCTTTTTCTCTTGCCTGTGTCTCCAGGGTTTCACCTCAGCGGGACTGTGACTGAGGCGGCCACAGCCTCAGAACCAGAGGTAACCCACAAGGTGGCGATCAGCTTCGATCGCTGCAAGATCACCTCAGTCACCTGTGGCTGCGGGAACCGAGACATTTTCTACTGCTCGCATGTGGTCGCACTCTCTCTCTATAGGATACGCAAACCTGAACAGGTAAGAAGTTCAGGATGTTCAGCACTGTTATACAGCGACTTACAAAAGTGTTTAAACCCCTTGAACTGTTTTCGTTTTGTCACACAATAACCTCAAACTTGAATTTATTTTAGTTGATAGACCAACACAAAGCAAAACCAAACTTTTAAGGGAAGGAAAATGATGCAGGGCTTCTTACAATTACAAATCTGAACAGTGTGACATTTATTTGTATTCGGCTCTGTTTATTCAGATTTTAAATTAAATCCACTGCGAAGCCGGTTCTACAAAGTATTGACTCAGGTGCTGAATAAAAATCTCCATAACACATTTGGTATTTTACTAAACAATTATGCACTACTTTGTGTTGGTTTGTCACAAAAATATCACTGAAAGAAATAAACCTTGTGGTATTAATGTAACAATGAGAATAAAAGTTTAAGGGGTATACATTTTTTAAGGCATTTTATGTCTGATTTTCCTGTTTATAAACAGTATGTATCATTCATGCCATCTGGCTTTTATGTATTTTCTGCAGGTGAAGCTCAGGTTGCCCATATCAGAAACGCTGTTCCAAATGAACAGAGATCAGTTGCAGAAGCTGGTCCAGTATCTGATCACCGCCCACCACACCGAGGTGCTGCCCACAGCACAGAAACTGGCTGATGAGATCCTCTCCTCCAACTCCGAGATCAACCAGGTTCATGGTGAGACTCCAACTGCTTAATTCCAAACGCTCACTGAAGTCGTCTCTTAGGTCAACTTCACCATCTTGCTTTTGGACCAAATCCATCAGCGACAGTCGGTGCAGCGCTTTTCCAAACTCTTTGCAGCAGTCCAAACCATCGCGGTGCAGAGGTATCTTCATAGCTACAGGCCAGACATGAAAGCCTTCGGACTTAAAAAATACAGCTTGCTAGCCCACAGGCTGCCACATGTCCAGGCACCTGATTACTGTGGCAGCGCAGCAAGCTGGGGCTTCAAATGGCTCATTTGATTTCTCAGTTTCATCTGTGCAGCCACCACCCCCTCCCACTGAAAGAGGCAGGTGGGATAAATCAGAGAAAAAGGGACTTGATTGATGAAATGGATGCTGGAGACGACACAGGCAAAGTCATGGGAATAGGAAGAGGATGCTGAGGGGGAAGTGACCGAGGAAATGGCTTTCAGGGAAACGGGAGAAAGCAGATGAGGGGAGAGGAAGATGAAAGGGTCGGA
The DNA here is from genome assembly GCA_036173005.1 of Crenichthys baileyi. Taxonomy (NCBI): domain Eukaryota; kingdom Metazoa; phylum Chordata; class Actinopteri; order Cyprinodontiformes; family Goodeidae; genus Crenichthys; species Crenichthys baileyi. Next base: position 119,956 of record JAHHUM010000072.1, on the reverse strand, counting down.
GAAAGGATTGAGATTAAACAAAAGAGGAGAACCGTAGCAGGTCCACATCACGTGAACAACAACAAACCAGACACATGCTTTCACCAAACAAATGTCTTTATCTCCTTCTGTGTTTCATCCTCCTCGCTAAATGTTGACATTCTCCAACACTTGCATCCAGGAGCCCCATGATGTGCTTCCTGTCTGTGTTTGACAAGGGGGATCATGGCGGTTGGAGTTCAGTTAGTCCAGGAGCGAGAGCGCCTTTGATGGAGGAATGTTGATTGTTTGCTGCTTTGCTTTCCCGGGCAGTTTGGAAACACATCTCTGGGCTTTCCACAGCTCGCTTCCTGCAAGATCAAAGCAGCTTTTCAAATTTCTCCACAGTATTATGCAGACATACAGAGACGCACACAGTCAACCACAAGAAAAATAAAGTTGGCCCAAAGTCTCCCCAGTAGATGATTAACCTAACTTGAGAATCATTTTTATCTGGGAGGTATGTGCGCTGTAAGTTGAATCTAAAGGTTTTGATGCAGTGGGATGATATTTAGAACTACTCATCAGCGTTGTGAGATTGTATGTTAAAAGATGTGTCAGTATTTAGATCAAGACTTATTAGAATATAAACAGGCCCTTGGGTCAGTTTGGTCTAAAAGTTAGAATTCAGAATAGAAGATGTCTATGTTAATATACTTTATTCTACGAACACCAGCTTTAATACAGGGCTAATGCCTCATGCGGTACTTGCACTTTCCGAATTTCTGAGCTTGTCATTCAATGCCTGTGTTCATTTTCTCAGGTGCTCCAGACCCGACTGCAGGCGCCAGCATTGATGATGATAACTGCTGGCATCTGGACGAGGATCAAGTCAGGGAGCAGGTCAAACAGTTTTTGTCCCAGGGAGGATACTACGGCTCTGGAAAGCAGCTCAACTCCATGTTTGCGAAGGTTCACATCACCACTTTATACTTGTGAATCAGAATGAGATTTACAGTGTATTTCCCCATGACAGAGTGATTACTTGTGCTTGGAAACTTGAAGGTAAACCTAGCAACAAGAACCGTTTGGATAATGCAGAGCCTGAACTTCATCAAGCTCATTTGATTTAAATTATGTTTGATTATTGTTTCTGAAATAATTTGTTCTGCCTGAATGAACCGTATCGAAGCGAAGACACCTCACATAACTATCATGAGCTGGTAACCAGTCATCAAAGTATACCAACCTTTTAAAACCCCTAACACAGGGGTTACCAAACTTTTTCAGCCTGTGACCCCCAAAATAACAGTGCCAGAGACTGGCGACCCCATAAAAATCCAAATAATTTTTACACTCTATATTAAAATATAGAGTGAAATAATTGTAGGTATTTCTAAATCATTTCTTTTTTTTATTTTAAATGACGTGATTATTTCATTTCATCATATATTTATATTTAGTTTCATTTGGCCCTCCATACATTTCATCTGGGGATGTCTGGTCACCCTAGCTTATATATTATTCCCCAAACTTGACAGTAACCATCCAAATTACTCATGTAGTCATTCTAGTTAGATTATTATTTATAGGTTTTGTGCTAATATCATGGTGCCATGACACCAGGGTATTTTATGCTACCATCACACTATTGCACATCTGTCATACATTTTAATGGTGTAGGAAGCTATGCTGCCTTAGGCAAATAAAGCTCCAGCATCTCCATCCTGCAAATTTAAAACAAAATCTGTTTACGGTAATTTCCTTACTTATAGACTGACATAAAAAGTGTTTTTCAGTACTCCAACATACATTGCAAGATAGGAAGCAGTGCGACAGCAGCCTTACTCAACTTTTTTATACTGCAAGAACACACTTCTGTAACAATGGGCTTTTCGTTTTACTGCTGAGCTACCTCTTTTCTGTAATATTCAATGGAATTTAGAAGACTATACAGTCTTAAATGCTTAGTTTGGTGTTCTATTCATTCTCATTTTAAATTACAGTTAAATTATGTTTCCATCTGCCTTTCAGTCATGCTCCTATTTGGACAGGCTTCTTTTTTCTTTTTTGACTATAGAACTCTCTTATTGCTTTGATTAGCAAACTTGCTTTTGAGAAATACTGTAAAATAATTTATCTTCTTTAAAGGAAGTAAAGATTTCTTCAGTCAGTGGTCATGTTTCCTCTGCAGTCTGACGTCCGGGGAAGATTAGGCAATAATCAGCTGAACTAACATTTGTTGCTGATACACAGAATGGCGTTTTGGTTGCATTTCCAAGTCTTTCAGTGTTTCCGCTAACCAAAGTAATAAAAAATAGATAATGGTTTGAAATGTAAATGTTTTGGCCTATATCTGCTCATATACAGCTACTTTGACTCGTTAGAAGCGTAGAACATATTAAAAGATTGATGTTGTTCAGAAGCTCGTGTATTTCTTACAAGCTGACGATCTTTTCAGGTGCGGGAGATGCTCCGAATGCGAGACTCCAACGGTGCTCGGATGCTTACATTGATAACGGAGCAATTTATGGCGGACCCCCGATTGTCACTATGGAGACAGCAAGGCACAGGGATGACAGACAAGTGCCGGCAGCTCTGGGATGAGCTGGGTAAGAACTCAGAGAAAAAATTGAGAGTACAAACTACCATAAAGCCATATTTTTATTTTTTCTACATTATTTAGACGGCTTGATACCAAGTTCATCGGTCACTGCAGGTCAGACAGCACAGACGGCAGAATCATTTAGCGACTCAGAGTCTGGGACAAATATGCATTCACCTGGTTGACCAGGCTTTTTTTCAGTAGGCTGCTCTTCACCTCCTTCCTCCTCAGCTTCTCCCCCTGCTCTCGGCATGCAGCGAATGATAAAGGCTTCCAGATCAATACTGCTGCTTAACTTCTCTGCAATCAATCTCAGCATTTAGGAGGTCAATAAGAACACTTCCCGAGTAAGCAAGTGAGATCATGACACAGACAGAAATAAAAGCCAGACTGTCAGATCATTTTTCTCTGGGATGCCGGCGTCTGACAGGTGGCCGAGAGTTTGGAGTTACTGTGCGTCTAAAAAAACATTTTAAATAATTAGTTAAACAATTTTATATCTACAATCTACTAAATTAATGTTATGTTAATTGATTTAAAGCGAAATCAAAAATGACCTAAAACCTCTATTTTGTTCACATTATGTTAAAAATGAATCCTGTCTTTGATTACAAATTGAACTTGAGCTTCTGTTTCTGAGAACTAGGAAGGGCAGGTCTGCATTGTCTCTCTGTAGTTGTACACTATAAAAGTATTTGTCATTTAAACATTTTTATATTATCACAGGTGAAAAAGGATCCATACTTAAAAAAGAAAAATCATGGAGTGTTGATTTCTTCTCCAGTCTCAGTTCTTTTGCAACCTTTCCAGACGGGCCTATAGCTTAGCTCCATCTACTTTCCTGTCAACTCCGACCAGCTTCCTTGTCTCTGCTAATATAAATCACTCTAACAACATGATCATCATGCTGCGGGAAACATTTTTTATGGTGTAGTAATGGTGTGATGTGCTTTGCCTTCTTGCCACACATAGAACACTTTTCTTCCACATGTCTCTGTGCCACGTGACCTGTTAGAAATTTTAAATGGGACTTTTTATGTTTTTTGGGGTTTTTTTGCTATGACTTTCTTCTTGCCATCTTTCCATAAAGGCAATGTTTGTGGAGTCCATGGCTGATGGTTGCCCCGTCAACAGTTTCTCTCACCTGAGCTATGGAAATCTGCATCTCCTCCAGAGTTACCATGGGCCTCTTGGCTGCTTCTCTGGTCAATACTGTCCAGCCTGTCAGTTTAAGTGAACAGCAATATCTTGGTAGTTTTGCAGTTCTGCCTTACTGTTTTGGTTAGGCTGGATTTTATTTAAAGAAAAGTGAATGAAAAGTTTTCACCAATTTCAGATTTTTATTGTGAAAACTGTGAATTGTTTGCCTTCCATCTCACAATGTGTCACTACGGCGTTTTTTGATAACATAAAATAATTATAAAATATATTGAAGTTTGTGGTACACGGTAAATGGCCTAAACCCCAACCCCCCCATCCCCAGGTGCATTGTGGGTGTGTGTGGTGCTGAATCCACACTGTAAAAGCGAGGAAAAGAGCACCTGGTTAAAGCAGCTGAAGAAGTGGGGAGACATGGACATTTGCCCGCTTGAGGATGGAAACTACGGCAGTGAGCTTCCGAACATCACCAACGCCCTACCGCAAAGTAACCTTGCACAAGGTCTGCATGAATGCACACACCCATTATTTTAAAGTTTAATTTTATTTTGCTTCTCTAAATGATGGTCTTCTTGCTTACATCGACGTGTATTAGTGATGATGTCAATAATGCTGCTTGTGTTATGTCAGACTCTCTGTCCAGACCGAGACGGACGGTGTTCAGTCGAGCCGTTGAGGCCTGCGACCTCCACTGGCAGGACAGCCACCTGCAGAGGATCATCAGCAGCGACTACTACATGTCTCCGTCCTATCAGAGAGAAGGGGAGAGCTTGCTGTTCAACCCACAGGGGCTGCCGCTCTGGCTAGGTGCCATTTCAATACACATTCCCAATAATACAAACTGTATTTTCTTGATTTTGAATTTGTATAGGGTTATTATGTATTCATTTCCTCTTTTATGCAGATAATTTCTGTTGCATTTATCAGTCTAGGGAGCTGAATGAAAACATTTTTCTAGAATGACAGCATATCTGTGATCGTTCCACCCACATTCTTTACTTTTTCTAAAGCTAACCCAGTACACTTGCGCACCCACATCCACACACACAGTAATTTTGCTGATATTCACGCCAGTATCTGCAGTAAGCAGCTTTCCAGCTCAGATCTGTCAGATTCTGCAACTTAAGCCACCTATCAGACACACACTGGCTTTCTGCTGAGGCTGCACCATGTGTGTGTGTATTCGCTGACTGGTTCTGCGAAGCTGTCCTGACCTCACCTCATTTCTCCCCCATCCGACATACAGACCACGTCCCAACAGCGTGCGCTCGTGTTGACGCCCTGCGATCCCACGGCTACACCAGAGAAGCCCTACGATTGGCCGTCGCCATCATCAACACACTCCGCCTCCAGCAGCAGAGACAGATGGACATCTACAAACACCAAAAGAAAGGTTTGAGTATCAGAAGCTTTAGAGCTTTTTTTCCAGAGTGTGTACATTATTGCAGTCTATTAAATATTTGTTGGCTTTTTTCTTTGTACTATTAGAGCTTCTCCAGAGAAATGTTACTTCCACCACCAACCTGGAAGGCTGGGTGGGTCATCCCTTAGATCCGATTGGTTGTCTTTTCATCACGCTCACAGAAACGTGCCGCATGGATGATGACAACACTATGGACACTGGAGGTATTAAAAAAATACAATTTGGTTTTTCTCATTTTACCTTAAAGTACTTCAAATCTTTCAAAGATCTGAAACAAATTTCAAGGATTTGAAAACCTTCATACATTATTTGTTTTTTACATAAATTTAAGTTTCTTAGTATTATTTGCCAGCATTATTCCATCCAAGTACTGCGTTTGAAACACTGTACAGCTAAATAATCCCTGCTAACATTCACTTCAGCTAATGTATGTTTGCATCTTCAGTCTGCAAAGTTTAAGAAGTTACTTGCAGAAGGTGTTATTCCTAGCATACTTCAGCCATTGTTATATATATATTCCCATTATGCTGCCTTAACCAATATAATTACCCATAATCCTCATTTTCCCCTGCGCTGTCTGGTGTGTGTTTTCACTGCCGCTTCTGTTAACGTAAATAAAGTCCACTGATGCCTAGTGTCGCTCTTCTTCATTAATGATCGCAGTTAAGTTTGGAGAGCATGTTAGACAGAGAGGTAAAAAATCAGCTCGCCTTACAATGATTAAAAACCTGGGCCTTTTTAGCAATAATTAAATACTCTTACCCTGCAGCTTCAGTCTGTAACTGAAGTTTAGAGAAGGCTTGTGATGGAGGAGAAGTTATTTGACCAACTGTTGAGGTGGCAGCCACCTGAACGAGCCTACTGAGTCTGGACCCACAGAATTCGGTGTGCTTGGAGACAGAGGACATTCAACAGAGCCATTAGCTGGACACTTCGTAGAGCTGACCAGCAAGACGCAACTTCACCCCTGCTTTTCCCGCTATCGTTTGTCGCCTGTGTAGCAGGACGGATTATTTACAGCTGCAAGTGAAGAGTGTTGTGCCTGACCGTCTCCATAGAAACATCTCTGACTCCAACTGGACATGCTAGCAGGCAGGCAGCTAGCCTCCTTACATCCAAACGACAAAGCGATGGGTCTGTCTCGAAACCTATATTCTGACTCTGTGGTGAATACAAACCCAATGTAGTGGGGGAGGTGGAGACTGCCACTGCCTATTGCCCATGACAACAGTTACCATGGAGACTGAACACAAGCTGAAGAAGAAACATTGCTTACAAAAAGTCCTACTGATTTCGTAGGCAACCGCCCTTGCTGGTGGGAGATGAATAGATGCTGCTCTCCTCCCAGTGAACTGTTTGATCTTCTACATCTGGATTATTTTATATTGCTTTTATAGAAAAAATAGCTAAACACTTCCTGTTCTTTACTTGCTAAAGTCACTTCGAACACCACATGCAGCAGAGAATATTGTTTTTGAGTTTTTTTCATAAGTACCTCGGTCTATAACATTGTAAAAAATATAAACAAAAAGGTTTGCAACTCAAAAACATTACTTTTAGAAAGTAAGTGTGAGTCCTATATAAGCCTACAGTGGGCCAATAATAAAAGATACATAAAACTATCTGCTTTGTGCTTGACATGTCTGATCTAAACTATAGCTTAGCACCAGTTTGTTGATTTTTAAAGAGGCAGGGTTGGAGAAGAGTAGCAATTTACTCAACATTTGTGTTTTGATGTTCAATAAAAGAAAAGTTTGCCCTAACAGTTTACTTCCTCTGTCTCCATAGAATGTAAAATCCATCATAGCTTAAAGTAAGGCTTAAATCAGTAGGAGTTGACCCAAATATAATGTTGTGGATATTCTTTCAATCTAAACACAAAGTTCCACCCCAATGGTTCAAGGGAAAATAAAAAGCACGGTTAAGGGGTACATTTTGATCTGGGTAATCTATTTTTACCCCACTACATGCTATGGAAACAGAGGGGGTGTAAATAATGACCCCAGAAAACTAAACCAAGTTCGTGGAAGAGGTTCCTGAAGTGGAAACCCATCTAATGGCTGTTGGCCGTAAGGCTGCGTGCAGCCATAAAGTAGTGGTGACTGAATGGCCTGGACTGGAACAGCCTTATCATTTACAACACACCCCTGTAGTTTATGTGTGTGGTATGTATAGATTTTCTCCCTATTCAAATTTCTTGTCCTGCCCAGCGAATTTTTCTTTTCCCTCTTTGTATCAATGGCCGTTCCAATAGATCAGAATAGGGGTTGGGTTTTTTCATTGTCACAAAGCTATAGGCAACTATTGTCAAATCAGACAATGCTGATTGACCACTGGCACAGCCATCTGTGTCTGTCTTGCTCATGTTATTAATTGCATGGCTCCGTGCTGTGAATATGAAGTCAGTGGTACATTGTTTAATTCTTAGCTATTTGGTTGTGTTTTCATAACCCATAGAGAACAGCTGGAAACATCTGTTTATATGGTGGGTGGACTTAGCCTCTGTGCTGTCCAATCAAAACACACGTCCCCCCGCAGCCTTATCGAATCAACTATTGAGTTGCTGGTTTGAAAGAAACAAATTGACTATACCAGAGGGATAAAGTCAGTAAAATCTGTTTCAATTTTTCCCCTTCTGAGTTGGAGGGGGAAATACAAAGGCTCCCTACCCATATATCCCTGGAATAAACAGGATTTAGGGGGATCTGTTGCTCAGAAGGGATTTAAGCTGAATGATGGGGCAGGGGGAGCAGGAGAGAACAAATCAACAGCTGAGGCTCTCTGGGCATCTGTTCTCACTTATACTTTGTACAGCAGGAGTGCTGGGTTAGCAGCCAATTCACAAAACAAGCTCAATTTAAGTTACAGACCTGTTTTATTCCTCATTTATTTAAAATATATATATATTTTTAAACGATTAATACAGAACTCAAACACAGGGGATGTAATATGCTACAAACACTTAAGTTTGAATTCAGGAGGGCTTTGTGTGAGTTCCTCTGGCCCAGCAGTTTCTTTTCTATTGTTTGCATAGTAGTCTGAGTGACTGATTCAACTGAACCCCTAATAACTGGTTAAACGAATTGCCGTTTCAGTTTTAGAGAGCTAAACTGAAGAACATTAAAATAAAACCAATGAACAGAAAAACCTGAAGAATTGAAAATGTTTGAGTAGAACAAAAGCAGCTTGTGCTTCTAGTGTTGATATAAGTGTTTTTCTCTTTTTTCCCTGTTATTGATGTAAATGTTTGGACTTCATTGTCTTCTCTTCCTGTTTTCTCCAAGAAGGTGACCCCAGACCTCCAGTCTACCATCATGTGCCGGTGTGGGGCTGTCCAGATGGGGGCGAGTCCTACCTCACTCTGGCCTTAGAGGTGGCCCTGATGGGTATGGGCCAGCAGAGGATAATGCCAGAGGGACTGTATGCCCAGGATAAGGTAATTGCTTATGTATCCGCTAGCAGTAAAGGTACAATGCCTCCAAAAAGTATTCATATCTCTTGAGCCTTACCACATTTTGTCAGATTTCCACCGCAAACTTCAATGCACTGTACATTGTAAATAAAGTTTTGAAAAGTGTTTCTTTTCACCAAGTTAACACTTTGTAGAACAATCTGGCTGATATTTGAGCTTATTCTTCTTTATTAAATAGAAAAGATTTGGTATTTCAAAACACAACATCACTCTGCCACCAACGTAATTTACGGTGGGGGTAGGGTGATTTCCAGTGTTTTTGACCACATGTAGTTGGGCAAAAAGCTCAGTTTTGACATTTTTACTGCGTGCTGGTCTGTCACATAAAATACAAATAAACTACACACAAGATTTTGGTCATAACATGACAAAATGTGAACAAGTTCTAATGAAATATAATTACCTTTGAACTATGCCTTAAAGAGAACACATCGAGGTTTAAATGTTTTATTTCCTGGTTCATATTAGTCGTGTTTTATTAAAAAAATATATTCGCCGCATATTTAGAAAAACGTTCGTTTTGAAGACGGTGTTTCCCTGATAGAAAATCACTATGATTTAACATCAGTTGGAAGTAAATGTCAGGCAAAAAAAGTATAGAAAAGGTCATGGCATTTTTCTTTTCTTGAAAAACAAGCAGAAAGTCGCAGCACTTAAGTTCTCGGTGCACCGGAATAAATCCAGGGAGCATTTCTATGTGTAAATGGTAATCTGCTTCTGAGGGCTTAACGCAGCTGCTGTGGACCTTTCTTAATGTCATTGGAATTAGCAACAATATTAATGTTTTAGGCAAGAATTGCATTTAAAACCAATCACATGTGTGAAAGAACCCTGCTTGTAGCTCTTTGTCTGGAATTAAACCACTTCTGTTACAAAATGTATGGAAAATATGTGAAGGAGAAGTATTAAAGTACCCCTGCTGGGTTTTTTAAATATCTCTAACTACTTGGCCTCGCAAAAGTTTTCCTTTCCCCTTTAAACTTTGTCACATTTCACAAAATTACAACCACAAACCTCTCTGTATTTCACTGGGATTTTGCGAGATGAAGCAACACAAAGTTTAGCCTGTTTGTGAAGTGGAAGGAAAATGATAAATGCTGTAAGCTTATTAGAGTATGTCTCTACCAGCTTGGCACATTTAGGGAATGGAATGTTTGCCCATTCCTTTTTGCTGCATAATAGCTCAAATTCAGTCAGACTGGATGGATTCTAAGTGTCTGTGACCAATCAGTTTTCAAGTTTTGCCAGATATTCTCAATAATTCAAGTCTGGCCATTTTAACACATGAATATGCTCTGATCAAAAGCATTCCACTCCAAGTCTGGTTGTATGTATACAGTAACTGGAGCGTGAATCTCTGGATAGTGTTGAGCTCATCTGACCAGAACACCTCCTTTCACAAGAAAACTTAATATGGTGCAAATATTTATGCAAGGCACTATAAATGCTTCCGTAAAGATGTATTAAAACTTCAAAAATACATAATGTTACCTTTAAATATATAAAAGGTTAAAGTTGTATCTGACTGCTATGTGTCTAAGTATATTTTTTTCTTTTAGGCTCTAGATTAATATGGCTAGAATCTGTTTCCTAAGAGTTATTTTCCTGTTTTATCAGATAGGAGTTTGACTGTGTATTGCAGTTAGAACTGTTTGTCTCCTCACCTCGATCCAGGTGTGTCGTAATGAAGAGCAGATCGTTTCCAAACTGCAAGAGCTGGAGCTGGACGATCTCCTGGTTCAGACGCTTCGGAAGCAGGCCATACAGTTGCTAGAGGGTACATTCACCATGCTGCAGATATGTTTATGGGCCAGATTATTGAAGACAAAAGAAAAATGCCCTATTAATTTGTCTCCCTCTTGGTTTCAGCTGGTCCGTTTAGCGGCCTTGGAGAAATCATCCACAGAGAAAGCGTGCCCATGCACACCTTTGCCAAATATGTCTTCTCGGCTCTGCTGCCACATGATGCAGACCTGGCTTATAAGGTGGCTCTCCGTGCCATGAGGTCAGATATTCTCTCAGTGCAACATAAAAGAAAAGACTGAAGTGTAGGCATGGGCGGGTTAGGAGATTCTCACAGGTTGATAAGTAAATATCCATTTTTCTCTGTTTTCACAAAAAAACCTTAAACAAAAATGAATAACATGATATAGTTCCTTTTATTTAAATTTTAAAAGGCTAAAAAAAGGCTCAAATAATAGAACATATTTACATTTACATTTGAGATATTGACAAAAGCAAAGATTTAGAAAAAGAACGCCGCTAAATGTAGGTATTTTGTTAGTGCTGGGACTAGTAATATTTACTAACGGCTAAATCCATCTCTTTCTTGGGAGTAAGTGACAAGCCTTCTTTTACCCAGCTGACCAGCAGTGAGTAGCAACGGGTGGAGGAGGGGATGTGCCGTGGGAAAATTCTGACACTTTTTCTGGCATCTCATTAAACAAACTTTTTATACCAGTAACCCGCCCATGCCCCAACATTTATTATACTAATAACCTCCGCATTAATTGTCTTCTGTATGTCCAAATTAAATCTTGTTCCTTGTTCGTCTTCTAGGCTGCCGGTTCTGGAGTCGTCGGCAAGCTCTGGGGACATGGGGCACCCTCATCACGGGATCTCCATTGTTCCCAGCAGATACCCACGCTGGTTCACTCTCGGCCACCTGGAGTCGCAGCAGTGTGAGCTGGCATCAACGATGCTCACTGCTGCTAAAGGTACGGTTTTGTCTTTATACCAAGTATGCACTTAAAACTAGTATAAACAAAACCAGTTGAGAAAACCATGAAAATAAAGCGATGCCCAGATGAAAATCTATGTATTTGAAGCACAACTGCAGGACATTTTGTCATGATAAAAAACATTTCCTTAAGTTTAACCTTTTGCAATCTCAGTGAGACTTTTTTTCATTATAAAAGGAATCAATTTAAACCAATCATCTATAGATGGGACATCTGTCTCGAGCCATTTTCTTGTAATGGGTTTTCTGGCTGCAGTGATTAATGTTCCAAGCAGGTATTTTATTTTATTAATCATGTTTGACAAATGGGAGAAGCCATTAAAGGAGTTCCTTTCCATTAAAATGCTAATTTGCTTCTAATATTATTACAAATTCTTCATGAAGTTGTAGTTTTGGGCAAGAATATAATATATGAAATGTTTGGCTTCCAGAGGGCTTGAATTGTCCAGGAAAACTGTTCCTACATTGCCCAACATAATGTTCGCCACTGTAAACCACAAGATTGTGTCCACTAATTCTCTGAAATGCAGCCTTCAGATTACTTCTTACATTTCCGCGTAATGTTTGCTGTACTGACTGTATTAATTCAGCGGAGGCTCTTTTAGATTCTGGAAATTACCCTAAATCATATTTTTTGTATGATAAACACTTAAGAACTATGCATATGATAACGGGATCTAAGGGATCTAAAAATGTCACTGGTTTTCAGACCATATTTTATTTTTTTTACAGTGTCTGGAAAGAAAAAGTGCAAAAAGTAGTTGAATCTTTATTAGCCACCCTCTTTTTGGGGTGAAGTCCTGATCACGTTCGCAACATTACAGTATTTTTATTTCTTGATATAAACCACACTTGGTTAATATTTTTCTTAATTCTCTTAAGGGTACGTATGGTGAGATTCTTGTTACCAATAATCACGACATATAACAAATGTCATTTTTTCCCCATCCTGCCCTGAAATATTACTGAAATATTTGAAATCTGAATCTTGGTTCTCTCCTTGGTTCTCCCAAGAGTGAACCAGTCATTAACTTCTCTTCACTGTCGCTTTTTCTTGTCCATAAGGGGACATGTTGAGATTGCGGACGGTGCTGGAGGCCATTCAGAAAAACATCCACTCGTCTTCCCTCATCTTCAAACTGGCCCAGGATGCGTTTAAGATAGCCACGCCGGCAGACAGCCCCCCGGATATAACCCTGCTCAATGTGGCCCTGGAGTTAGGGTTGCAGGTATCGTGTGTGTGTGTGTGTGTGTGTGAGGGGGGGGTGAAGCAGTTCCAGCTAGAGTTTCCTTTTCAGACTTTTAAAGCTCCACTACAAATGAACATCCCACAGGGTTAGCATTGTCGACGAGAAGAACCCACATAATGAAGGATCTTAGGTTCTACAGAGCAAAACACAGCAGATTATCATCTTGCTGCTTCTTTGTTCTGATATTGAGTGTTTTAAAATGTGCTCACAGATCAGTCACAATTTAAATAAGTAAAGCTAATTTATTTAGCATTTTTCACACATAAAAATCCCAAAGTGCTTCACGGCAAAGAAAACCTAAAATAATTAAAATATCATATAAACCAATGACAATAAAATGCAGAAAACAGTAAAGTTAAATGTCGAACTAAGAGGCATTTAGTTGTTTTCCCCAAAGTGCCACATAAGCAGCTGTGACTGTAGGCGAGGGCCGGACCATTGGCTGAACAAAAGTATACTATATATTTAATAATAACCTGTAAATAACGTTTTAAAAAGTGACACGCTTTAGTGATGATTAATACTTTACTTTTGTTATTTAACCTATGTATCAATGTGCTATATTTACATTTTTTAAATAAACTCTAAGGTTAATTTTATTCCTCACCTTACATAGCAAATATTTATGAATTTCCTAAACTGCTAAGCTTTAGAAGCTTGATGATAATTTGATGATAATGACAATGTCTTTTTGTTTATTGCTTGTATAAAAAAATATTTTTTTATTATTTTATTTGAAATTCTTTTTGTTGTTTTTTTAATCCTATATATGCAGATTTGGATTTAAGGGGCCTATTTTCTGAGCAGGGGTTTGTTAAAACTGGCAGCAACATTATTTTGATAATTTTTTGTAATTTGTGCAGATTTGCTGACTCTTTTATTTTTTCCATCAAGTACAGTGCTCAAAAAAAATAAATGAATACTTTGAAACACATCAAGTGGAAAAAATATCCTGTTGGATTTCCACACTGATATGGAATGAGTAATGTGATGAAAAAGAAAGGCCATCTGTAAACTGCTCATTATTTCAAACTTGCCAATTTAAACTGAAAAACCTATGCAGCAGGCTAGTCCAATTTGCTGAAATTTCATTGCAACTCAAAATGGTCCTCAGTATGATCCCCACATGCTTGTTTGCATGCCTGACAATGTCGGGACATGTTCCTTATGAGATGAAGGATGGTATCTCCTCCCAGGTCCTGACCAGGGCATCACTGAGCTCCTGAACAGTCTGAGATGCAACCTGGTGGCGTTGGATGGACCTAAACATGATGTCCCAGAGATGTTTCATTGGATTTAGGTCAGGGCAGAGTGGATGCCAGTTAATGGGATCAATTCCTTCATCCTCCAGGAACTGCCTGCATCCTCTTGCCACATGAGGCCGGGCATTATTATGCACCAGGAGGGTGCCCTGGGACACTGCACCAGCAAAGGGTCTAGCAATGGGTCTAAAGATTTTATATCGATACTTAATGGCAGTCAGGGTGCCATCGTTTATCCTGTACAGGTCTGTGCATCCCTCCATGGATATGCCTCCCCAGACCAACACTGACCCACCACCTAACAGATCATGTTGAACAATCATAATTGACCACAGCTTTACCAGACCCTTTCGCATCTGTCACATGAGCTCAGAGTGAACCTGCTCTCATCTGTGAAAAGAACAGGGCGCCAGTGCCCAACAAACCTTCAGGCGATTGCACATATTGATGTGCCATCCTGGGGGAGTTGGACTACCTGTTTAACCTCTGTAGGGTCCAGGTATCTCCTCATCCTACCAGTAGTGACACTGACCCCGATCAAATGCAAAACTACTGAAAAGCAGTAAAAAAAAAGAAATGAGAAAGGGAAAAAATGTCTTTGACCTCCACTTGTAAAACCATTCCTGTTTTGGAGGTCGTCTTCTTGTTGTGTCTTTAGTGGCCCTGTTGTTAATTTCATTAACACCAAAACAGCTGACACTGATTTGACAACCCTACTTCCTACACTTTGTCTCCTTCATTGTGTTGTAATTTATACCTCAAATTCAAACATTTAAAATTAAGAACAAAGCTTTTAAATGTGGATTTAGAAAATGGTTTCCCTCCAAACCATATTTAATGCAATATAAAATGGAGTGAACAACATGAAGACGGGTCAAATGGATTCAATGACAAAATAGTTCTTAAAACAAATTAGCATCAGCTAAATTTCGGAGACATTTTTCCGTGGCACAAAGTTAGGATCATAAAAGCTCCTGTTCCTTTTGTGTGTGTCTGCAGGTGATGAGAATGACACTGTCCACTTTGAACTGGAGAAGGAGAGAGATGGTCCGCTGGCTGGTAACCTGCGCCACAGAAGTCGGTATGTTCCACCTTCTTTTTTTTTTTTTGGCACCGCAGAGACATACAGCAAGTAATTACAGTCCTTGTGGTCTGTTTGGATTTTCAGCTTTAAGGCTGACTGGACTTGAATAAAAAATTAATAATCAAACATATGCTTGGTTCACCAGGGATAAACAGCAGTTTTCCACAAGGTATTTAATGTTTTGATGACGGTGCAGGAAAGAGCTCTTAGTCTGTTGGTGGAAGAAAAAAATGAATGCAGAGACTGTAAAGAAAATGCCAGGTGTGCAATGAAAAGGTTAGGGTGAAGATAATGTAAAGAAACGAGACTGAAGCAATGCAACTTGTTACATTCTTTTGTTCAGTCTTTGTTATTCTACGTTGTCATGACATTGTTTTGACTGTTTCTGGCTCTCATTGGATTAAACAAAGCTGGAAGCTTTACCAAAGATGACTTCCTTTTGAAAGTAACCATTGAAGTTGAGTTTTCTTTGTAGTAACCAGTGCTCAGCTTGTTCGCCCTGCCCAGTAACTAGTTTCAAGGTTCAGTTTAAACTGTGTAAAACTTGAATTCTTATGTTCATATTTCCCCACTTGAATATTCAGTCCTCCTGTAATGAACTAGGTTGTACTCATTTGATTTAAAAAGAAAAGAAAATTGAACATAAAAAAAGCAAACTACTTGATTTTTAACATTTCAACCATCAATATTTTGACTTACTGATTGAACGCACACCCATTCCAAAATAAAAGAAATGGTAGTTTAACTACCTTTTGGGTTTCTTGACGACATCAAACTCAGGTTAAACTGGATCTATGGTGTTTGAACTAGGTCTAAAATACCAAACAAAGCATTTAACGTGTTAATATGAATGGTAATATTTTGTACTCAAATGTCTACAATGTTATAAAAACTACAGGAAAAAAATCGAAAAATTTGAGTGTGGAAAAGGTAAGGAATGTAGTGAAGGAAAATGCATAAAGCCGTCATTAATTTCCTTACTGACAGTCTTGCAGTTAACATATGTAAAGCCTGTCCATTTTAAAGACATGTGGTTAAAATGTGTTAAACTTTAAAATCCATATTCTACACATTGGATTTAAGTTCACCAAGAAATATGGAAATTTTGTGTGTGTGAAAGTAAAGTAGATTAATTCTTGTTGCCAAGAGCAGCATCTCTAACAGAAGCATGTGCAGTAGATAAGCAGGTAAGATGGCAAAGGCTTTCATTTGACATGTTTGTGTATAAGGCTGGTAGTATTTAGTCTTTGGGATTCTACATAACTAAAGGATCCCACAAAGTGATGATTAAGTCATCATGAATGTTTTCTTCCATTCCTTAAGAGTCTTTGAAAAACTAGCAATGCACTGAATGTCCCATCCCATCTATCTCCCCCATCAGGTCTGCGGGCATTAGTGAGCATCTTGCAGAGCTGGTACACTCTGTTCACACCGACGGAGGCCACCAGCATTGTGGCAGCCACTGTCATGTCCCATAACACCATCCTGCGCCTCAGCCTCGACTACCCGCAGCGGGAGGAGCTGGCCAGCTGTGCGAGGACGCTGGCTCTTCAGTGCGCCATGAAAGATCCTCAGAACTGCGCCCTGTCGGCTCTGACGCTCTGCGAAAAGGACCACATTGCTTTCGAGACGGCCTACCAGATCGTGATAGACGCCGCGTCTACAGGCATGACGTACTCGCAGCTGTTTACCATCGCGCGGTACATGGAGCACAGAGGCTATCCACTTCGGTCATTCAAGTTGGCGTCTCTGGCCATGACCCACCTTAACCTGGCCTACAACCAGGACACACACCCCGCTATTAACGACGTGCTCTGGGCCTGTGCACTCAGCCACTCCCTAGGGAAAAATGAACTCGCAGCCATCATCCCCCTGGTGGTAAAGAGTGTGCACTGTGCCACGGTGCTGTCTGACATCTTGCGGCGGTGCACCATGACGGCACCGGGTCTCGCTGGCATTCCCGGACGAAGGAACTCTGGAAAGCTCATGTCAACGGACAAGGCGCCGCTGCGACAGCTCCTGGACGCCACCATCTCGGCGTACATCAACACCACACACTCTCGACTGACCCACATCAGTCCGCGGCACTACGGGGAGTTCATAGAGTTCCTCAGCAAAGCACGGGAGACTTTCCTTTTGGCGCAGGACGGCCACATTCAGTTCGCCCAGTTCATAGACAACCTGAAACAGATCTACAAGGGTAAAAAGAAACTGATGATGTTGGTCAGGGAGCGCTTTGGCTGACCTTAACCCTGCCTCAGAGACCTTCTTCTTGGGAAGTAGTTAAACTTATTTGTTTATTTAAGGGTTTTTATTTTTTATTTTTACTTCTTTATGTTGAGCCATTTCTTGACCAAGTCTTGAGGTTTTGTTCTGTTTTGTTTCTTGAATGTGAACCAAAAAGTGTTCGCTATACTTACTCTACATAACTGTTATTGAAAAAGAGAGGACCTAAAGTGTCACAGAAGTAACAAGACATCAGACTCATCCAGTAAATATTTGAAATACTCAGAAAATCTAAAGAATGTGATTATAAAAGCAAAAGAAATGTTTGCCTCCTGGTGGCTTACAACCTTGTTGGATTGGGTGTGTACTCTTAGTTAAGATTAAGAAGAATTGGCTTTCAAAGTGAAGCGAACTTCACAGGAGTTGAAAACACACACAGTTACTGTCATACCTCGACTGTCAGCTTTAACGTCTCTGGTATAAATAGCCTCTTGTTATATTCAGGGCTTCTCAGAGGAGACAGGACAGACAGAACTACCTTTGTTGTTCCTCTGATTAAAAAAAAAACTCAGTAGTTGAACATTTAATAACCTTCACCTGCTGCACGGTGAGGATTACGCTTTACAGAGTGCATGTTTTGAGGGTGACGTCCTGGCTGCTTTAGTTAAAAGTTTTGCCTTCATGTGTACATCAGTATATTCTTGTATACAGTGTATCCTTCATGTCATCCTGTAAGTGACAAAAATGCCATGTTTGATGGGGTAAATGTGTTCCTCATGTCCAGAGATGCCACTCTTACTGCTTCTCAGCTGTTTGTGGCCAAAATGTTGAATAGTATAAAACGTCACAGCTAAGTTCAACATTTAGTTAAGATAATTCAGGTATCTCCTTCAGTTTCATCACTTGGTGGCATTAAGCTGGTGGTCTTAAACTTTGAAAACAATTTGGACCTCGTTGTTTGTTGTGAATCCCTTTTCCATCACAAGAACATTTACTAAAACTGAGAATTTTTTCCACTTGTCCTTGCTTAGCGTATTCTGAAATTCTACTAGCTATCAAACAAAGAGCCGTTGTTAGTACAGTGGAATTACAGCGAAACTATATACCTCCTTTAGGCTAAAACTAATTACAACACACGTCTTTGCATCCATTACATGTGAGCCACTTAGAATCCATGACACTTGGCACCGGCTGACACACACACACACACACACCTATATTCATACTATGTTTAGCTCAGTTGAACCACATCATTCCCCAAAGAGATACAGTTTTCACTACAGCTTCAAAGGGGGCAATAATGTGGCTATTTTTACACTGTACAGAGAAAAAGAAATAAAAGTCTATGCAGTTTTGTGTTCTTATTCCTGAGAAATAAATTATCCAAATGGAGAAAACGTCAGAATCTCCAAACACTCTATTTCTTAAAAATGTCATTGTTTTTTTTTCATTATCTGGCTAGTTGTTTTCTTTTATATGCCATGTTTAGCGCCACCCTCTGAGAGCTAGTTGTACTGTTGCTGCCTGAGCTCACAGGCAGCGCAGTCACATAAATCTGAGCTGCATGTTGACGCCCACGGGGTTGCCAGCGGACCCTATTGGGTGGGTACTAATGAGGAAATTTACGTCACCCAGATTTTAAAAGTCAAGCAGCCGGGGCGGTATTAGGCTTGAAAGTGTCTCAGTTTGATGCTAATAGTAGCGTTTAGCCAAATCCTGTACCTCCAGTTAGTCCTCCTAAATTAACCACCAATATTAATCTTTAGCTAGTTAACAAAATGAAAATTTTCTGCGTTTTTGAAGTATTTAATGTTTGGTTACAATGAAACTACACTTCTTAAGTCGGTGTACTTATAAAGGTGTCTCCGGTTAATGCTAGCGGTGACACTGAGCAAAACTCTCTACTCCCAAACTGGCCTTCAGTTTTCAAGCCAAAAGGAATCATTGCTAGTTAATAAAACTGAGAGTTAAGTGTTTTGTTGTGTTGATAAAGAAGCATGTAGGCCAGAAAACATCTTTCAGTAAATGCTATGATTGCTTCGTCTCATTTGGATAATCATCTTTTTGGAAAAAATTTGCATATTTTTTGCTAAGCTTACATTAGCTAAAACACCTTTGTGATACATCAGTGTTGGACCTTATTTTTTTTTTAAAGTGACCCAAAAAAAGCATAAATTAATGTTGTGCAAAATTATTAACTTTTTGGGAGATGGCCAAATTGGTATTAGTATGTAAAACAAGTTTTACTTACAACTTTTTTTTTGGCATACTTTACATCTTCAAAATAGCCCAAAAACTCAGTAATAAAAGAAGTCTGTGAAACAGGGAAAAACATTACTTTCTGAAATTATTTAGACTAAACCTAAATAAAGCCCAGTTTCTTGTTCTTGTGATAGAAAACGCTGTGAAGCTTCCTGTGAATGCTACTGGCTCTTATCGTTCTTTACTGTGAAGAAGAGGGACCTTTTTCTAAAGGTTTCAGAGAAACACAGTGAACCCTACAAAAATTACTATATTTTCTCATAACTTGATAGGTTCATTGTATTTCAGACCACACGCCTTGGCACAGGAGGTTACCTTCTCCTAAATGAGGGGCGATGACGTTCTTTTGTCCAACCCAGTGGCAAAATGTCATTTTCAGTGGCAGTCCAACAAGAGCTTGAGTCTTCAGCTGATCAGACTAAATGTACAAGCACTTCACACAGATACCTCTTCAGTACGTTCCTGCCTGCTTCAGCATTTATTTATTGATTGTTTTGTAACTCTTTTTTTATCACTGAGTTTGAAATGGCAAACACAGAATCAGAACCAGTCTGTATTTAGAAAAAAAATAAAAAGGGTTCTGGGACAGAAGGACATTTTTCTGTCTGCTTTGACATTCCATGAGAGCTACTTTCACGTACTACCCAGGTAGTCTGTCATAACTGCGCTTTTTAGATCAGGAGAAATGCAGATAGACGAATGGAAAACTGAGGAAAAAGAGGGGAAAAAAGGCTAAACTCAGTTCTCAGGGACATCACTTAAAGAAACGAAACAAAAAAATAGTAGCATTAAGCATTTAAGATATTGTAAATAATAAAGTGTCAATTGAGAAAATTGTAAAGTTATAATAATTTATAATAAGTATGTTATGTGTTTGTTTTTCGGCGGGGTGTACTTGAATTGTTTTGAACGGGGAAATTTGACTCTGTTTTTTTTTTTCTTTGTAAGAGCAAAGACTTCAAGGCATTTCTCAGGTGCTCCTATGTACATTTGTTTGGTTTTTGTTTTGCTAAAAAATTGTCATTTTTATTCAGTTTGCAATGACAAAGAATAATCTGTTTGCCAAATAGAAAGCAAGTTTTTCAGAGTTAGAGTTGCGAAAAGTGATGGAGGCATACATTTGTAAACTGATTTGTACTAAACCTGACTATGCAGAACCACTTTGAGGGTCTCGTCCTGGATAAAAAATTGTAGAAACAAGGAGAATGAGACCCGGTGGGCCGAACCACTATCAGAAAGGAGGAGGACGGAAAAGAGATGAGAAGAAGCGGGCTTGTATTGGGTCATTATGCAGTCACCGGCCTGCATCTGCTGCAACTTCCTAAGGAGGCGGACATGAACCAATAGAAAATGCCTTTCTAACCGATCAATGTACAAAGTTTCTTTTTTTGTGTCTTTGTTTTCTTTATTTCTGTCCTTTTTAATATCAGGACCCAAGCCTTTGGTGTCTTCTTGCGTGGTTACTCTGCAGTGAGACAGAATAACACAAACGTTTGTGTCAGCAACAGTCCCTGATGGCCTGTTCATTCATAACACCATATTTAAATTACCTTTTCTCCTCAGAGTTAACATTTCTATATTATTACCACTGATTATTATTTCTTTCTGTTCCCAGTCGGACGTATCTTCTATCAGTGTAGGATTTGAAGCAATGCATCGTGGTGTGTTTAGGGGCAGCTGCTTCCTCCGTCGTCTTACAGCACAGTGCCGTTAGTGTGCTGAAGCAGACTCTGTATCCACACAGTCAGCTTATGCAACAAAAAAAAAGACAAAAAAAAGATGCAAGGTTTCAACATCGTATCGTTAAAAGATTTTCGAAAAAGTCCTTATGTGAAACCACTTCACCAACTGCGTAACCCGGAAGTCATTCCTGAGGGTTTTCCCCCGTCTTTTTTTTTGTTTGTAGAAGATTACTGTTTGCTAGTAGAGATGTAGTTCACCTACAGTTTTCCTGTTTTGTTTTTGTTTCAGATCCATTCTTAACTTAAGGGATAATTGAAAGTGTTTGTTGCCTCTTTGTGCTACTGATTTTGAAAAGGTATTTCCAGTATTTGTTGCCACAGAAGTATCATAGCTTATCACTTTTTTGTACTTTTTTTTTTGTGCGACTTCTTGAGCTACTGTCTATAAAGCAAGATTTTATTACTATTTATGTATCGCTACTACCATTTTATATTGATTTGTGTTGAAATCTCAGTGCTTTTCTATGAATAAAGTGTGAAACACAATTAGGATCTTCTAATTTTGTTGTAAACATTTCATTGTTAAATGAAGGAAAGCAGACTTAAATTAGATGTATTTAGGGGGTTCTGATAGAAATTTAATTTGGCAAACTAAACCTTGATTCTAAAGTAGGCTGAACCTTTTTACCTGAATTTATTTACAATTCTATAACAAATAGATTTTGGTTTTGCGGTCAAGCAGCTGCTAAATTAAGTAGATTACATGTAAATTTAGGTCTGATACAATTGACCACCTTTGACTTACCTGGGCATAACTATGACATAACTAAACAGATTTTTCGGTGTTATATTGATATATACAGGGGTTGGACAATGAAACTGAAACACCTGGTTTTAGACCACAATAATTTATTAGTATGGTGTAGGGCCTCCTTTTGCGGCCAATACAGCGTCAATTCTTCTTGGGAATGACATATACAAGTCCTGCACAGTGGTCAGAGGGATTTTAAGCCATTCTTCTTGCAGGATAGTGGCCAGGTCACTACATGATACTGGTGGAGGAAAACGTTTCCTGACTCGCTCCTCCAAAACACCCCAAAGTGGCTCAATAATATTTAGATCTGGTTACTGTGCAGATCATGGGAGATGTTCAACTTCACTTTCATGTTCATCAAACCAATTTTTCACCAGTCTTGCTGTGTGTATTGGTGCATTGTCATCCTGATACACGGCACCGCCTTCAGGATACAATGTTTGAACCATTGGATGCACATGGTCCTCAAGAATGGTTCGGTAGTCCTTGGCAGTGACGTGCTTATCTCGCACAAGTATTGGGCCAGGGAAATGCCATGATATGGCAGCCCAAACCATCACTGATCCACCCCCATGCTTCACTCTGGGCATGCAACAGTCTGGGTGGTACGCTTCTTTGGGGCTTCTCCACACCGTAACTCTCCCGGATGTGGGGAAAACAGTAAAGGTGGACTCATCAGAGAACAATACATGTTTCACATTGTCCACAGCCCAAGATTTGCGCTCCTTGCACCATTGAAACCTACGTTTGGCATTGGAATGAGTGACCAAAGGTTTGGCTATAGCAGCCCGTGTATATTGACCCTGTGGAGCTCCCGACGGACGTTTCTGGTGGAAACAGGAGAGTTGTGGTGCACATTTAATTCTGCCAGGATTTGGGCAGCCGTGGTTTTATGTTTTTGGATACAATCCGGGTTAGCACCCGAACATCCCTTTCAGACAGCTTCCTCTTGCGTCCACAGTTAATCCTGTTGGATGTGGTTCGTCCTTCTTGGTGGTATGCTCACATTACCCTGGATACCTTGGCTCTTGATACATCACAAAGACTTGCTGTCTTGGTCACAGATGCGCCAGCAAGACGCACACCAACAATTTGTCCTCTTTTGAACTCTGGTATGTCACCCATAATGTTGTGTGCATTTCAATATTTTGAGCAAAACTGTGCTCTTACACTGCTAATTGAACCTTCACACTCAGCTCTTACTGGTGCAATGTGCAATCAATGAAGACTGGCTACCAGGCTGGTCCAATTTAGCCATGAAACCTCCCACGCTAAAATGAGAGGTGTTTCAGTTTCATTGTCCAACCCCTGTAGAGCTTTGGAACTAAATAACATCTGCTTTTTGCAATCATTGTTCTATCGTACCAGTATTTAGAATACAACTTAATATTGCAAAATTGCACCAGGAAGGTGTAAAAGGGTCCAACAGCGAAACCATTTTATACATCGAAATAAACTGTTGAAAATAAATAACATTGTGTACAGCTAGAACCTTAAACCCTATTCAGAATTCATTATTTCAGGTAAAAGTTGCATTTCAATCTATCAGCAACTGGAAACATTTTCAGACATATAAATATTGCTACATTTTTGGAGCTTAATTAACATAATTCTCCAGGTGAGTAAGCAAACACAAAGTCTCGTTGATTTACCAATGTCACCCTTTGCAGAAACCACAAATAAACAAAAACGTTATTATCCCGGGAGGGGATAGTGTCCCTCCCAGGGACTCACATTATTCGGCTGGGGGACTTCAACGCCCACGTGGGAAACGACAGTGACACCTGGAGAGGCGTGATCGGGAGGAATGGCCTCCCCGATCTGAATCCGAGTGGTGTTTTGTTATTGGACTTCTGTGCTAGTCACGGATTGTTTATAATGAACACCATGTTCAAACGTAAGGTTGTCCATCAGTGCACTTGGCACCAGGACACCCTAGGCAGGAGGTCAATGTCATATCAATGTCATATCATCAGACCTTCGGCTGCATGTTTTGGACACTCTGGTGAAGAGAGGGGCTGAGCTGTCCACTGATCACCACATGGTGGTGAGTTGGATCCGCTGGAGGAGGAGGACAGTGGGGACAGTGCCTCTGGACTGGCAGACTGGGGTCCCCCTTCATAAGAAGGGTGACTGGAGGGTGTGTTCCAACTACAGGGGGATCACAATCCTCAGCCTCCCTGGTAAGGCCTACGCCAGGGTATTGGAGAGGAGAGTCCGGCCGATAGTCGAACCTCAGCTTCAGGAGGAGCAGTGTGGTTTTTGCCTGGCCGTGGAACACTGGACCAGCTCTATACCCCCTTTCAGGCTACTCGAGGGTTCATGGGGGGTTTGCCCAACCGGTCCATATGTGTTTTATGGACCTGGAGAAAGCATTCGACTGTGTCCCTCGTGATGCCTTGTGGGGGGTGCTCCAGGAGTATGGAATCGGGGGGCCCTTTCTAGGGGCCATCCGGTCTCTGTACAAGTGGAGCAGGGGTTTTGGTTTTGCATTGGGCCCCCGGCACTAAGTCGGACCTGTTCCCCTGCATGTTGGACTCCGGCAGGGCGCCCTTTGTCACCGCCTGTTCATAACTTTTATGGACAGGATTTTCGAGGGACAGCAAGGGCGGACGGGGTATGGGGGCCAGAGGATTTCGTCTCTTCTTTTTGCAGATGACTGGGTCCTGCTGGCCCCCTTAGCCAAACCTACAGCATATGCTAGGGGGGTTTTCCCCACAGAGTGTGAAAGCAGCTGGGATGAGGATCAGCTCCTCCATGTCCGAGGCCATGGTTCTCGACAGGAAAAAGGGGGGGCTTGTCCTCTTCAGGTTGGAGGGGAGTTCCTGCTTCAAGTGGAGGAGTTTAATATCTCGGGGTCTTGTTCACGAGTGGGGGGAAAATGGAGCAGGGGATCGAAAAAGACGGATCGATGCGGCTGCCGCAGTAAAAGGGGGGGGGTGTGCCGTCCCCCTTGTGGTGAAGAGAGAGCTGAGCCCAAAAGCGAAGCTCTCGTTACCGGGCAGTCTATTTTTCCTACCCTCACCTATGGCCATGAAATTTGGGGACATGACCAAAAGAACGAGATCCCGGGTACAAGCGGCTGAAATGAGCTTCCCCCGTAGGGTGCCGGGCACCCCTTAGAGATAGGGGGAGGTTCGGGCCCCCGGGGGGGGTCGGAGTAGAGCCGCTGCTCCTCCACATCGAGAGGAGCCAGTTGATGTGGCTTGGTCATCTATACCGGATGCCTCCTGGACGCCTTCCTCGGGAGGTGTTCCAGGCACGTCCCACCGGGAGGAGGCCCAGGGGACGGCCCAGGACACGCTGGAGGGACTATGTCTCTCGGCTGGCCTGGGAACGCCTTGGGCTCCCCCCGGAGGAGCTGGGAGGAGGTGTCAGGGGATCTCCGCTGAGTCTGCTGACAGACGACAAGTACAAGTACGAGTACGGGTTATTAAAAATGAGTAATGGGACCTAAATCTTCTGCACAGCTGTCACATCTATTTAGCTATACTCCTGGATGTAAAATTCAAACAAATTCAGAGGTGGATCTTTCCAACTGGAGGTGAATGACCTCCCCTAAAAGCAGATTAATAATTTATTTTTTAAAATAAAATTTTTATCTCCAGCCAAGCCTGGCAGATAGTTTTATTTTGACATCAAATTTCTGCGGCATGATCGTCACAACTCTGTCATATTTACTACACCTGCATTGCTGCAGAACTTACGATAAATATTGTAACAATGATTTACTCATTGTCATGCTATGCAGACACTTTGGTCTGGACTTTGACTAGACCAGGGCTTAGCAACCTTTTCAATCCAAAGAGCCACTTTGGCCCCTGATGCTGTAAAATAAAATTTATCTAGAGATGCAAAAAATGATTTTATAAATCTAAATTGACGAACTAAAATGTTTTTTTTTTAATGAAACGAAATTTATACTTTCAGATTTTGCAACAAAATGAGTCAAACGCTAACAAAGGAAAAAAAAATATTTTTTTTAATGTGGCTAGCAAAATGATCTATCAAATAAAAGCCTTGTACGTTTGGTGCCTTTTATTTTGTAGATATGTGCAGATATTTCATAAAACATACAACAGAACTGCTAAATCACCCTTTCTTATTACCTTTTTAATTAAAAACCTTTCTTACTTGGTTTTATAGCCACAGTGACTGGTACAAAGAGCTGCAGGTTGCAGACCCTTGGACTAGGCCACTTCAAATCCTACTACTTTTGGTTTTTGTTCCATTCAGGACTGAACTTTCTGATGTGTCCCCTAAACCTAATATGGGTTAGCACAACCAATTAGTTTTGACAGCTTGGGCGTCTCAAGGTCCATTGTTTTTTTTGCAGAGTATGTACATAGTTTACCAGAGGTTACACATGTATTAAAAGCTGATTAGTCCAGGCTGTTTTGGCCGAGATGTTGTCTAGCAGTCCAGAAATACTCGTCCTGGGGTCCTTGCATTTTTACCCATCCAACCAGCCCAAAATTAGTGATAAATGAAGCATGTGCAGCCTTATACAGGTCCATCAATCTCTCGCTCATTCGTCTCCAATCAGAATATTTTTCCTCTATACCCGCCTTCACCGCTTCATTCTCATTCATTACAGATTTCTGCAGAGCCATCTAACCAGACAATCAGGCTATCAAAAAGTGCAAAGAGTGCTTCTGTGCGGGATTGTAAATCTAGATTGATTGGCTGATGATAAACGAGCAGATTTATATTAATTATCCAGACAGATAGATGGAGGACTGATTGCTATGTGCTCAATCTTTTTCTCCACCAATCTGCCTCCACCTCTCTCTTTCTTGAGCTAATACATACAAAACCACTAAGGACTCACACACACACTTGCATACCACGTAAAGCGTGAGACTGGGGAGTTTTCAGCAACCTCTTTTTGTTCTTTGCTGTCACATCACTCTCCACACACTCGTGCTTTTGTGTGCTTCTGGGCTCAGACGCGACACTCTGTGGCAATTCCTGCTGCAGACAAGCTGCGGTATGTAAACCTGCAAAAAAGCAAGTAACCTTAATAAACTATAGGGGTTGGACAATGAAACTGAAACACCTGTCATTTTAGTGTGGGAGGTTTCATGGCTAAATTGGACCAGCCTGGTAGCCAGTCTTCATTGATTGCACATTGCACCAGTAAGAGCTGAGTGTGAAGGTTCAATTAGCAGTGTAAGAGCACAGTTTTGCTCAAAATATTGAAATGCACACAACATTATGGGTGACATACCAGAGTTCAAAAGAGGACAAATTGTTGGTGCACGTCTTGCTGGCGCATCTGTGAACAAGACAGCAAGTCTTTGTGATGTATCAAGAGCCAAGGTATCCAGGGTAATGTGAGCATACCACCAAGAAGGACGAACCATATCCAACAGGATTAACTGTGGACGCAAGAGGAAGCTGTCTGAAAGGGATGTTCGGGTGCTAACCCGGATTGTATCCAAAAACATAAAACCACGGCTGCCCAAATCCTGGCAGAATTAAATGTGCACCTCAACTCTCCTGTTTCCACCAGAAACGTCCGTCGGGAGCTCCACAGGGTCAATATACACGGCCGGGCTGCTATAGCCAAACCTTTGGTCACTCATGCCAATGCCAAACGTTGGTTTCAATGGTGCAAGGAGCGCAAATCTTTGGCTGTGGACAATGTGAAACATGAATTGTTCTCTGATGAGTCCACCTTTACTGTTTTCCCCACATCCGGGAGAGTTACGGTGTGGAGAAACCCCAAAGAAGCGTACCACCCAGACTGTTGCATGCCCAGAGTGAAGCATGGGGGTGGATCAGTGATGGTTTGGGCTGCCATATTATGGCATTCCCTTGGCCCAATACTTGTGCTAGATAAGCACGTCACTGGCAAGGACTACCGAACCATTCTTGAGGACCATGTGCATCCAATGGTTCAAACTTTGTATCCTGAAGGCGGTGCTGTGTATCAGGATGACAATGCACCAATACACACAGCAAGACTGGTGAAAAATTGGTTTGATGAACATTAAAGTGAAGTTGAACATCTCCCATGGCCTGCACAGTCACCAGATCTAAATATTATTGAGCCACTTTGAGGTGTTTTGGAGGAGCGAGTCAGGAAACGTTTTCCTCCACCAGTATCACGCAGTGACCTGGCCACTATCCTGCAAGAAGAATGGTTTAAAATCTCTCGGACCACTGTGCAGGACTTGTATATGTCATTCCCAAGACGAATTGACGGTGTATTGGTCGCAAAAGGAGGCCCTACACCATACTGATAAATTATTGTGGTCTAAAACCAGGTGTTTCAGTTTCATTGTCCAACCCCTGTATATCCATTTCACAAATATATTTGAGATGATAAATATTTACTAAACTATTAGCTTAACTTTCATGCTAATAGTTTACACATGCTCGTAATTTATACACATTCAGTGGCCCTTCCTTCTTTCTGAATTGATCAAAACACTGATAACAGCTAAAGTGCGTAGTAACTGCCTATTACTGATGCTTCTAAATAATTTAGCTGTTTCTCTTTACTTTAAAAAAAGGTATGGGGTAGACATGTCATCTTCTGTTATTTAGCTCTCTTGTGCCATTTCTGGAACTTTTAGGTGTCTACATGTTAGACAGTGGACCTCCACATTGCCTGCAATATGTTTAACAATTTGTGAATAAGTTAAAAGAAAATCAGTGTACATATAGAAACAAATATGCATTGTGTTGTGCATTTGTAATGAGCGTCCGATGAGTTAATGCTTTGTAGAACTTCCCTTAATTCCAAATATAGCTGCAAGTATTTTAGGGTTTGTCTCTACCAGCTTTCCACATTAAGTAAATAAAATGTTTGCCCCATTCCTCTTTGCAAAATGGTTCAAAATCAGTTAGATTGGATGGATAGCATCTGTGAAAAGCACATCCCAAGTCAAATTTCTTGTTGATTTTCAGTGTGGACTTTGACTGGGGCATTCTAGCACAGGGTTGTAACTCTGGCTGCTTGCTTATGGTTGTTTTGTGCTAAAAGGTAAACATCTGCCCCATGTCTCAAGGGTTTTGTAGCCTCTAACAGGTTTTTATTGTGGGGTTGCCCTGTGTTTTGCTCTATCCATCTTCCAACTTTGACTTGTTTCCATGTCCCTGCTGAAGAAAAGCACAGCATGACGCTGTCCCCACCATGTCCCAATGTGTTAAGGATAACATGCAGTGGTTCCTGCAACACATACCATTTGGTATCTGAAAAGAAAGTTACATTTTAGTCTCATCTGACTAGGATGTGTTCCTCCAAATGTCTGCTGTTTCCTCTAGATGACTCATGTCAAACAGCAAACCGGACCTCTTCAGACTTTTTTTAACAATGGCTTTCTTCCTGCCACTCGTCCAGAAAGGCCAGATTTGTGGAGTGCACGACAAAGAGCAGCCTCTTGATTGCTTCTCTTTTCTCAGCCTGTCAGTTTAAGTGGGTAGCCATGCTGGTTTGCAGCACTGCCATACTCTTTCCCCATGCGTGCATGGATTCTCTCAGGTACTCTTGTTTTCTCCCAAATTCCAAAAACATGCATGTTGGGTTAAATTGGTCTCTCTAAATTGTCCTCAGTTGTGAGTAATGTGTGTTTGTCCCATGTGTCTGTGATTTGCCCTGGGACGGTCTGGCGGCCTGCTTATGGTGTACCACATCTCTCACCTATTGATTACTGGAGATTGGCATCAGTACTATAGTGTTCACCTCTTACCATTTTGTGGCCTGTTACCTGACAAAAACAAGAAAATAAATTCATCCTAAAGGATAACTTGATAACCTTTGCCATAATAGTTGTTTTTTTATTTATAAATAAGTTGAACTTCTTTTTCAGTAGCATGGTTCTAGACAGAAGTTATTAAGAAATTAAGAAATATATGATAAGAACAATATATGTGTTAACAGTGGCTGCAGATCTGTTCGCCCTTTCACCAATTCATACCCAACCATCGAAGTATTGACTCTAAACCCTTTAATGGGGGCAGTAGCCTCTGACACCAACATATCATCAGCCTATCCTGTAAGTCCTATAAGTTGTGAGTTCTTGCCTTCATTGTTCGGATTTGTTGGTCTAGCTAGTCCCACAGATGCTTCGATTTAATTGAGATCTTGGGATTGTGGAGCCCAGGTCACATCAATATGATACTGTGTTGCATTGTCCTTTTTGATAAAGCTTATAGTTAGAGTGGCTTAGGTTATCCTGAACTATCTCTGTAGTTATGCTGCTATAGGCTTAGGCTGCTGGAGGACATAATGACCACTTTCACCCTCTTCGCTACTTTCTCACACTACTCTTCAATTTTGCATTATTTGCTGTTATTTCAGCTTTTAACTTTGTTCTCTCTCTTTTCACTTCCTAGAAGCTACACCTGGCCTGACTCTGTGTCTACCTGTAACACCTTTCTGGAGAGGGGCATCGTCCAAGCTTCTGCTGGCAACAACTTAATGCTCACCCTCTACCGATGATCCACATGGCCCTGTCTTTCAGTGTTTAACCCTTTCTCTCTCCTAGACATAGCTACTGGCTGAGCTTTTACTGTAACTAACTCTATGTGCTCTCTTCAGACTCTAAACTTGAAAACTGGCTCAGAGTTTATCTGTTCCTTTTTTCTAGGTGAAACGACTAAAGGAGCTACAACCATTAACATTTACTTTTCCTTCCCATAGAAAGTACTCCTGGATCAGTGCTTCTTTGTTCTCTTTGTGTCTCTGCTCTGTTCTCTCTAACCCCCAGTCGGTCGTGGCAGATGGCCGCTCACACTGAGCCTGGTTCTGCTGGAGGTTTCTTCCTGTTAAAAGGGAGTTTTTCCTCTCCACCGTCGCTACATGCATGCTCAGTATGAGGGATTGCTGCAAAGTCAACGCCAGTGACTGTCGACTGTCTCTACATGTTCATCCAGGAGGAGTGAATGCTGCAAGTCACTGACTGGATGCAATCTGCTGGGTTTCCTTAGATAGAAAAACTTTTTATCCAATTTGAATAAATAACTGAATCTGACTGCACTGTTCAATGATTAGGATTAATTGGAATGTATGTACCTGACTTTTGTGAAGTGCCTTGAGACGACGTGTTGTGAATTGGCGCTATATAAATAAACTGAATTGTATTGAATTTTCCTGCATACAGTGGCCATAGCCATCAGGGGTTATGATTTACATGAAACAGTGTAAACCTTCATAGGTGGCAAGTGTCACAGTAATATCCACATGGATGTCAGAACCCTAAGTTTCCCAGCAGAACACTGCCCAACGTGTCACAGTGTCTCTACACTCTTTCCTTTCTCTCTGGTGCTATGTGTTTCCCAGCAAAATATATGCACCCAACTATCCACATGATGTAAGAGAAACCATGATCAACCAGACAAGGCAACATTCTTCTATTAATCTGTGGGCCAGTTCTAATGATCTAATCTAATGAACAATGTGCCCATTGTTTGCACTTTCATTGGTGGATAGGGATCGGCGTGGGCATCTTGACTAGTCTGCAGCTTTGCATCCCCATATCCAACAAACTGTGTATTCTGACACCGTCCTATTAGAAACTATGTGTACTTCCTTAGCTGCAGTGGCTCGTTTGTTTGGTAGGATCACATGGCCAAAACCATTTCTCCAAAAATGCATTAATGAGCCTTGACTGTTACCCCGCCAATGTTCCTGCCTTTGACCACTTTTGATACTTTTTGACAACTGCAGAGCGGGAACACCCCAAAAGAGCTGCAGTTTTCAAGATGCTCTGACCCAGCCTGCTCTGTATGGGTTCTCTTTCTAAGTAGTGATGCCTGCTAATGAAGTACCAATGGCAGCTCTGCTATGATGACCTCACAACTTTTGCTCCAGGACCAACGCCGCAGTGTAATCTCAGTTTGATGCTATTAATCAAGCTGCTAAACATTTGCAAGCTTGCAGGTGGCAGCTGTTTACGGCAACATGGCGGACTTGTTGGAATAGGCAGGTATCATCGGCAAAGGAGGATTGTCACAGCTGTCAGAGCCTGTATTAGTGAGGCATCTCAGACTCCAGCTTAGACTGAAGCCAGAGTTTCACTCCCTGCTTCTCTCAGCCCCCCTCACCCCCCCCCTCACCCCCCCCCCCCCCCCCCCCCCCCCCCCCCCCCCCCCCCCCCCCCCCGCCCCCATCACACAACCACCACAGTTAATAATGCCTATCAGTCTCTGTCACAGTGAGCTGTGTACGTTCGTTCATGCATGTGGTCATTGAAAGATATGCTGTGTGTGTGTGTGTTTGGAGGGGGCGGTCACTGATAGAGCGCTGATAGTGTCCATCCATGACAGATGATGTACAGCTTGCTGTCTCTCCAGGCAGATTGGATTTTCAGGCCTGCTGATTTGCTGAGAGATGGAGCCTGGACCTCCTTCAAAGACACCCCACCCCCACCCACCCACACACACACACAAACAAATGCAGGCTCACAGGCACACATCCACCTGTTCATTCTCTGTGCACAAACTAAGAACATAAAAGCCCACACACAATGAAATGATTTCTGCACATGTACGCATTCAGAGCCACAAACATAGGGAAAAGCACACACAGAAAACACACACACAAACACACAGCGCCTGTCACTTTATTCCCAGATGGCCCAGTGACACACAGCCACAGCCTCTTCAGTCTTACCTGTCGCCAATCAGCGGTGATTTATGTTCATTTGTCTTTGCTATTTATGGGCCCACAACAAAAGCCTGCGTGTGCTCAGTTTGTGTAGGTGTGTTTGTGTGAATGTGTGCGTGTTTATTGTACTACAGCATCACAAAGGACAAAGATGAATAAAAACCGCTCCTTTTTTTCACCTCTTCGGCTGCTTTGAGCTTTGTGTAGTTTTGTAAATATTAATAATACTCACTGTTGTGCAGTCTTTAATATGTGGGAGGCTGGATTTCTAAATTTCCATTTTAGGCTAAAGTGTGCTCAGCAAGCAGACAAACAAAGGATCAAAAAAAGCTCATGCATGGACACAGAACTGCATGAGGTGTATTTTGATCATCACTCACGGTCACTCGCTTCTTTAAATGCTCAAAATAGTGAAAATAGTGTGGGAAACGGGCACACTGTTAGATTATTTGGGCAGCAGTTGGTAAAATCAGCAATCCTCTGTACACCATTCAGACTTTAAAGCTTTCCTGCTTGATGACTGAGGCTACTTCACCATCACGTTGAAATCCACTAGAGGACCCTGGAATGTTACTTATTTTGGGTATATTATGACATCCCAAACAGTCAACCAGCAGTAGTGCTAAAAATAAAACAGAAAGCAGCAGAGAAAGAAGTTCTTGACTCAGCCTCTATGAGGACCCAACCATATAGATCTAAGAATTACTTGTGTCAGTGCACATCAGGGGTGCTGTATTGGTTTAACACACTGAATGCATCTTGCTGAAGTGTGCTGAAACTTCAGACGTGGCTAGTTTTACCAGAAGTGATGATGCTTCTGAATGGAACAAGTTTGAAAAGGATCACTGGACACCACGCCTTGGAGCACTGGCCATCAAAACAGACACTGCAGGTTTTAGTTAATAGTAAACAGTTGGTTAACTGTGTTACCTTTAAGATATGAATGGGTGCCCAATGACCCTGAGGGCCTGTGCTGACTCTCTCTGACCTGGATTTGATTTAGTTTAATTCTAGCTGAGAGTTTTGATGTGGTAAAGTCTTTGAAAGTCATTTGTGATCTTTTAGCAGATTTTCATCTGTGTTCCCACTGTGCTTGACTCAAAAGGGGGGAAAAAATCTAAACCACATCCCCTGGCGAATTTTGGTGTTTTCAGCTGGACCAAATTATGAATCTTGTATAATCTGGTGACCTTTGGCTACCACTGCCTAGCAGTTCCCAGTCGTATTTACAAAGGTTCAGGATTCAATGCTGGTTTAAATTGGGGTCCAGGTTGCTACGGCCCTAAGGATCAAGGTTGTCAAATAACTTTAGAATGACAGGGCCATCTTTTGGGTTATGTTTTCTTGAGTTTTGGAGTTACGCTCCAACACGATTTCAGAGTCAGAGATGTAGATTGTCATTATGCTGCAGAAAAGCATTAGGGCAATATCCAACAGCAAAAGCATTTTAAATCCAATTTTAGTTAATCTTTTTAGTAGAGTTAAGCCCTTTAAGCCTTGATGTTTATTGTTTTTTATCCAGTTTTTCAAAATAATTTTTATATAACTTTAACTATTATTGAATCCGACGTTATTGCCTTCTCTGCCTGATTTACAAAAAAGAGCCTTAAATCACATCCTTTTACACAAGCAAATATTAAGCCTTTGCATGTATCGAATGCCTTGAAAAGTGTTATCTACATAGTTTGTCACCCTTGCAATGATTAGATCTTCAAATATATTACCAAACACAAATTTATTACTCAAAATAATGCTTCTTAATGTCAGGATTTAGGTAGCTGGGTACATTAATTTGATTTCTTCTATTATCTTAATGCTTGCACAACATCCTTTAAAATATTTAACCATATCACAAAATCAACGTGGGTTTTATTTGTACAATGTTAAAGTGAAGAAAATAACTTTGATGGTCTGTATGTTTGCAGTTTCAACAGTACAAGGGTTGGTTGTCAACAAATCTACTTTCTAATAGATTAGATTCGATTTGTACTTTATGTCCCCAAAGGAACATTTGCCTTAACAGGCTGATCCAACATTTACAAAAACATATAGTATAGTTAAACCGAGGGCATGACGAGCACTAGAATAACTAGAAAGATAACATCTCCATGGTGGAGAAATTTGGTAAAAGTTCAACTTTCAGTCAAAAAGGAAACAAAAAAGATAGAAAATGAACTGAGCCAGAAGTGATAATCGAAGGTACTCCAGAGGTCCCCTCCCTTTACCCCATTCTGGTCACATGATGTTTGCCAGATTTGTCCAAAACAAAAACAGTCGGATTTACAAGAATCTGCTTATCTGCTGTTCTTAGCCGCATCCCAGAGAAAAACAGAATTTTGGATTAACTGATCCGCTCTCTGAGCCTTTGTTTTGATTACAGTAATGAAGCACACATTTTCTAATAACATGTAGCTTTGTGTTTACCCCGCATTTATTAATTCGTTGAATCCAGCATGGATGACAAAAAGACCTGGAGAACTGAGATTGGACCCTGAACCTGGTGAGTCTGCTTTTATTTGACCAATGTCGGCTTTCAGCATATTAGTTTTCAACCAAATTTCAGAAAATGTTTCAATTGTAAACAATGCAAGCATTTTTCAGTGCAATGCCTCTTTCACAGTAATCAGTGAACACTTGTGTTTATGCTTCTACGTTTGACCTTGTCTACACAGAGTGTATGTGTGCTTTGAACATTAGTGTTCTTGCAGGAATTTTGATTCTTATTTTGGCCTGCATTTCTGTTGAATTCTGCATTCCTGTCGAAATTGTCTAGACCACTGTTTGGATGTTGTTCATACCTTGAGTTTTTTCTTACATTTAATGATATAACAGATAAATGGAGCTCGAGCTTTCACATGATAATTTCATTTTCAGGCTTTATTTCTAACACTATACCTTATGGTGTTCCCATATGTTTTTTTCTTACTTTATTTCAACAAAATTGCTTTATTGTCTTGAGAATTAAATATGTTTTATTTACTTATGCTTTATTTAGTGATATTTCCAAGTTATTGGCACCCTGGTAAAGATTTGTACTAAGTCATAAATAAATATATATTTTGTTGCAGTAGCATAATCTCACACTGAATTATGCTACTGAAATAATAACTACATTAAAATCAAACCTTTAATATGACTCGGTTTATTTCCTGGGTAAAAAACGTCCCAGGCTCACTGCATCACAGATCCTCCACCATACTTGTATAGGACATGCAGTCCATTCCCAAATATTCATGCTTTGTTTTAAGGCAAACCCACCTGGAATGCTCAATCTTAGTCCCCTGTGACTAAAGCACATGGTTCTAGTTAAAGTTCCAGTAGATCAGTGGTGTCCCAACTTGTTGCCACAAATGCCAAAATTGTAAGGTTAAAAGCACTCATGAGCCATTGCTTGGTGGATTGCTTAAATTTGTTGGGTCTCGAAACATTTTCAGTCTACTCTCAGCAACAAGCGCAGGATCTGGGTCTCTCTTTCTTCCTGTATTTGGCCAAGTTATACAAATGGATGGGTCCAAATCTGCTTTCCAGCAAAAGTCACTGGATGCTTGTGGTCCTTATTACTGTAAAACTAAAATAAAAGCAAAAAACAAAACATGATTACTAAAAGCTAAATACTTTGTTTCTATTTTAAGATTTTGATTTGTCTGCATTTTGTTTAAAAGGCTTAGCCTCAGTGAAAATATCGCCCTAAAAATGGAAGTGCCAATCTGTATGACCCACCTTTGCTGGTGGGTTAAATTTGTAACATTCTTGAATTGTTGTCGCGAGCAGCACAAAATCCTTCGGCTGCCAGTAGAGTTTAGCAAACCAGTTTATGTTTGTGATGGTAGGACAGAAAAGACTCCCAAACAAATGGTTGCTATGGATACTTAGTGAGCCCCAAGATAGCGTCTTTGGTGCAGTTCTCCAACAGAGAGCTTTGAATGTTTTGTTACAGGCCCCTTGCCATCCTGCTCGCTGTCTGTGGGCGCTCGACTGGCCTTGTGTCGTATTTTCAAACTTAAAAAGGAAAGTATAAGTTTAGCTACAGGTATCAACAATATTATTACCATGTATTTTCCTGAAATAATTATTTATAGATAAGTGGTCCCTCCAGAGTTCCGATTTGACAAAATTTGGCAGGGAGCTAAAGATTAGGGTGATGATAAGGAGGCCTTCCAACCTCTCTGGAAAATACCAGTGGGACCATGCAGAATACCAAAAAGGGTCTGATTGCTGTAATGCTGTAATTATCTTCTGGTAGGATTAAGGTAAGAGATCACCGCCTCATTTTCAATCTGAAGCAAACGTCTTGCTTGAATGAAAATGATTTAGTCCAAGCCTGCCAGGTGTATGAATAAATTTGGCCTTGTGTGTGTTTTAAAATGTTACCATTATGTTATAAGCTGCCGGAACACTGGAAGCGCTGTTAAATTGCAAGGACAAGGTGCTAACTACTCCAGAACATGCTAAGATCAGACATACATGATTCAGTGATGTTTCAGACGTGCATTTTGCCAACTTGTGCATCTCTCAATGTTTTTTCAATGCATTAGTTGAAAAACCCCGACTCAGTGATGCACCACTTCAGCTGTTTATTTCTACAGCCCCTTCATTGCGAAGCATTTCTCAAAGGACTTGGGACTTGCTGTTAAAAACAGACTCCCACACCTTCAGGCAGGACACTGTCTCATTCCCTGTCCCAGTTTCAATCGCACCAACTGTCATGTCTGTGCCCCATTTTCTTAACCAGGTCTCAGTTTGCAATCACACATAATCAATCAAGTTTTATTTTTTTTTATTATTTCCTTTTACCTGAACTATAGAATAAGCCTAAGTTACTAACAAGATAATGGTGATGCTCATTTAAATTGGTTGGTTTCCAGGCTTTTAAGCACAGATCATATCATTTTAGTAATGTTGAGGTTGGGGCCATTCCAGAATCCTAATGTTAGTCTGCTTTTTCCTTAAAAAAAGACCTGTTTTATATGTGTTTATAACTCAGGGGTGTCTTAGTTTCAACCATCTAACTACTGATCTGAGGTGACATTAAATAATTTGTAGGAGGTCCTCATAATTTATTATCACACCCACTTTGTAGAATGCACAAGTACTACTGGTAGCAAAACGGGCCCTCAGCATGATGCTACCACCACCATGCTCCACAGTTGGTACAGGGGTTATGATGTTTAAAAGCCTTACACTAGGAGTGGTTGATTCCTGTTTTTAGGGGACAGTATCCTGCATGTTTTAGATGCATCGCTGCTACGACAGACCTGAATAAAATACTTGAATTCTGTCTCTAGTTTTACAGGAACCTGCCAATGACACCAGCACTCAGAAGACAGGAATTTGCCCCCTCTGCCTTACATCTACTCCTACATAGTTCTTGTGAGTCCTGCCAAATAGCTCAATCTGTCCACAGATCGTTTCTCCAGAAGGCATTTGGATCACTGCAACGTTGTCCGTGCTTGGGGAGGTTTTGTGAGTCGGCGCCATCTCAAATTAAATTCGCACCATCATTTTCCGGGCTGTGATAGCCTTAAGCCTTGGTGGTCGCTGGGATGTTCTTGAACATCTTCACTGGCTTTCTTTCATCGAGGGTGATTGTTTGAGTCAGGTGGTTAAACCTGGACACGGCTGGGTGATACAGCTGAAAACACTGAAGAATTTGTGGCACTTAGCTTCAAAGTTGGATATATGCTAGAAAACCAACCAGTTAAAATGATCTTTACCATTTCTAAAAAGAAGAGGGGTCTAATATCCCGTCAGAATTATGCCAGGACCTTGTTGGTGCCAAGATACATCTACCTACATATTGTAGATTGTGTCGCTGTGTGGACTAAAGAGGATCTAAAACAAACTTGCTTGTCGGCAGCATATGTTGGGTTTTCACAGATAACCTCGAACGTGACCACTAGTGTGATCAATAACTGACGTTTTTTCTTTGTTTCTGCTCAACAGCATTTGATGTTGGACGAGACACCGGGTGATGTGCCATAAAGCTAGGCGAACGCATCACAGGCATTTTGCGAGCAATTCACTGCTATGAACGAATTGTTTCAAACAAGCGGACACTCGAAAGCCCCATCTCGCAGTGCAACAGAAATCTAATAAGGCTAAAACATTAAAGCAAAAATGATTTCTTTTAAAATGTCTAACCTAAAATGGAATAACATTTCGTATCAGGCATCTGAATTTATTAAAAATGCACTCTCTGTGATGAGGAGGTGGGGGTCTTCTCATGCTGAGATCCAACGGGGGATTTGCTCAGCAAGGATGTTAGGTAGCGAAGTCGTCAACATATGCTGTGTGCAGACATTTTGCCTAAAAAAATGTCAATTATTAATTGAACAGAATATTCCCTGAGAAAACCCAGTTGCTGTTTAACTTTTCTCTTTGACAAGCTTAGTTATAGATTCTTAATGTATTAATTTATACGTTTTTATAGATATATTTGTAAGTGCTAGAGTAGCATTGCAAGGAAAAATACAAAAATTTTAATACCTAGAAAATACTAATCATCCAAGCTGTTTCAGAGCTTTCCTAACAGATTGAATATGATCACTAATATGGTCGTACAGCACTTAAGATGAGCTCTACATGCACATCTACTTCCTAAAATCGTGTGATTGCTTTTCAATCCAAGCACGTAATCCACTCCTGGTCAGATTAACACATCATGGATGGAGAGGAAAATATCTCATCTTAGAGAAGCAACATGTTTATCGTGAACAGCTGCACAATACAGGAATGTGGTGTTTTTCTATCCTGGAGTAATACAGTCGTTTTGATTGTTATTTTGTATTTAAAAACAGTTGATTTTTAATTAAATAACGTATTCTCTTCTACATGATCAATAATATACATTCTCTATTCTGTCTTCATGCTTTTTTGACTGTAAGTTTAGAGTGCTGGTGCACGGCGTCGACGAAGGCGGCGACGTTCTCCGGGTCCATGTCAGGGTAAAGGCCGTGGCCGAGATTAGCGATGTAACCCCTCGTTCCAAAACCCTCCAACATTTTCTTGACGATGTCCGAAATCAGCTCCTGTGGGAGAGGGACATGGAGACAGAATTGAAGTTAAGCATTAGGGGATTACTTCTTAGAAGGAGGATTGTCAGATTTCAGACCTTTGCCAAAGTATTTACACCCCTTCTACTTTCCTCTTCTCATTTTGTTGTATTACAACCACAAACTCAAACTGTTTATTAGGATCTTGTCGACAGACCAAAAGAAAGCAGTGCATAATTGTGAGGGGAAAGAAAAATGATGAGTTCAAAATATTTTTACAAATAAAATCTGATCGCGCAGTACAAGCGTGTAGACACTGCTGATTCCTCTTTGCCAAAAATCTTAGTGTTCGTTCAGGAATGTATCTGCTGAAACAAAAAGCATCTCCACAGCATGACACTGCCACCACCTTGCTTTCCTGTGGGGGATAGTGCGTTAGTTCCCCACCACACACACATACAATAGTGTTGTAGGCCTACAAGTGATTTTTGGCCTCATCTGACCCCAGCATCTTTTCCCACATGTTTGGTGGTTTCTCTAAGGGACTTGTAGCGCACTGCAAACAGGAAGCCTTATGGCTTTCTTTCGGCAATTATTTTCCTCTTGCCACTCCTCTATAAAAGGCCAGAGTTGTGGAGTACTGGATAATAGTTGTCCTGCAAGCAGTTTCTCCCACCTGAGTAGCTAATCTCTGCAGCTCCTCCAGAGTTACCATGGGCCTCCTGGCTGCACGTCTGACTAATGCTGTTCTTGCACAGCCCCTCGGTGCAGATGGAACATGTCTGTGTAGGTTTGTCTTTGTGCTGTACCCTTTCCATTTCTGGATGAGGGATTTAACAGAGATCTTATGTTTCACAAATATGTACTACTTTGTGTTGGTCTATCCCACATAAATCCTATAAAATACACTACATTTTGTGGCTGTACCAAGACAAAATGTGAAAAAAGGTTCAAGGGAAATCTGTAAGGCACTGCATGAGTGGAGAGAGGACAGAGGTCTGTTTGAACAATGAGGAACGGTCAGATTAAACAGAATCTAACTTCATCAATAATCCAAACTATAAATGGTAAAGGGATTTAATGTAAGGAGGCTACGCTTCACATTTTTTTTGTTTTTCGGAGGAAAAAAGGCTTCATTAATCAGAGCTGTACATCTGACAATATGTGAGTCTAAACAAAGTGGAAGTAGAGGTTACCTTTGGAGCATACAGAGCACAGGGGTCCATGTTTCCCTGCAGGCTGACCTTCCCTCCTGTGCGCTCCCTGAACACACACACACACACTTGTTAATCCTTTAACCAACAGGTTAAGTATTTGATGAGTAAAGCAGGAAACGCAAATGTTTGTTGACTTAAATCCTGCACCCAGTGACCAACTAGAAGGAGGGAGGAGGGGAGGGGGTCCACGGCTAATGTTTAACCTGCTCCTTCGGGGAGTGCAACAGACCCATCGTCACTGCTTCAACTTTATACATAAGCTTTCAGCTGCCTCCAATGTAGCACACTACAGTAGAAGTGTATATGAAATGTATCTGAATGCATTACCTTGCTGATCGGGGGTCAATGGTCCAGTCCAGCCCCACCACTTCATAATGAGACTCAGAAAGCTCCTCTAAAGCGTAGTGAGCATCCTTGGCAAACACAATCTGGAACAGCACAGGACAGTCAACAAAAAACAAAGGCTTTGCTGATCCAGCTTTAATGAAATGCTGCCACCTGCAGGTAATCAAGGGTCACAGCATTTGGCATCATTTTTATTGATCCCATTAGGGATTAGTATGGGGTAAGAACACTGACAAAAACAATGTGTATACGATTCGCAACAAATTCTGAGGTGCAGAAACTTGAACTTTGTGCTTGTAATTTCTTGAAGCTGTAACATTTTATTTTGTATTCTTATGAGAAAATATAGAATACCTCTTTTAGATTTTACTTACAGACAATTATTGA
This sequence comes from Crenichthys baileyi, assembly GCA_036173005.1. NCBI lineage: Eukaryota > Metazoa > Chordata > Actinopteri > Cyprinodontiformes > Goodeidae > Crenichthys > Crenichthys baileyi. Next base: position 78,461 of record JAHHUM010000072.1, on the reverse strand, counting down.
CTAATATGCACACATTTCCGTCTTTACATGCACATTGTTTTTGACAGCGTTCTTACCCCATAGATTAGGTGTTATTTCAGCAACACTATACCAAAAGACCTGAATTTGTTAGATCACAGGTACTAATGCCCAGTGAATAAATGAGATCATGCATTTAGAGGGTGGTTGTTGTTCCTGGTTACTTATTTGCACTTCATCAGATGATGTGTAATGTTATAAAAGCATCTTTGGACGTGGCGTCTCTCACCATGGGAACATCCTGTCCCTTCTCCTTAAGCCTGTCCTTGACACGACGAGCGATGTCTCGGAGGTATGGCAGGGAGAACTCCTTGAACTCCACAGGGCCCAGGATCCCGGCGTGGGACTCAAACACCTGCAGAGCCTGGAGAGCCAGGGAATCAACTATTTAATGATGGTTCAGTTAAAACTGGGTGGAAACAAGCGGTTTTCCACACGGTTTACAGTAAGATCAGCATCTTGTTTTTGCAAATACTGACAACCTCCAATAGGTAAAATTAGCCTGCAGCAGGTACTGGTAAATACTGCACTCAGTGTTAGTCAGGCTGCTGATGATTTCCGAGGAACACTCTCTCTACCAGGGAATTTCTACATGTGCATTAAACATAAGCATGTAGGCAGAGGACACTTGTTGCAAGTGGTTGAGTACGACCAACACAATGTGAGTCACTCTGTGGGTCATTATGACAGTTATACTGTAGTACAGCTGGAAGTTTAGTCTTAGATCAGACAGATGACATCAAACTCATCCAGTGCTTGGAATGAAAAACAACCACAGTCTTCACGGCCTTGCCTAAGTATTCACACCCCTTGATCTTTTTCATGTTCCTATAAAAATCTGTTACGTATTTCATCTGAATATGCATGACTTTCTCCATAAAAGGTGAATTTTGCAGACAAAGATCTAAAAAGTGTGACATGCATTTGTATTCTGCCTCATTTAGTTTAGCTTAGTTTCTCCAAACTAAAATACATAAAAATACTACTTAAGTAAAAACAGTCTAGTATTTAATGCCAGCTGGCTTAGGTTGTTAAACAATATCCCACAACTTTGAACTGACAAGTCAATGAACAATAACCTTGGAGGGGCTGCAGAGATCACTGCTCAGGCAGTAGAATCTGTTGCCAGGACAACCATTTGTTGTGGCAAGAAGAAACCCAGTTCTAGGAAAGCTGTTAGAGGTCCTGCTTGCAGTTTGCTACATGCCACCCAGAAGACACAGCAACCATGTGGACGATGATGCTCTGGTCAGATGAAACCAACATTTATTTTTTTTTTTTTACATCTGGAGGATACCCAATACTGCCAATCCCACTGAATACACCATCCCCACGGTGAAAAACGTTGGGGGCAGCATCATGCTGTGGGGAAGCCTTAATGCTCACCCTCTACCGATGATCCACATGGCCCTGTCTTTCAGTGTTTAACCCTTTCTCTCTCCTAGACATAGCTACTGACTGAGCTTTTGCTGTGACTAACTCTATGTGCTCTCTTCAGACTCTAACATTGAAAACTGGCTCAGAGTTTATCTTTTCCTTCTTTCTAGTTGAAACGACTAAAGGAGCTACATCCATTAACATTTACTTTTCCTTCCCATAGAAAGTACTCCTGGATCAGTGCTTCTTTGTTCTCTTTGTGTCTCTGCTCTGTTCTCTCTAACCCCCAGTCGGTCGTGGCAGATGGCCGCTCACACTGAGCCTGGTTCTGCTGGAGGTTTCTTCCTGTTAAAAGGGAGTTTTTCCTCTCCACTGTCGCTACATGCATGCTCAGTATGAGGGATTGCTGCAAAGTCAACGCCAGTGACTGTCGACTGTCTCTACATGTTCATCCAGGAGGAGTGAATGCTGCAAGTCACTGACTGGATGCAATCTGCTGGGTTTCCTTAGATAGAAAAACTTTTTATTCAATTTTAATTAATAACTGAATCTGACGACACTGTTCAATGATCAGGATTAATAGGAATGTATGTACCTGACTTTTGTGAAGTGCCTTGAGACAACATGTGCTGTGAATTGGCGCTATATAAATAAACTGAATTGAAAGCCTTTATTCACCATGGACAGGGAAGCCGGTCAGAGTAATTGTGAAGATAGATGGCGCCAAAGTCAGAGCAATCCTGGAAGGAAACCCGTTAGAGGCTGCAGAAAACCTGGGGGCTCACCTACCAGCAGGAAGACAACCCTAAACATACAGCCAGACCTGCAAGGTTGTTTGTTTGAATCATGGCATATTCATGTTGAGTGGCCTAGTTAAAGTCCAGAACTAAATCCGACTGAGAATCAGCCGCAAGACTTGAAAATTCTTGTTCATGTTATAGTCGCCTTTCAACCTGACTGAGCTTAAGAGCGATTTTTGCAAAGAAGAAAAAACAAATATTTCAGTCTCCAGATGTGCAAAGGTGTTCGAGGCATACCTCAAAAGACTTGCAGCTAAAACTCTCAGTCAGGAGGACTGAACACAAATGCCCACCACACTTCAAAGATTTGTATTGCTTTTTGGGAACGTTTTTCTAAAGCATGTTACAATCATGTAACACTTTGTGTTTGTCCATTACTGAAAATCCAAATAAACTAAAGTCTGTGGTTGTAAGATGCCAAAATGTAGAAGTTTAATGGATATAAATATTGCTGCCAGGCGCTGTAGATGCTTATACCTCTAAAATAAAAAACAAAACTGTTTTCTAGACTCAACTGTAACAACACCGTTTTGTGTTTCAAGGGTATCGTTCATTACTAGGAAATCTAAAAGGAAAATGGTGAATCAGCTGTATTTCCTGCTGATTCTTTGTAAAACTGTTTCCCTGAAGACTGTAGGTGGGAGCTGCCGCAATCAGCAAATCATTTTCCCCTGTAACTCACATCCACTGGCCTGCACAGCATGAATCATGTTCCTATTAAGGGTATTTCAACACACTGGTAAATGCATTCGGAGAACTAAAGCCAAAGGGTCTGACCTGTGCTCCGGCTGCTACCTGCCCCAGCAGATACTCAACAATCACGTCCGTCAGCATCTTCAGCAGCATGTGGCTGGACTCGGGGTGCCGGTACAGCCATCGCTTGGCTTTGGAGTAGGTGGTGGAGCCTCCGCCTTCGATCATGTACGACATCAGGGTCCACTGTGGAGAGACGATGGACAAAAGGTTCTGAACAGGTTTGCTTGATTTTCTAGACATCTACAAGTGATGGGTCTCGGCCCATCTCTCACCGGAGCTCCAGTGAATCCTATGAGGGGCACTTTTCCTTCAATCTTGTGTCGGGTCAGTGTGATGGCTTTGAAGACATAATCCAGCTCTTTGTTAACGTCCACGTTGGCCTTGAGGCGCTGTAGGTCCTCAGGTTCCTTCAATGGGTCAGTGAATGTTGGACCTTTACCAGTCAACATCTGGACATCCATACCCATGGCCTGAATGGAGAAAGGACAAATACAGAAACTGCTTTATATTTATTAAGAAACCTGAAAATAGATATATTTGTATTCTGAAATGTAAATACTTTCACAGTAATATCTCACAAGACTGAACTACCCCAATTCCAATGAAATTGGGATGTCGTGTAAAATGTAAAACAGAATACAATGATCAGCAAATCCTGTTTCACCTAAATGCAACAGAAAACACTACAAAGACAAGGCATTTAATGTTCAAACGGGTTGGTTTTTTTCGCAAATATTCACTCATTTTGAATTTGATGCTTGCAACACGTTCCAAAAAAGCTGGGACAGGGGCAACGAGAGACTGGGAAAGGTGAGGAACGCTCAAAAAACAGCTGCTGGGAACATTTCACAGATGAACAGGTTAACCAGAAACAGGTGAGTGTCATGATTGGGTATAAAACGGCTTTTGGAGCAACATCTGCTGCCATCCAAGCAACGTCCTGCTTATTTCAGCAGGACAACGCCAAGCCACATTCTGCACGTGTTACAACAGCGTGGCTTTGTAAAGAGTGCAGGTACTAGACTGGCCTGCCAGCAGTCCAGTCCTGTTTCCCACTGAAAATCTGTGGAGGATTAGGAAGCGCAAAATCCGACCACAGAGACCTCGGACTGATGAGCAAATGAAGTTGTACATCAAGCAAGAAAGAGAGAGGATTCCTCCTACAAAGCTTCAGCATCTCATGTCCTCAGTTCCCAAACACTTATTGAGTGTTGTTAAAAGGAAAGGTGATGTAGCACGGTGGTAAACATGCCCCTGGAACATGTTGCAAGCATCAAATTCAAAATGAGTGAATATTTGCCAAAAAAAAAAAACACCAACAAAGCAATAAAGTTTATCAGTCTGAACATTAAATATCTTTACGTTTTATACAATGTCCGAACTTCACTGGAATTAGGTTTGTAGATCCAAGTTTACTTCCAGCGTAACATGAAAAACACTGAAGGTAAATGAGTTTAAAGGGAAAAAAACTTGTGATACATACATCACATCATTTTTTCATTAAATGCACACAAACCCTGTAGCTAGACTAAAACGCTAACATTTGGAGGACATTCACACAGCAAGTATCTGTTTTCCATCCTAAGAAACCCAAACACATACAATAAATTAACACCTCTTGAATCCTCATTTGGTCAGAGCATCAGGGAGCATTTTTCAAGTTCTGCCAGAAAGTCTCAACTAAATCTTGGTCTGGACTTTGACTAGACTCTTCTAATATATAAATATGCTTTTGTTCACCTCTCAGCTTGTTGTCTCCAGAGAGGTGAACCTCTGACCCAGACTTTTAAGGCTTTCTTCTTGGACTACCCTGCTTTTACTAAGGCTGTATTTTTTCAGAGATTAAATAGCTCCAAGTGAGACTCAGCTTTCTATTTAAGTTAATTTCACGCTGGATTTTATTTAGGGGTGTCAGAGTAAAAAAGGGTGAATACAAATGTAGGCCACATTTTTCTATTTTTTTTTTCTGGGAATATTGGTGCAAACATAAATTATTTTCCTTCCACTTAATGTGCACACTGAAGCTTGTGGTTGTAAACTTACAAAACTGGCAACAATTCAAGAGGTATTACTACTTCTCTAAAGCACTGTACAAACACACCAAATTTCTTTCAAGGCTCGTCAAAGATATTTTATTTGAAACTGACTCCTGGTGTCAGAAAATCTCTTTAGTTTCCATGTGAACGTGTTTCTGGGTGCGCTACCTGAGGGATGACGAGGATGTCAGAGAAGATGATGGAGGCGTCAAAGGGAAAACGTCTCAACGGCTAAAGGGAGAATGGAGGAATGTTTCATGAGAGTTAAAAAATAAATAAATAAAACAGACAAAATTATTAATCCAAGAAAGCTGAAGCCCAACGGAGGAAAAACACCTGAGTGAACCTTTCAACAAAGTGAAGAAAAATGTAAATGTAACAACTATGAATGCTTGGGCTTTACCTGCAGGGTGAGCTCACAGCAATCCTCGGGGGACCTGCATGTGTCAAAAAAGCCCTTCTTTGCTCTGATCTCACGGAACTCTGCAGATAAACATTCAACAGAAGAAAAGTGATCAACAAAAACGAAACCCCTGGGAGAAAATGTACAATGCCAAACAGTTCTCACAAATATAGCAACAACTTTTAGGATCTTTGTGAAAAAAAAGACAGACGAGCTTTACGGACATCAGTACCTGGTAGGTATCTCCCTGCCTGTCTCATACACCAGACCGGGACATGTTCGGGTTCTTCTCCTCGCGCTGCTCGCAGGAATGTATCATTCTTCAGCTCAGGAAAGTCTTTGGGGCTGGATGGAAGAAATACAGAGGAATCCAACTGATGACCTGAAACTTTGGGTTTTCAGCTTAATGGGCCTTGACTGGCCGGTCGGAACCTAAAAAAGCGGGTCGTTATCGGATCATAAATGTAGCGTATCTGCTAGGTCACGCTGTTAATAACACTTTTCAGTGTGGACACGATTACCGAGTGAAGTAGACTCAAAGTTAGCGTTTTTTCGTTTAAAAGTGAAGGAAAGTGTTCAATCAGGCTGGGAGAAAGCGAGATTTTCAGCAGATAACATGAAGGCTAAATGTATCACAGGGAACTGGTCCTGCTTTATCCTTCTGAACTTTTGACACCTCTCTGTTAGAGTTGTCAAAATAATTATATAATATCTGCCATTCATTTAGGCTACGAGATAGCAGATAACTGGAAGGCTGAAAGCAGTACAGCAAATTTGCTCCACTTTAACCATTTGAGGTTTTAACCTCCACCAGGGTCTGGAAATATCAGCAGCCTTTTGGGAATCCTGCGGTTTTAATAATGCAACCGCGCAAACCGGCCGTAAAGGATGCTGAACTATAATTGTTTTGTCTTTGTTTTAAAATAGCAGTAAAACTCTGCTTTACATCAACCTCTAACACCTATGATGCTACATCTGCTCCAAATATCAGAACGAACAATCTACGACCAGTTCTGGCCGGTTAGTGATGAAGAAACTGCAACTGGAAGGTCTAAGCTTTATGAAAACAAGACATTTCCACATAATCCTCTTTCCTCAAGATGCCAACTGGTTTACTAAGTGCTCTTGCAGCCAAACACCCACTTAACATGATGCTGGCACCCCCATTATTCAGAGCTCAGATGCTGTCCTCAGGTTTAAAAGCTTGCCCCGTTTTCCTCCAAATGTATGGATTTACCTATGGGACACAGAACCCGTCTCCTTCCTGAACAGTATACTGACCGGACCTTCCCATGGTGTGGGAATATGGTGCCTTTGGACATCTGGAAATTGTACCCAAGAACGAACCGGACCTATGAAGGTCCAAAATTCTCTTCCTGATATATTTTGATTTCTACATGATGCCACACAAGGTAGTCTGTGTGTTGCCCTAAAGTACATCCATATGTGTTCCTCCAATTATCTCAGATGTTAAAAAATTGACCTGATTAATCACAAGCACATGAAGCCACGAAATCGTCACCTGGGCTTTTTTAAAGGCTTATTAATCTCATTGTGTGAAAACGTCTGACCAGGATTAGCTCCTGAAACTGATCCTAACCTTCAGACAACACAAGAAGCATCTAAGATCAGAAACACAGTTGCCCTGGTGGACCCCTCCCTCTCCCTGCAGACACGCTGAGCATCCAGGGCTGACCTGCCCTCAGTGATTAGGACAGATAACCCTCCTCTGCTTTCTTATCATCCGCCAACAGTAAAAGAAAACGGTTGAATCGATGGAGCAGGAGGATGGATCCCAACCGTCTTAGTAAACGAAAAAGACATAAGCTCAACATGTATTCTTAAAACTCAGACCGATTGAGGTCGTGCATTTATATTTTTCCTAAGAGTAGAGTTTGAAAGAATGAACTTTCTTCTCCGTGTAAAAAAACTAACTAAAGACCATTTGTTTTCAAAATAAAACGTTTTCCACATTGGAGGAATGTGTTTCTTAGCAGGAAATACTGGCTAGTAGCCACACCGGTTTGTTCTTGGTACATTTCTGATTGAACATCCTGAATATGTAAGCAGACTCGTTGATGCTTTCATAAGAATGACACATGAAGGTTTCATAAAGTTCCTGTTTAGACAGCTAGAGCCTAGGAAAAACGTTGCGGTTAATGCTGAAGCTGGGCGTTTGGAGTAGATGTAGGTTACTTACAGGAAAACGTCGTTCTTGCTCATGTCTGCGGGGCTGAAGAAGCGTCAGGTTTACTTAAAAGCTTTTCTGGCTGCGTCTCAAGTCGTCAGTTTGGATCTGCGGTTCGTCTTTTAAACTGGCCCTGCTGACTGGAAGAGGGGCACGGCCATGTTGGAAGATCACGTGACCAGCCACGGCAACGTTTCAAAATAAAAGTCTTTATAACCGTTTTTTCTAATTATTTTAGATTAAATTTTAAATTGACAGTTTATGTTGGGTGTTTTTTTTTTCTTTACAACAAATGGTTATTCAAACAGGAAATGGATGTAGGAGTCAGTGAGACACCAGCAATCTTCCCCTGTAAAACGCACGCCGGAAAACAGGAACAAAGTAAAGCGTTTTCCATTCACAGTGTGTGCCTCATATAAATTTAAACGTGTAAAAAGTCGAAAGCTCAGAGCGGTTAAGACAAACCCCTTTTTTGGTTTCACACTGCCTTGCTATAGCTGGCAGCTACTCTATCCAGAAACACTTTACATGTGCCATTCAGAGTACTTATTTTACACAGAATGATCATTGGTCATTCTGTGTAAAACGCCTCCTCCATCTGTTTTCCCTGTAAATAATCACCAAACTCTGTGTAAATGTCAAATGCTAACATGTCAATAGTTTAAAGATTCACAAAATATCATTTGTATAAACCAGTGTGATGATTTTGAGACTAGACTTGTTTTAACATTGTAGAAGTCCACTTTGGTCTTGGTCCCTAGCAGACTAGCTGTTAGCTTCAGTCTCTTGGACAAAGTAATCTGAATTCACACATAATGAACATGCTGTGATGCTGGGGGGGGGGGGGACTGTTTATGACGTTTTAACAGAGCCCCATTTCAAAAAACCTGAAGTTTTTCTTTAGAACCCTCGATTTAAACAAAAGCACAAATGAAAAGAGCTGTGCATGCAGAAATATTTCCAAATGTAAATGTTCCCACTGACACAACCACTTCTGTAATGTCTAGCTTGAAGTGTTTTGATATACTTGGTTATGGTGGTTAATTGCCTTTATACACATACAATGATAACAATAATGATATTATACAACCAAGACAACCAATATAAGGTGTAGTTTGATACATATCAGTATATTTTGCTTGATTTCAGTGTGATTTTTTTCTTTAAAAGCAAAGAATAATACAAATAAATTGCATTACGTATTTTTATATAAAATAAATGGCTAAAACGCCTTATTGTTCAGTCGGATGTATTTGAATGCCTTACGTTAAGTAAAATAATTCTTCATTAAAAAGAATAATAAATAAGACATGCTGAAATCTGCTGTTAATATGATCCGTACAGGCACTTAATGCCACGTGTATAAAATGAATTAGCAAGAACTGCTGATGCATCAGCTTCTTAAAAGGGGTTTCTCATTTCTCAGTGAAATATTTAAACTAGAACCTGAATAAAATGACTAGGAAGGGTGGTATGGGTAACCCCAGGAAATAGAATTCACGAGGGCTTCAAAATCCATAGAGATGCTCCAACCTCAGCTTTGGAAATCATTGCTCTAATTCAGCATCACACAAGGAAACCAGCAACCAATAGTTATTGACAATGGGGGTTTAATAATAAAACCAAACATATTTTTGAGCACATTCTGAAAATGAAGCTTAAACAAAATAACATGATAAAAACTTCTGCATTTATATATTTAATACAAAGTTTACTAATCTCATTTCATACCAAACATAAGCTTAATATAGTAGGAACCCATGCTTTCAATTATTACATTGAAAAAATCGATATATTCCATACAGCTAAATATTAGTTTGTAAAATCATTTCACTTAAGGCTGTCCAATGCCTATTAGTCCACCTTTGTTACTTACTTTCACATAGGCAAGGTAACTAACCAACTAAGTGTGGGGGCTGGATTTTAAAGCAGCTTATGAATTTATTAGCTCTGTAATCACACCTTCATATATACATATTATCTGCATCTTTCTTTCTCTCTATAAATATATATATATGAATAAATATTGAAATCAGCATATAGTCAATCCCAATTTAATTTTTTTGCGGTGTTCTATTTTAGAACGGTGTTCTATTTTTCTCATAACATTCCAACACAACTTGTTTTTATTTTTAACTACATATTTCCAAATGTATTTATGCCAGCTGTATTTTTGTCTGTGTGTAGCACCTTACCACCAAAGCAAATTTCTCGTACATGTGAAACACTATTATATTTAAGAGACCATGTGCCCAAAGATATATATGTATTTGTAATTACAACTACAGTCAATTCTCTTTTAAATGTAGGTCTCAAACGACCCACTATGGAAGAAGTGGTAGAGAATGTTACATAATTAATCCATTTCGTTTAAAATATACTGAAGGAAAAAAACGTTCATACTCATAGACTGGGTGTGAAACTACAACATGTAATTTCTAATAATAGTGAAATAAAACAATACATCAGAATATGGGATATGTACAATGATATTGCATATGGGAAGAAGATAAAAAACAACGTATATGGATGTCAAATGTCTTTATGTGTCTTCAATGTCTTTAAGGGACGTCCTCCCAGCTTGGTACCACTATGGCTGATGTTGGTACTGTCCCTCTGTTGCAGTGTAGAAGTCGTCAAGAACACTCTGTATGTAGTCAAAGGTGGGTCTGTCTTCGGGCTTGTTCTTCCAGCAGGACATCATAATGTCATAAAGCTCAGATGGACAGTTTTCGGGCTGGGGCATCCTGTAGCCACGCTGTATGGAGGACATCACCTCTCCCTTAGTCATACCTGGAGACAATGCAGACACATTTTAGGAGCTTCTTTGTCAGAGAAATAGTTTCGGTCAGTTTTTTGAGCTGATCCGATAAGGCAGGGTAAATGTTGCAGCAGAAGTTGCTGCAGGTATGTAAAGGGGGAGGAAATTAAATTAATGCAGAGGGCAGTAGATGTCAGTGTAATGCCAGGCAATGTGCAGAGCCACAAATGTGTTTTGCTATCTAGAAGAATACAACAATTTTACAAAGTTTGAAGCTGATGTGTTTTTGTTGCTTCTATTTCCAGAATAAAGTAATTAACAGAGCCTTTGATGCAATTCACGCTGTGTACTCGCTTTTCTCTGATGTAGAATACATGGTTACAGGCTCAGAGCATCTGTGTTTAGCGGTACCTCTTGACACGAGAGAGCCACTGATTGAGCTAATGGTATTATGCATGCTATTTTGGAGTTTCTTTCCAATAGCAAGTACCAATGGCTCATTGCTCACATGTTTAGCTGTGTTTCTTGCCACTGCTGCCATCATGTGTGTACTCTTTTTTTTAATATCCTGTGAAACGACATGTTTTGACCTGAATTTGAACCGAGTTTAGATTCTGTGTAATCAGATATGAAATCAAACCTTTCAGGCTTGTATTGGCATTTGTGGTGAAATTGTGCACGATTAGTAAACTGTGCTGAATTCAATAAGTCAAAACTGCAGGTCCAGAGAATTAAACTGTCAGTCAGTCATTTTCTACCGCTTATTCCATAGTGGGTCGCGGGGGAGCTGGTGCCTATCTCCAGCAGTCTATGGGTGGGAGGCCGGGTACACCCTAGACAGGTCGCCAGTCCATCGCAGGGCAACACACAAACAACCAGGCACACACTCATTCATACACCTAAGGGCAATTTAGAGAGACCAATTAACCGAACAAGCATGTCTTTGGACTGTGGGAGGAAGCCGGAGTACCCAGTGAGAACCCACGGATTCTATTTATTTTTAAAGTCAACCAAAGTACCAAAACTTTAAACTGTATTTGGGAAAGTTATGCGTAAACATTATTCATTTGAAACTGAGACTAGAGATTGCACCAAAGCAGTTTTCCTATCCCTTTAAATGCAAGCACTTAAATGCAAGCATTTAAATCAGTTACACAAATTTTGTTGTATTTTTTGTGATCACATTAATAAATTCAGAACCAAGTGACACACACTAGACACGTGGCTTACCTGGATATGGGATTTTCCCATATGTGATAATCTCATAGAGAAGCACACCGAAAGACCACATGTCTGATTTGATGGTGAAGCTGCCGAAGTTGATAGCCTCTGGAGCGGTCCATTTGATGGGGAATTTGGCACCTGGAATATTCACACATGTATTCACACACACAGAGTATTCCATAAATAAAGGTTATTTTGGATACCAATAATTTGTCTAATCTATGTAAATAATATACAGCACTTCTCAATCCCACATAATGCACCTGTGTTGTGTGTCATGGAGGTTTTACGTTCTAATTATACACACATTTATTTTTAGATTCCTCTCTCTATGGTGTCAGTTTCTCTCTGTTCCAGGTGAATGGTCACACAAGTTTCACTTATGAACCAGAAATAAATTTAGTTATTTCAGAAAAAAATCCCAATCATTCTCTGACTGGAAAATTTAGATGTTAAACTGAATGCAACCGTTCTGCTATTTTGGTTGCTTTGAAAGGTCACTTTTGAAACAGTACTTGGTAAACTATAATTAGCCTTTTGTGTGTTTTCCATCAATCTGCTCCTCCCTAAAGAACCAACAGATTGAATGCTGCTGAGATAATTACAATTTTGCCTTTAGGCTTCTCAGACCCTGTGGAGAGACCTTTGGACTCTTTCTGGGCCCTTTTACTCAGCAGCTCTGTTTGGCTGGATGGAAAATGTTATTAAGATTCCTCTTTCTAGTTAACAGGGCCTCTTTCTTGGTTCCATTCAAAGCTTAGAAATGTTTTTTTAGTCTGGTCTTTCTCTGAGGTTTCTTTTACATTTAAAAATAACATGTACTATTGTAATTTATTGTGAAAAAAGTGAATGAATACTACATAATTTCTGAAGTGGCTGAAAATTAATCCTCAATTCTCAGCTCTACAGCACAAATAAAAAGACATAAATGCCTTGTAAAGAGCAAAATGCAGCCTAAATGGCTTCCGTGAACTTTTATATCAGTGTGGTATTTATTACAAGAGTGTGAAAGGCAGGTTTTTACAAAGTGAAACAAAATATGTATTTCTTTTATTTCCCAACACACTAGTCTGTCCAGCAAAGGGTTTTTTTTTTTTTTGGTTTTTTGGCTTCTGTGTATCACAGGGAGTAAAGGAAGTGGCTCATGTGTGACGGGCAGAACAAAACAGAGAAGTAAAACACACTCATTGTCTCATTCACACGCTTACCCTCCCTTGCGGAGTACTCATTGTCCTCTATGATTCTTGCCAAGCCAAAATCGGCTATTTTGCAAAGCAGGCTCTCAGACACAAGCACATTAGCAGCTCTCAGGTCTCTATGAATGTAATTCTTCTTCTCTATGTATGCCATGCCCTCTGCTATCTGAAACACAACAGAAAACATGACTGTTTGTACACAAACATTTGTTGGAGAGGGGGAAAAAAAACAGAAATGTAAAAAGTAAAAGAAAAACAAGCAAATTATCCCATGTTCATGTCATTGTTACACTCAGTCTTTAACAGAAATTGTTGTTCATGATTTAGATAGATTGAAAAATTTGTCTTTTTTAATTTAGGTTGGTAGCCAAATATGTAGCCCCGTAACAAATGTAACTTTGCAACTACATATGTCACACTGTAGCTACTAGTTCAGCTTTGTAGCTAAATTACCCTTGTAACTACATTTGCAGTTTTGTAGGTAATTAGCTTTGTAGATAAATTAGCTTAATCACTAAATTTGTAGTTTTGCTGCTAAATTAGCTGTGAAACAATATTTGCAGTTTTGCAGCCTAATTAGCTTTGCAGCCAAGTCAGATCTACAGCTAAATTAGCTTTGCAAATAATTTTGTAGTTTTGTAGCTAAATTATCTTTGTAGCTACAATTGTAGCTTTGTAGCTAACTGAGCATCAATGCTACCTGTATTTGTGTAATTATTATTACTCTTCAACAGAAACCATTGCCTTTGAATTGGCCTGACTGAAATATTGATTGTAGATTAAGTAGCTTTGAAAGTAAATTTGTAGCTTTTAAGCAGATTTAGTTGTACCTAAATTTTAAGCTTTGAACAATTTTAGGTTTTGGCCAAAGGAAAAACATCTTTTCTTTCTGTTTGATGATGACAGTAGGTCAGTTACGAGTATCAACGTTTACCAAGATTTAAAAAAGTTAAGGATTCAAAACCGCAACAATCTTTCTTTATTTTTACAGTTTTAAGTCTTGTAAATGATTTGCTAGAGAAAGTACTAGAGTTTTTCCTATTTCAGCTGGCTGAAATAAGGCAACTACACTCTCACCCTGCTAACTTGAAAGCCAAATTTGACAGTTTGGAAATATATGTGGTCGTGCAAACCTGAACCCTCATGCTGTGGAAACCAAAGGAGAGGCATTCGTCAAACTTATTAAGATAACTTTTTTGAAACTACAGTTGGCAAACTAATAGTAGCATGACTAGCTGCAGGCTGGCTACCTTAGCAGATAGCCCACTTAATTAACCTGCTGATATCAGCTTGTTATACTTATGTTGCACTATAAAGAGCAGCAGTAGGAATAATTGGACCTTTTCAGTTCTAAATGAAAGTATATAAATTTTAGCTTACAACCTTTGTGTAAAAACTGTAATACAGTGAAAACACTTTTTTACTTATAGGTATAATACAGTGGGTGTCACATACTGGCTTATAGATAAAGTGTAGTAAGGAAAATTGAATGAGTAAGAAGTACAAAATGAAAAACAAAAGAATTACCTGCGCTGAGAAATCGATGAGCTTTGGTAGTTGCAGTCTGCTTCCTGCGTCGCTCTTTAAAAAGTCTAGAAGACTTCCTAAAGACGTAAAAGAATAGGAAGAACTTAGAGTCTTTAACTGTATAACTATACAATGAAATGTCTGTTTTAACTTTTATATAATTACATATTAGCTGTTGGTGTAGTCATTGATATATATTACTGGACTGGAGATCGCTTAATTAGACGCTATAGATAGTGACGTGTGCACGCTGGTGCCATTGCTATGCATTGAGTCATGTAAACAAAATCATGATGTTCTGATGTGGGATGAGCATTCATCTATCACTAAAACTGTAGTGGCCTGATTGTTTATCCATCCATCAGTCTGTCCGTCCGTCCACCCATCCATCGTCCAGGGGAATCCCAAGGCGTTCCCAGGCCAGCCGAGAAACATAGTCCCTCCAGTGTGTCCTCGGTCTTCCTCTGGGACTCCCATCATTGCCATGTGCCTGGAACACCTCACCAGGGAGGCGTCCAGGAGGCATCCTAACCAGATGCCCGAGCCACCTCAACTGGCTCCTCTCGACGTGGAGAAGCAGCGTCTCTACTCTGCGTCCCTCCCGGATGACCGAGCTTCTCACCCTATCTCTAAGGGAGAGCCCAGACACCCTGCGGAGGAAACTAATTTCAGCCGCTTGTATCCGTGATCTCATTCTTTCGGTCATGACCCAAAGCTCATGACCGTAGATGAGCGTAGGAACGTAGATCGACCGGTAAATCGAGAGATTCACTTTTTGACTCAGCTCTCTCTTCACCACGACAGACCGGTACAGCGCCGCATCACTGATCTCCCGCCCTATTTTTCCCTTATTCGTAAACAAGACCCCAAGATACTTGAACTCCTCCACTTGAGGCAGAGAAGGCACTCTACCCTTTTCCAGCTCACGACCAGGGCCCCGGACTTGGAGGGACTGATTCTCATCAGCTTCACACTCGGCTGCAAACTGCTCCAGTGAGAGCTGTAGATAACGAGCTGATGAAGCCAATAGGACCACATCATCCGCAAAAAGCAGAGACGCAATCCTACGGCCACCAAAACGGATCCCCTCAACTGGTTATGACCAGAATCAGTGACAAAGGTCATCCTTGGCGGAGTCCAACCCTCACCGGAAACGAGTCCGACTTACTGCCGGGAATGCGGACCAAGCTCTGACACCGGTTGTACAGGGACCTAACAGCCCATAACAAAGGGCCTGGTACCCCATATTCCCGGAGTACCCCCCACAAGATTCCCTGAGGGACACGGTCGAACGCCTTCTCCAAGTCCACAAAGCACATGTACACTGGTTGGATGAACTCCCATGAACCCTCCAGGAGCCTGCTGAGGGTGTAGAGCTGGTCCAGTGTTCCACGGCCAGGACAAAACCACGGCATGGTTTTATCCGATTTTAATAAAAAAATGTGGCTACAATTAAAGCTGAGAAAACTGCTGATGTTATGATACAAAGAAATATGTACTCTCCTTAAACATAGATCTAATAAGCAGTGTGGGAACTGTGCATTACAGTTTTGACCGGTATAACTACCTTGGAACAAAGTTCGCCATGCTGTCAATTGATTTGTAACAGCTCAAGCTGCATAGCTGCGACTATTGTATCACAGTTTGTTGTTTTATGGCCTTGATGCTGGAATTTCTAAACTGATATATTAAAAGAGGGTTCATGTGACTCTTGTGGCGGACTGGCCATAGGGGAGCAACTGGACATTTCTAGGTGGTCAGGTAATTTTTAAATAAACAATCCATGTATGTGACAGCAGAGCAGAGACACAGACAGCCAAAGAGGAAAGAAGCAGTTAGGCAGAAGATAAAAAAAAGAAAGCAATGGCTGCTGATTCAGCAAAAGCTGTAAATAATATTTTTTCTTAGGGGAGGAGGTAAGACATAAACACCAGTGGCGAATAGTGAAAACGCTAGCATAGCCTATTCTTCAGAATGATTGGGAGGTTAGTTCCACTTTGAAAAACCTAGTAAACTTAATAAAACAAATCTTACGTTTTTACAAAGGGTATTTTAGAATATGGTAAACAAACAGAATCTGAAAAAAAATATTAGTTTAATGCTAAAATGTCTAGGAATACAGATTTTGTGTACCCTTCATTAACTCCACTAATAAACTACTGTATGTGATTATTGAAACCCTTGTTTTATAATATTTTATTTACCTTTATTTAACCAGGTAAAATGTTTTGATTCAGTATTTTAAACATTGTACTACTCTTCATGGCATACCTGTGTACATCGTTTATTCTGTCTAGAATGTTTCCAAAGTGGAGTTTTAATGAAAATTCAACATGGAAGACTCACCACCCCCGCCGCGTCCAATCACTCCTCACTGGCTGCTCCAATCATAATCAATTTAAAGGGTTAATTGTGGAGTACCACAGGGTTCAGTACTTGGGCCAATTCTCTTTACTATATATATGCTTTCAATAGGTAAAATTATCAGGCAGCATAGAATAAATTTTCAATGTTAGGCTGATGATACTCAGCTTTACTTATCCATGAATCCTGATTAGCCCAACCAGTTAGATAGATTACAAGCATGTCTTGAAGACATAAAAACTTGGATGACTTTAAATTTTTTGCTTCTAAATTCAGACAAGACAGAAGTTGTCGTCTTTGGACCGGAGTCTTTTAAAAAGAAACTGCTTAGTCAATCACTTAACCTGGATGGCATTAAATTGACCTCGATAATAAAGTAAAAAACCTCGGTGTTACTTTTGACCAGGACATGTCATTTAAATCCCATATTAAACAGGTTTCTAGGATTTCCTTCTTTCATCTCTGGAATATTGCCAAAATTAGAAATATCCTGTCCAGGAGTGACGCTGAAAAACTAGTCCATGCATTTGTTACTTCAAGGCTGGACTATTGTAATTCGTTACTATCAGGATGTCCACAAAATGCAGTTAAAAGCCTTCAGCTGATTCAAAATGCTGCAGCAAGAGTTCTGATGAAAATTAAAAAGAGAGATCATATTTCCCCTGCTTTAGCTTCCCTTCATTGGCTCCCTGTTAAATCCAGAATAGAATTTAAAATTGTCCTCCTCACATATAAAGCCCTTAATGATCTAGCTCCATCATACATCAGAGATCTGATTGTTCCATACGTTCCTAACAGAGCACTTCGTTCTCAGACTGCAGGTTTACTGGTGGTTCCTAGAGCCTCTAGAAGTAGAATGGGAGGCAGATCCTTCAGTTATCAGGCTCCTCTCCTGTGGGGCAGTCACCCTGTCTACTTTTAAGGCTAGGCTTAAAACTTTCCTTTTTTTATAGTTAGAGTGGCTTAGGTTATCCTTATTTTTACTTCCATCTTCTTCCCTCCCTGTTGGATGGAGTAAGCGGGAGTCAGGTTTAGCCTAATCCGGCTCAGTTATGGTTGAGGGGCAAACACACCCTCCATTTCTGCTACCTGTATGACCCCCTCTCTTTTCCAAAGGTTATAATCAATCTGACAGAGAGAGGTATCCCAGTCGTTGTGGTTTTTAGTATAACAATGGCCATCAGTGGGCTCTAGATGGACAAAATGTCTACTTTTAAGGCTAGGCTTAAAACTTTTTTTAAACTCCTTTTTGATAAAGCTTATAGTTAGAGTGGCTTAGGTTATCCCGAGCTAACTCTGTAGTTATGCTGCTATAGGCTTTAGCCTGCTGGAGGACATAATGACCACTTTCACCCTCTTCGCTAAATTCTCACACTACTCTCCAATTTTGCATTATTTGATGTTATTTCAGCTTTTAACTTTGTTCTCTCTCTTTTCACTTCCTAGAAGCTACACCTGGCCTGACTCTGTGTCTACCTGTGACACTTTTCTGGAGAGGGGCTCGTCCAAGCTTCTGCTGGGGCAACAAAATTTAAATGCTCACCATTCCCCGATGATCCGCATGGCCCTGTCTTTCAGTGTTTAAACCCCTTTTCTCTCTCCTAGACATAGAAATTTTGGAACTGAGCGTTTTACTGTGACTAACTCTATTGGATCTCTTTCAGTCTTTTTTTCCTAGGTGAAACGCCCAAAGGAGCTACATCCTTTAACATTTACTTTTTTTTTCCCCAAAAAAAGTACTCCTAGATCTTTGTGTCTCTGCTCTGTTCTCTCAAAACCCCCAGTCGGTCGTGCAGTTTTGCCCCTCACACTGAGCCTGGTTCTGCTGGGGGTTTTTTTTTCCTGTTAAAAGGGAGTTTTTCCCCTCCACTGTCGGCTACATGCATGCTCAGTATGAGGGATTGCGGCAAAGCCCCCCCAATGCCAGTGACTGTCCCCCACTGGGCCCACATGTTCATCCGGGAGGAGGGAAGGGTTTAAAAGGTCAGGGCTGGATGCAATCTGCTGGGTTTTCTTAGACAGAAATCTTTTTATCCAATTTGAATAAATAACTGAATCTGACTGCACTGTTCAGTGATTAGGATTAATTGGAATGTATGGACATGACTTTTGTGAAGTGCCTTGAGACAACATGTGTTGTGAATTGGCGCCGTATTAATAAACTGAATTGAAATGAATTGACTGCGATGGACTGGTGACCTGTCCAGGGTGTACCCCGCCTCTCGCCCAAAGACTGCTGGAGATAGGCACCAGCTCCCCCGCGACCCACTATGGAATACGCGGTAGAAAATGACTGACTGACTGACTGAAATGAATTGAATTGAATCAACGGCAGGTCCGGACTTCTCCTCGGCCAATCATCTCCCAAGGCATCGCTTTTAAAGACCTTCTGCATGGAAGACACAGCTCTTCTGCATGTCCGATTACGTATCTGACGATCCCGCTGGTTTTTCGCAAGACCTTATATCGGGTCCTTGCCCTCCTGCCGCTGCTTCTGCTAGAAGAAGCTCCCGTCTAGCTTCGCAGCACGTTACTCCCTCTCCTTCCTCCCAGCTCAGGGCGAGCGGATAACTCCCAGGTCCGACCAAGACGCTATTCAGCTCGCTGATCTTTTATCCCACGACTCCCCTCTGCTTCCACCTCCTCCGCCTCCTTCCTCAAGAAAACGCCGCAGCAAGACTCCCAACCCCCCTGCCAAGAAACGCCGAGGCTGTTCCTCATCTACTCGAGCTTCGGCTATGTCTCTTCCCGGCCCATCTTCAGCCGCACTCGCCTCTCCCTCTGAACCTCCTGCACCTCAGGATGCCTAATCCTCTTCAACTACAGCTGTCCCCGCTTCATTTATGGCATCCTTGGACTTACTTCAACGTTCCATCACATCGCTCACTCAACACCTCATGGATTTCTCCGCAGAACCGGCCATGTCAGCTCTCCACCTGCCCTTTGCCCCACCCGACTCTCAGTTTGCTGCTCAGCCTGCTGCTCGGCCCCTCCCCTCAGCTTTCACACTGGCTAATGCCCGGCTGGGCTCTTTGTTAGGTGAGACTGATTATTCCTTTTATTCCCCTTTTCTGTATTCTTCTGCATTCTTTCTAAAATTTTTTACCCACCCCTCCTTACATTCAGGCAGACGTTACATCCCCTTTCACGCCAACATATCACTCGGACTACGTTCAAAAATCCTCCAGGGTCAACCGATTAATTTAGTCTCTCTCATTCTACCTTCTCCTGAACTAGACCATCGCATCGCGACCTCAGAAGACATCACAGCAGTCAATCCTCTGACCCCAGCCTCTCCAAAGATCTCTCCTTTGGAGAATTAGTGGCAGCTTTCGCCATTTTTAGGGACGTTATCTGTTCTGTATTCCCATATAGAAGAATCGAGCTGGACCCTCATCATAGATCTGCTCATCTATCAGTAGCATAAAACCTTTTCCGCTAAAGCCGCTTCCATCCTGGCTCAGTCAGGAACTCGCCTAGACTGGTCTGTGCTCGACATGGACATCCTAATCATGCTCACACAAGCTTCCTCATGCTTCTCCTGCGGCGCAATCGGCCATCAAAGCTCTCTCTGCCCTACACTCCCGTTCTCCTCCGGCTCAGCTACTCATCCTCTTCCTTCCCCTTCCTCATCCTTTCAAGGCCATGATCGCAAAGGGAGAAAAATCGAGGTTTTCAATAATTCTCCTATTTGCAATAACTTCAAATGAAGGTTTTGTTTTTCTTCCCAAATCATTGTTCTCCTTCTTTACATTTCCAGCTTCTGCAAACAGGGCCCCCCCCGAAGTGCCCGTTTGCCCCGGCCGTTCATCCCTCAGCAGGACTCGTTGTGGTTCCAGGCATTAATTTTCCCTTTTTAACCTTTCCACTCCTGTCATTATTCCCGAACTAGCTGCCCCTCCTTCAGGTTCCCTCCCGGGGACCGTCCATTTGTCAATTTCCTCATCACTGGTCTCTCCCAAGGCTTTTTCATTGGGGGTCCCCTCTCCCCCCCACATTTCCCATTCATTTGGGGAAAACTTACAGTCAGCTCTCCCATGAGCCAAAAGAAGTTGTAGCTCAGCTTCTTAAAAAAAGGGATTTCCAAAGGCTATATGATAGGTCCTTTTAAAAATCCCCCCCTTTTCCCTTTTTCCCGTATTAGCCCCTTAGGAGTAGCTACCCAAAAAGTACTCAGGAAAAAAGGGGCCTTATTATTGAATTTTTTCAGCTCCTCACTCCGGTCCCCCTTTTCAGTATTAAAATTCCATTTTTTTCCCCAAGCCCCCATTTTCATTGTATCCGCCATATCGCTTATTAAAAAACTGCGGGGGCGTGGGGCCTGGGCTCGCAAAAGCAGACATTACCGACGCATTTAAAATCATGCCGGGGGAAAAACCCTTTTCAATGGCACCCCCTCGGCGTCAAATGGGGGAACCCGCCGGGGGTTTTTCTTTTTGCAGGTCAAGACTCACTTTCGGCTGCAGGAGTAGCCCTTGCCTCTTCAACAAAAGCTGTCTGAGGCTCTCTGTTGTTTCTCCTAAATGTTTGCAAAAATTCCCCTTTCGCCTCTCCCAATCTGCTAGATGCCCTTTCTTCTTATCGATCCCCTTCCCCCCCACCCCAGCCCCTCTCCCCCTAAGTTGATTCCCCAGTTATTTCAGCAAGTCAGCTTTCCCCTGTCTGAAGAGAAAACAGCAGGGCCCAGCCAAAAAAGCGAGTTTCCTAGGCATCTCCCTAGATTCAAAACGCTATGGTAGCCTTCTCTGCCGGGAAGGGAAAAAAGCTGTCTCGAATTCGCAAATTTTTCCAGTCCTTTCTCTCCCCCCAAAGTCATCTCCAAGCGTCAAACTCCTGTCCCTCCTGGGGACAACCCCTGAATTTCCCGCAATGTGCATAATTCCCCAAGGTCGCTCCTTTTATTTATCGCCTTTTTGGATCTAACTAATTTTCGTCCCCCCTTTTCTGCTCGATCCGGTTTCATTTTTAGTAAAAGGTTTGCCCCCTTGACCCTGTCTTTCTGGTTTCCTCTTTTTTCCTCCCAGAAGTGGAACCGATATCTCTTTTTTTTACGATGACGTCGTCCAAATCAGCAGATTCCATTCAGTTTTTCACCTTCCCCCCCAAAAAACCCACGGGGAAACCCGGCCCCGTGGGTTTGGGGGGTTTTTTTCAGGGGGCATGGTTCGCCCCGGCAATCTGGCCACCTTCTTTTCCCCAAATCCAAAATCATCAGCCTTTTACGAAAAAAATTTTCCATCACTATTGCTTGCTGCGTCTGGAGCAGCCAAGGAAAAGAAAACGAGTAGCCGCTTTTTATGCGGACAATGGGGGCCGTAGTCGAAGTAATTAAAAGGGGGCCCCCCTTCCCTTTCTAAGTCCATCATGCCCTTCATGCGCCGCATCACCTGGCAAGCCGTGGACTCACAAATTTTATCATTACTGCCGCCTTTATTCCCCGGTCATTCATAAAACCCCACTTACTGATGCTCTTTCTCGAAAAAAATTCCAGGTCTTCTGTCGTCTCTGCCCTTCAGCCAATGTTCATCCAACACATATACCACCTCTCGACTTAAACTCATCCCTTCTTCCTTTACTCAAATCAGCCCAATTATTATTGTAAATCAGGGCCTTAGCTCCCTCCACTCTCAGGTCTTATTCCTTTTTTCTTGGCAAACTTTTTCAAATTTTTGCCTCGCTCATAATACTCCTCTTTACCCCGTGCCGCATTCTTACCGTCTTAGCATTTTTTACATTTTGCTTCGATGTCCGGCATTTCATACTCCCTTACATTAAAACATTTTTATTAGGCCGGCATAAATTTTTTTTTAAAAAGGCCCATCCCTTCGAAACCCACTCCAAAGCCTTTTCTCAAAATCATTCCCTTTTAAACTTTTTACTCAAAGGTCAAAAAAAATCATATAATCCTCAGCCAGAAAAATCCAGGAGACCTATCACTTTTCCCATTTTAAAAGATCTTTTTTATTGCTCCGTTCAGGCCCCTTTTCATCCTACCTAAAATTTCTTCTCTCCAGCGCCTATCTTTTAGTTTTTTTAAGGCTTTCCTCAGAATAGGGGAATTTACTACCGCATCAAGCTCATTCGACCCGCTAGAGTCCTAACAATTTCTGATCTTAAATTCTATCCCCATCATTTTAAAATTGATCTTAAACATTCCAAAAGGAAAAAAGGCCTTGCTTCATCTCATTTCTCATTTTTAAACAGCCCATTCTGCCCTTTTCAAGCCCTGTTTTAATTCGCCATCAACCGCCACAAACTCTTTTCCCAACAGCTCACCCCCCTTTCCCTTTTAATGAAGGGTTCCCCTGACTGCTTCGTGGTTCCTCAACCCCCCTTTGAGACTATTTTTTTTTTTTTTAAGATTTTTTTTGGAGCACTAGTGGCCTTTATTTTTCCACTTTTTTTGACAGTAGATAGACAGGAAAATGGAATGAAGAGAGAGGGGGAAAAGACATGCGGCAAATGTTGCCCGGTTGTTGTACAGCCGCGTCGAGGACTAAAGGGTCTGTATATGGTTCGCACGCTTAACCCCCCACACCACCAGAGCTGGCCCCCCCAAGTCAGTTCTCAGGGCACTCATTTCGCATCGGGGCGGCCACTACAGCCGCCACACAAGGAGGTTTCGACAGCTTCGCTCCCAAAAACTCGGCCGCTGGTCGTCTGCAGCTTTTTCTTTTTTACGTCCGCCCGACCTCCAATCTGTCTTATCCGCCCCCCCAACGAAATAATCAGTTCTTAGGTAAGAACTCTCACATTTATTGGTGGTGGGGGCTTATCCAAAGTTTCCCCTATCTAGATAGACATTAACCTTCTTCATTATACCTGGATCTCACATCTAAAACCGCTTAACCTGAATGTTTTTATTCTCTCATTCTAATACAATATCACGTTTTTTTAGACAGTTTCCATTTCTTAGCTTCTTTTCTTTAGACGCATCGGATCTTCGCCAACGGCAGGCATATCCAAACATGCCCCTTGACAGGCTCCCCATTCAGCCTTTTAGGCTCATCTACATCTACGCTATTGGCAAGCGTATCGAAACTATGCCTTGGCAGGCATTTAAATCCACCTTTCCA